>CM021103.1:289807894-290252398 GCA_007115665.2 Sequoiadendron giganteum | reverse complement strand
ATGGAGCTTGGTTTATTTAGTTCCCAACCTTCTCATATATTAGGGTTGACAGTTTTCAGAGGGCTCCTTACAGACTCCCTAGATATCCCACTGATCATGTTGTGTTGTTGGAAGTCACTAGGAAAATCTGTGACTTTGACAATGTTGTAAAGGGAGAAATGCACAAGACGGGTTTTTGGAATGATTTCCCTTTGAAGATAGGAATGGGTGAAGTTTGTGCCTCCATCCACTCTGCTCATGCTTTGGAGGAGGAGATGGGTACTCTTGGTCTCTCTTTTCATTCTAAGAGAGCAAGGTTTGATGTTACTGGCGGAGCTTAGAAGAAGGCTAGCAGGGATTATAGCCATAGGCCTCATGTTGAGGATTACTGGATTAACCTTGCTAATGAGTTTGAGGTGAGGAAGAAGAGGTTTTCCAAACTACCAGTGGACTTGGTAATATTTTATAATGTAAAGGCCATCCCGGACCAGGTTGAGGAGGATGGAAATGTGATCCAGGGTCATGTGTATGAGGCAGTGAAAGACAAACCAGTGGGAGAAGTTGACTGGTTAGAAGAGGAAAAGACTGACTTAGATCAGGTTATGGTGCCAGTGATTAAATACACCAAAATTCGGTTGAAACACAAGATGTTGGAGCTAGAGAGCGACAGTGTTCCATGCACTTATGAGTTGATGGGAATGGTTTGATATCTTGCAAATGAGGCAAAAGGCCTTGAAAAAGATCCACAAGCAAGCAAAGAAAATCGAGGATGCTTTGACTAGTGTTCATGAGAGGTGCATTTCATTCTTCGAGGTCATGACTGGAAGGAAGAAGTTTGCTCCAAAGCATCTCAATTTGGAGCAACTTAGAGAATGGTGGAGAGATGTGTATTCTCAATTAAGTGAGGTGCCAGTTACTGAACATCTATTGGATGATGCTGCAACCTATGTTGCAGTCATTGACAGGTACTTGACTAGAAAAACCGATTGGGATGGTACAGTTAAGCAGGCAAGAGAAGATATCAGGATTCTTGAGAGAAAGATTAGGGTTTTTCCTATGGCACCTATTGCTGAGCTGGATAGGGTCTTGTTGGCCATACATGCTGAAGAAGATAAAACCAAAGAGAAGGATGGGGAGTGATTATATAGAGTCACATTGATATGTGTGCTTCCCATTAATTCGCATGTATTGGGCCGACCTTTTGATATATTGGTGGTTGTGGATGAAATTGGTGCTGGTGGCATATTTCATATGGTTCGAATTATTCTTTGGGGCCGACCTCTTGTAGGTCATGTCTTTATTGTAAATTATAATTTGGGCCGACCTATCCTATGTATTCTCTATAAAAGCAGGCATGTTGCCTCATTTGGAGGTATATAGATAGAGAGAGATTTAAAATATATATATAGAAGGATAGGTGGATCAAGTGATATTAGAGAAAAGTTAGGATTTATTTTCAAGCAAGTGTTGTAACTGAAAACTGGGATTGCTACCATTTTTGGATAATTTAATATAAGAGGGATATTGTGTTTGGTATCTATCTTTTGGAATTTCATCTGGCATGGTTCTTGTTATTCTATATTTCAAATTGCTATTACTTAGGGTTTATGATTAAATTATTTGATAATGCTTAAGGTTTCATGTTTGGAATGTTTGCAACAATCTCTAGTCTATACTTTTTGCAGTTAGTTGATTGTTAGTTACTTTGTAAACTTAGCCTAGACTTATATTTGTGCCTAGTTCAATTGTGAAATTTTATTCATCTTAACTGTTGTAATATTGACTGAATGAATGTTTAGGATTTGAAAATATTTCAATACCTTAGAAGACTGCACTATTTCTGTGGAATTGCAGATTCATCTGGGTCAAGCAGAAAATAGTTTATGAGAGATCGGTCCATTTTAAGCATTCTATCCTTTGGCATTTTCAATCTTAGGATTAAAAGTAGTCTTAGAATTATCTCTGAAACCTTTTATCTTTTGTTGTTTCTTTATTATCTGATTTGCATCAAGTTTGAAAGTATCAATTTATTGTTTACATTTGATAGGTTTAAAGTCCAGCTCTGCTCGTAGTAAGGTCCCTTTGTGATTACCAAAATTTTCACATTATCTCTGAGTTGTTCACTGCATTGTCAAGACCTAACATTAGAGACCTTGGGGTTATCTATGTGTCCATAGAGATTTACCTTTCAAGAGAGATAGCATATCATATTCTGTCTGAGTTGTTGTTGTGCAAAAAACACCATCAACAAGCATCTATTCCAAGCACTTGGCACAAAGCAAAATAAGTTCTCTTGAAATATACTTGCAAGTCTTCTATGGAAAATGGCTCAATTTGGGAGGGGGGGATAGGTATCCTCCTATTGTTTACACCCCTTTCTCATGTGTATAGGAATTTCATCACTCGTGTAGGTTTTTCTCAATCTCATGTAATCCTCCTCACTTTTTTCCAAGTTGATCTTAGTCATAGCTTTCTTGTTTAACATAAAACACTATAATTGCTTCTTTAGTCAGCACCACTAAAGGTAAACCATCTAACATTCTTATAGTTTTGGTAGCCAGGTGATAATATTGTGCCAATAATTTAATAAACTCAACATCTATGAAGAAATTTGGGACTATCAATTTCGCCAAATCTAAGGTCCAAGGATTTGAAAATAGAATATTGTCATCCCTTTTTTTCATAGAAGTACCAAAATAGATCCCACCTTGAGATAGGGATAATTGGGTCTCTACATCCATAGTTTGTATCTTTAAACACCCTTTTAAATCCTTTGTCTATAAAATTAGGTAACACATCTAAAATGGATTGTTGCATGGACCTCTTCTTTGTTTTAGAAATTGTGGACTCTTCCTTTTTACTCATAAGTTGACTTCTTTTGGGTGGCATGATGAAGAATTTACTCCTACTTGATTTCTTTAAATTTCTACTTGTAGGATAAAATTCAGTTATTAGACACTTGCTATAGAGGGATTATATGAACATACCCGGTGAAATAATAGCTACAAAGTCTTCCCCCTTGAACTCCCTTGCCTTCAGTATACTAAGTTGTGTGAATGATTGCAAAAATGTCATTGAATCCCAAGTATATTTATTGTTGAGCTCACTATTAATGTCAATTCATGCAAAATATTTCATGATTTGTCCATATTTCAAGTTTGAATACATACATTTTATCTTGGGAAATCGAACAGTTCATGTTTAGAGGTGTAACCATTGCCACTAACGATTTAAATGCTTTTACAACTTGTACTGCAGTATCACTCTGTCATATCAAGATCATTGTAGGGTAGTGGTTGGTAGGGTTATCAATATGTCCACCTCGCGCACACCCCTTTAGACTCCTGTGGGATGGTGGTTTAATTCTAGCGGTTGAGTGATTGTTCACCGCCATTCTGTAGTGGCATTGTTTACCCCTTGTGGGGTTGTGATTTACTTTAGTTGTTAACATGTTCTCACCACCACCCCACTCTATTCATATTTGGTTCCCATGGTATTGTGGTAAGCATTTGTACATTGACCTATATGTCTTGCCATCTCCTGCATACCTCTATTGACTGTTGCGGTAGTGCAGTATTGGATTTTTTTATTTTAGGTGGGAATATAGGGGTATATTATGAATGCAATATTTTAGATATCATTTTATTGAAAATATTAAATAATTTTCTAATTTTCAAGTCTCTCAGTTTTAGTTTTTAGTGTCATTCAGACCTAAGAGATCATTTATTTATTTGTAGTGAGGAGGCTTAGTTCACCTAATTTTAAGATATCTCTATGTATTATTAAATCAAAGAAGTTCATTATGGTTTCCTTCACACAAGCATATTCAATGCATGTGGAGGCTAGAAGTTGTATTACAAACTAAAGCTATCCAAATACCAGAGAAATGACTGCAATTTATTGATAGGATTTTAAAGAGATGTTTGCTTTCACAGGTATCTTGTTGCATTATTTGATACCTTTAGACCTTGCTTGCTTCTTTTCATATCTAGCAGTTCTAGAAAAGTTAGAAAATTATAGCATCTAGAAAATATATAGGAAATACAAGAAATTATATTCTAACTAAACAAAATTAATTTCAACCAAAGTAAGAAAACTAAGAAGAATGATTGAACCTAACTTTAAACGCACTTCAAAACAGCATTGAACATCTCAAGTTTTGTATACAATGTACCGGAAAAATAATGATGATTACATTAAAAAATGTATTAGTAAAGCAACAATGAATAAGCATACCTATACTCAAACCTTTATTACATTCAATAATAAATTACACCATACATATAAAAAAAATTTAGGTGACAAGCTAACCTCTTAAGGTGATAGGCTAGTTAAGGTGACAAAAAATCATCATAATCATCTACATTGCTAACAAGATCAAAATCCTGATCACTCATGTCTACATCTGCTTTATTTTATTCCTCATCCTCATCTTTGACATGCAATACATTTTCTCTCCCAATCTCTTCATTGGTAATTAAAATCTCTTCTTCAAACACTCCATCATCATCTTCACCCACTTCTTCGAATGTTTCTTGTAAATTAACATATTTCCCATCAGGCATTATATCGACAACTTCCATGAATTTTCATTTCAAACGAGACTCGATTTGAATGAGATACGACCATCCTAGGCTTCTTACATCATCAATTAGAAATGATTGGTTAATTTGAAGAGCGGAAACATACGGCTCGTCTGTATCTAATAAAAATTATCGTGTATTTGCACATACAAATCCATACTCATGAAATTATATTATGGATGGTTGGATCCACTTACATTTTAATAGTATAGGACTATTTTCACCAAAATTCACTTGAATAATTTCTTGGATGAATCCAACATAAAATTTATTCTCAGTTTTGTGAACAAATTCAGCACTAGCAACACAATCACAATTTGTCTTTCCTTTGTCTTTTTCTTCCACTCTTAGATGACTACCATAGTCCCACATTCCACTAAAACACATAGCCCATAAATGTGCAGACTATGAAAGCTCACTTTCCTCCGTTGTTATATCTTGACCTTCTTTTGCATCACTGATTGTATTAGCAATCCATTCTTCAAATTTTGGAAAAGAATCACCTCAAATCAAGTCATGATGTTTGCACTTTTGAGGTCAATGTTGTATGAAAGTTTGATTTTGTTCTTGATATTTTCTATGTAGAATATCAACATACAAATAGTAAGATTAATAATATAAATGTGTAAATGCAATTGGGTAAATAAATTATTGTGTAGGTTTTTTTTTACCTATGCCACTTATCGAACGAAGATGTGTTTTGAATAATATAAGCATGTATCACACTTCTTTCTTGATGTGTTAGCTTGAAGAAACATCCATTTCCTTCTAATACTTCACCCAAAACTCTCTCATATTTGTCATCATTCCATACATGTTGATTGACATTTTTAAAATCCTTCATATATTCTATGCAAAATCTCATGGCCTCTTGCATTAAATATCCCACAAACATGCTTCCTTCCAATTTTTCCCTAGTATGAACAAGTTTTTTCAAAACCTTCATGTATTGTTCTATAGGATACATCTATCTCGTTCTTACTTGCAAAAAATGCTCTGGTTCACATTTTAGATGTATCAAAAGATGCATAGAAATGTTAAAGATTGTTGGTGGAAATTCCTATTCGAATGGAAAAAGGACTTCAACAACCTCCTCCCTCAAACTATCAAATTTTGAAGAATATAATACATGTAAACTCATTCTCTTTAATATTAGGCCCAACCTTATAATTTCCAATCTTGGCCCCTTTGCCAAACTTGATATATTTACCACAATAGGTAAAATATTCTTGATTATGACATGATAGTCATGGGTCTTGAGGCCCCTTAATCCATTAATGTTAGTTTGGCTTCTAATACTAATACTTACATATCCAATGGAAAAGCGAGTCTGAGACATTAACTATAAGAATTGTGCATGTTGTTCCTTTGTCCAGACATAAGGAGCACTACGTTTTCTATATTTTCATCATCATATTTTTCAACCCAACTATTTCGATGAATCCTTAGTTTTTGAAAGTCTTCAAGTAATGAAATAGTATCAAAAGCACCAAAAATACTTTCTATAATAGCATACACTATATTTTTCTTAGTATGCATAAAGTCAACAGTATGCCTAATGGTTATATCCTTAAAGTATGGCAACTTATAGAATATGCACAACTGTTTTACATCATTTTCATTACATGGATCATATCTACTACCAGTAATCCCACCATTTTCAATAAATAGAATTTTTTTTTTTCCATTCTCAACAATGTAATCACTTGTTATTAGCAATGGTACTTCACGATTCTCTTCTTGACCATTGAAACATGTTTTTTGTCAATGATATGGATGATCCATTTAAGGTAAGCACAGTTTCCACAATAAATAAACTTACACAAAATTCTTGAGTGCCTCACAAAATCCTTATAGTTGCAAGTAGTAAATCCATGGTATCTGTGAACAGTGAGACCAGACAATGTGTCATATGCAGGAAGATCATGAATCGTAAACAATAAGGAGGCTCTTAAAGTGAATTTGATTGAATGGCCATCCCTTAAAGATTGAATTTGTTCAATTCCTTTCCACAATTCCATTATCTCATCATATAATGGCTCTAGATAAGCATTGATTGTATCTGAAGTCGCACTTTTCTTTCTTGGTATAATCAATGACAACATTAAGAAAAATGGATTAGTTTCTAACCATGGAGGAAAGTTATAATTTATTAAAAATACTGGCCAAGTTGACCATTTAGTACTTTGATCTGAGAATGGCTTCACCCCCTCTAGAGTCAAACCCAACCTTATATTACAAGAATATTGAGAAAAATCATGCCATCTATTATCGAATTTCATCTACATCTTGGAATCGGGCACATGTCATTGTTTTTCATCGGTGCTCTTATTTTGGGCATGTCATTGCATAAGTTCAACAATGTCTTTGCACCTATACATTTAGAGTAATCGTGGGATTATCAAAAATTGGTGAAGAACCTTTCTAGGAACCACAATTGATTTCAACCCTTGTCTATACCTTGCTTCATGACATTTCATACATTCACTCTCACTTGTAAGATTATTGCAAAATAATACACAACCATTCACACATGTGTGGATGTTTTCATACCCTAAGCCTATCTTAGTGATTTTATTTTTACATTGACTTTGTTTTGCTGGTAATGTGGAGTCAGGTGGTAACAACAAACTTAATAATGCCAATAACTTATCTACACTCTCATTTTTCCAACCAAGCACCACTTGCAAGATAAGAATTTGAAGGATTGTTGTCAAACGACTTAACTTTTAATTAGCATACACAAGATTTAAAGCATCCTCTATCGACTTGGCCCAATCATCATCTATACCCTCATTCAACATTCTATCAACTTAAAACCCTTCGTCTAACATTATTGCCTCTTCATCTATGTTTGGTGCCACTTCATCTATGTGTGTTTCCTCTTCATCTCTCACATAATGAAATTCTATCAATCTTCATAATAATTGTAATCCCAAGGACTTATACCACTATTCCCATATCTTATCATATGTCGAGATAAATCCTTATTTCGGTACAAATACTTATGCCCTCGATGGGTTTAGAGACTAGTACAAGATTCAATACCCACTCAGGATAATCAATTGGTCTAATGAAACCAACATTCAAGAGTTTCTATAGCTCCACCCTAACCAAAACTGTTATTTGCATATGCAATTTGTGAAGCTTTTATTTTAATGGTTTTTCTCTTGGAAAAACTATCAAGTGATGCACCACTAAGGATGTGTCTAATCTAGGTATGTTTTCCTAGGGCCAAGAAAATTTAATCGTACAATTTTCCAAGAAAGGTGAAATTCTTCCTTCTCTTCAGGATCCAAAGAAGTTGCATAGAAGGTGATATTAGGTGAATCTGATGTTCCCACATTTATTTGATCAAAGTCTTCTACTAGCACTATTGATTTATCTTCATGTTGACCAATATTGGGGAGATTAAATCCTCCACCTTTAGGCACCTCAAAGAGGCTTTCACCCTTAGATATGTCCTTTATTTTTTCTTTTTCACAATCTGATAGTGCCACATCATGGTTTTCACTAGGGGATCTCTTTTTCATTTTTATATATTTTTTACTTTTTTGATTGAAGGACCCAATCTCACCTCCAAAGTATTCCCCTTCACCAAGTTCCATGTCAAATCCTATCTTATGATCTTTGGGTGGAATAACATCTCTTAGTCCCATAAACTCAACAATAGCTTCATCATTTTGGAATATATCTAAAACCAGTGCTTATTGGTCCTAGTCAATCAATTAAGGATAGACAAGCTGAATTTCATGTTTTTGGGATGGTTGTTCAAATTAAAGAGTAGTGATGGTATTAATGAAAATGTTCTCAAATAGTTTGGTGATGTACATAAAATATTATTTGATGGAATCATCATCATTAGATGTCTTAACCACAAGAGAGGATGGACCCTCCTTACAAGAGGTATTTTCAATGTTAGGAGTAATATTGTCCAATGAACCATATCCTTTCCCTTGATTCTTCTTACGCTTTTTTCGGATAATAGGTTCTCTCATACCTTTCTCACATATTCCAAGGCCATATTTTCATGTGAATCCCATTTTTTTGATAAGCTAAAATCCTTTATTGTTAGGATCAAAAGAGATAGGTTTTGGCTCTTGTTCTTCTTCTTCCTTGGTATAACCAAGTAGAAACATATTCTTTGCCTATGACTTGTTCAAATCTCCCCACTTAGTGAATACTATGGGTTTAAATTTAATGGTAGTAGTATGAGCTTTATCAATTTCTTATTGTTTTCCATATGATCTTGGAGAGAAAAAAATTCTAACAAAAAAGGATTATTTTAGATAATAATCCTCGCAATCATTATCTATTACTTGGATCTTGAGATCAGATTTAGGTGGGTTTGATGAGGATTATGTAGCAAGGGAATATGAGGCTTGATATGATGAGGCTAAAGATGATGGGTTGATGTAATAAAATGAGCATAAGGAGATATCATTGCTAGGAACTTGGAATATCTTTAGGCATTTTTCTTCTAAGTTCTTACAATAATGGAAGGGTTCTAGGTCAACATAAATGTTGACTTCTTTGTCATTATAGGGTAATTTTAAGAATTGATGATAGGTTGAAGGGATATCTTTCATTGCATGAATCTAGGGGTATCCCAAGAGAAGGTTATATGGTAGCTCAAGATCAAACACTTGACAAGTGATTTAAGCTATTGTTAGTCCCACTTGAATGGGAAGTTTGATAGTAACTTTTGAGTCTTGTTCATTATCATCATAGGCCCTAATGGTAATGCTTTTCTACTTTTCAATAACATCATTAGAATATCCTAGTTGTTTCACAAATTTTGAGGTATAAATATTTAAGCCCATGTCATCATCTATCAATACTCTCTTGATTTTATTTTCATGGATGCAAACTTCTAGGTATAAAGCTTGATTATGATATGTATGAATGGGAAGATCTACTTCATATAATATGAGATGATGATTACAATCAATGTGTCATACCATACCTTGAAACTGTTACATGTTAAGGTCATTAGGTATGAAAGACTCTAATAGGGATTTATCCAAAACTGCTTTATGAGTGGGGGATATTTTGAGAAGTTCAAGAATGGGTATTTGTACGCGTCTTTTTTAAATGGTCAATAATATTATGCTTATCTTATGAAGGCTTATTGAAAGCTTTTGATTGTGGTGGGGATTCTTGGATTGTAACTTTTCCTCATCATGTAGTAACATTACACTCAGGATTTTTATCGACTATAGTTACGGTTGCAATATGATGGTTAGCTACATAAGTAGCACCCACTACATTATCATAGGAATATGTGAATTTGTTGAAATCACATCCCTTACCTTTTCCATTCCCTTTACTATGGTTGAGGATTGGATCCTTATATATTACCAAGTCATTATTACCAGATGTTACAAGATGATGTTCAATATCAACTTCTCCCTTATCAATTAGATCTTGTATGATATTCTTGAGTTTCATGCAATTGTTGGTTTTATATCCTATGGTTCTATGAAATTCACAATGTTCATTTTCATTGTACCTCGAAGGTTTGAATTGTGATTCATCAAATTGCTTTTTCTCGGGTAATTTGATAAGGTTTACTTGAATAAATTTATGAAAGACCACTTCAATAGGTTCTCCCAAAGGAGTGTATTTTTGTACTGGTTGATTGAAGGTATTGTTAAATCTTGATGGTCCTCTTGGAGGATTTGGATTTTGATTTTTTCATTGATTGTTTGGAGGATTGTTTGGTTGATTATTTTGGAATTTTTTTGTACTATTATTAGATGGAGGTTTTATATTTTGCATGAATTTAGCATCCACTACTCCATCATTGGTAACATTTTTATTCTTCACCCATATACATGGTTTATCATTTGAGCTAGAAGGTTGGTCTTTGTTGTTGTATATCTTAATGAGTCTCTTCGTAATGAGAGCATTGTCAATAGTTATGCATTTTTTGATGATGTCATCAAATGTGTTAGGGTGTAGCATGGTCAATTGGAAGCTCAAATCAATGTTAAGATTTCCAATGAAAATATCAACAAGTTTATTTTCAAGGAAAATCCATTTGCATTTACTTAGTTTGTGTCGCCGCCACTGCAAGAAGGAAGCAAAACTATCACCTTGGTCTTGTTTTACCTTGTACAAATCGGTCACAGTAATGTCTTGTTCTATGTTGTATGAGAAGTGATTAATAAAAAAAATCATGAGTTCATTGAATGATTTGATTCCAAGGGTAAATGAGAAAACCATTTTATAGCTTGCCCACAAAGGCTCCTTGGAAAGAATCTCGTAAGTATGTGTCATTGTAGGCTATTTCCATGCAAGCCACGAAAAATTATCATGTATTCAATGGGATCTCATCTTCCTTTATACTTGTTGAAATTAGGAATTTTAAAGTTTTAAGGAAAAGGGATCATGGAAATGCTTTGATTGTATGGATAGAGACAAATTTCTTCCAAGGCACAACTCCTCTTAGTCTTTCCAAGTTGTATGTTTGTTATCTTTTGATTGATATTTTTGATTTACAATGCTAACTCATTACCTTGAGTACTTTGTGGAGGATTATGTGGATTATAGTTTTGATGTTCGAAAAGGGATGATGAATTTTAAGATGGGTTTTGAGTTTGCACCGAACCTTGAGGGATTTTGTATTGATATTGAGAAGGAAAGTTTGGATTTTGAGGATTGATGTTTGAGTATTGAGGGTTGATGTTTTGATGTTGAGAGTTAACATTTTGACTTTGAGGGTTTATGTTTTGATGTTGACAGATAAGGTTTAGATGTTGAGGGATGAGGTTTTGGTATTGGGGGTTAAAATTTTGATGTTGAGGGTTTATGTTTTGGTGTTGAGGGTTAACGCTTCATTGTGGAGAGTTTCTATTTTGATGTTGAGGTATAAGGTTTTGTTGATATTGAGGATTCATGTTTTTTTATATTGAGGATTTTTGTTCTGATTTTGTGGAGTTTGGATGTATGAAGAATCATATTGATATTGCATTATGTTAGGATCCAAATTTTTAAAGTTCAACCCTTGTTGATTTTGAGTGTTGTATGAGGGGTTTTGTTATGGGTAAAGAGGTTGTTGTTGAATGTGGTATTTTTGTGTCATGTTTTGAGGAGTGTTATGTGAAAGGTTTGGATGTGTATTTTCTTGATACATGGCTTGTTGTTGAGGGGGATTGGTTTGTGTGTTTTGATAAATTGGTGGTTGTTGATGTGATTGGAGAGGTTGATTAGTTTGTTGTGGTAGAAGAGGTAGATTGTCTAGATTATGAATGGTATATATGGGTGAAGCCATGTGTTGTTGTTGTGGTAGAATTTTAGCATGTAATGGTGGATTTGGTGTGAGGTTTGATGGTCTACATGGAAGGTTTGACATGTTTTACATGTTAGGATTTTGACCTTGTTGAGGTGCATTTTGTGACCAAGATGTTTCATACAAGTTCCTTGATACATTTGGTCTCCACGTATTGGTTGAAGCATTATGAGTTATGACTGGAGTGGTGAAAGGGTTAGTTGATTGTTGTGAAAGGTTTTGTGTTGCTAAAATATTAGGATCCAATTGGTTTTGTTGGGCAACAATTGCTTGTTCTATTTGAGATGATTATCTATACAAGGGATTGTCAACTTGTCTTGCATGAGAAGGATCATTTGTTTGTGTAAGAAAGGTTGAATTTTTTGTTGTCATATAGGTTGAAAGACTTGTCGAACTACCATATCCTCACCCCTATGAATAAGGCTTGGATCTCTAATATTCTCAACATTATAATCAATGGGTAGCTTAGAACCATGTTGGGAAAGTCTATAAAAGTATGTGTTTATATCGGAAGTGAGTATTGCATCAATGACTTTTAGCACTTGAGGATTTTGATTCATTTCTAAGATCCTTTCTTCTGTGAGTTCTTCATCAGAGCCCTCTTCTACATATCCATCTTATCCTCAAGTGAGCTGATTTCCTTGTTGAAGATTGACATTTGGTTGTTGAGGGACCACATTTGATTGTGGTGGAGGATTTACATTGTGTTGTTGAGGATTCGTGTTTAGTTGTTAAGGGGTGGTATACCCACGAGGAGCAGTGCTTGAGGGAAATCCCCATGTCATTTCAGTTGTAGTTTCAATATTTGTGGTGTTTGGAATGTTAGAACCACTAGGATTGGCTACCATGTTCGTTTTGTGTTGTGATCTTGTGGTTACCATAAAATTCATAATAGACCTTAAAGGATGAAAATATTGAGATGACTAGTATGTAATGATGTGATTATGTTGTTTGGATTTGGATTCAAAGGACATGTTGAAAAGTCTTTTGGACAAAAAGGATGATGTTAGAGTTGATTTGGATTGGATAGGTTAACCTTTAGACAAAATGATGATGACAAGATTGATTGTATTTGATGTTTAACCTTTAGAAAAAAGGATGATGACAAAGTTGATTGGATTGTGCTAAATCTCAAGATGTTGGTGAAATTTTGGATTGATGCCTTAACTTGGACTAGTCTAATGAGTACAAGAAAAGGGAGATGATGGTGATTTGTAAACCTAGAGGGGAGACAACTCCACTAAGTTAACAAACCCACAAGATAAGGATGGATGTGATCAAAAGATACTAGCAAGATGATTGGTTTGATTTTTGATAGGTTGATGTACAAAAGGTTGATTTGATGTTTTGAAAAAAGGACGTTAAGGATGGTCTAATAAGACTGATGTTTGATTTTACTAATGTCTAAGGGTGTTTGATAAGGTTGATGTTTGTCCAAAATTCTATAATGATGTTTCCTAGGAAAACCAAGTTGCAAGGATAGTTTTGATGTGTGAGGATGAATAATAATTTTTACGACTGTAAGGCCTATTATGACAGACATTTTCAATTTCAGGATGACAGGTAATGATATTTTTAAGATCAAAAAGTTTGTAAGTCTGAGAATAACAATGTCACAGACAAACACAGAAATTTACCCAAACGCGTCGTAATTTTTGTAGACGTGGAAAAGAAATAAAATGTGGCATTGTAACTCAAATCCATCTCTGTAACTCCCTATAGACATAGAAAACCAATTAGAAGTGTCATTGAAACCTGCATGGAGAAGAAATCGTGTCAATCCTACAAATGCATCAATATACAGGTGTGAGAAGAACAATACTATAGACAAACGCAACAATCTGGGCAAATGCAACATGTTGCCCCGAGACAAACGTGACACGGTTCCCTAGGAAAAACATGGCAAAGTGTAGGAAAATATAGTAGTATGAAGACAAACACGTCAATATGACGATAGTCAAATGCAGAAAAATGATCAAAGGTATTGTTGTGCAAGAAAAATTCGATAGAGTAACAAATAAGGTAGATGTGGCAAAACAAACTATAGCATTGATCTACATGAAAAAGGTGTCGATATGCCAAAACAAACACGAAAAATATATAAAAACACGATAACCTATGAAGGCGAGAAAATGTAGGCTTATGTGCGAAAGCAGTGATATACCAAGAAAAAGAACTAATATGCTAACACAAACATGGCAATATGTGGGAAAAAGTGGCAAGATGTGTAGAAGCGAAAATCTGTGACAGATAGACACAGGTTTTTGTGAGTTTTTCAGTGATCAATGAAGGTTTTGGTAAGTTTGATGTGTAAACTTTTGAGTTATGTTTTGACAGTAAGTGATACAAACAGCAAACATAAAAGGTGGGACTGGCCCCAAGGTGATAAGATATTTGACAAGCTTTCTTCCACAAAGATTGCTAGTATAGCACAATTAAAAACATGTTATATAAGAACGACCTAGATAGTAATAAAGGATCCGTCTTCATATAGTGGGCCCACCATGTACTTGCATGTTAATATTAATCCAAGGAGTGGGTGACTAGGGTATATCAAGGTCATGTACCACTTTGACACCCCTCACTTTGAAAGGATGAAGTTCTAGCAAGACACCAAGTCACCTCAACCAAGGACAGTACGTGGTGAGTAACTTTACATGACGATATCATCATGTTGTACCATTATAGCTTGACATCCAAAAGGTTTTAGGCTTCTAAATAACAAGGGTTCGTATTGGAGGTATTTCATAAACACCAATGCATGTACAAATGTGAGATCAAAATCTCAACTCCTTATGTCTTAAATCACCTGGGACCACAAAGGAATGCATGAAATATCATAAATGTATTGAGCTATAGCTTTCACTCTTGCCCCTTTATATAGCCCACTAGAAAAACATGCTTGAGGTCAAACCCTAGGGTGATGAAATCCCTAGGCAAGCATCCTATTGATATAAAAGGGAAGGATTAATGTTACTATTTCTCATCACCCATTCGCACTAGGTGCAAGGGGAGAGGATGTATGTAGACAACTCCTTCGATGAACACAAAGAAAATGCAAACTAGAGGTATTTCTTGTCACCCAAGATCGCATGAAGCACAAAGGGAGAGGATACATACACTCAAGCCTACTAGACATGGAAATCAAGTTAATTTTAGAGCACCAACTTTGAAATGTCATCTAATATAAAAAAATTAAGCACACAAGTTTGAATGATGATCTTTGACACGCGAACCTGCAACAAATTAGATTAGTAGTCTCAAATTATTCTTTGACAACTGAAATCCTACAGCACAAAAAAGTTAATAGTTTCAAAGGATATCTTCTCCAAATGAAAGCCAATAGTACTACACAAACAGGTTAGGATAAAAAAAGATATACAATAGAGAAGCCCACGTTAGGGTTAGGATTAGATCAAATCAAAAAAGTACAAAAATCATAATAGTAAACAGTACAGAAGCAAATGTGGAAAAATATAGTCAGAAGTAGAAATTTACCCAAATGCATTGCTATATTTTTATGGCAAAGAAAGAAAAAGCAACACTGTGACTCAAACACAACTTTCTAACTCCCTATAGATGCAACAAACCAATCAAAAGCATCATTGAAACCTACACAAAGAAGCAATTGCATAAATCTTGCAAACACGACAATACGTGAACATTCATATCACCACAAACATGTTGATACGTGAAAAAAGCATCGTTTCACAATCAAACATGCTAGTGTAATAAATAATTGTGTCTTTGTAACCTATAGGTCATCAAAACTCGATAAAAAATGTTAGATCAAGGATATGGGTCTCACCGAGCATGCCAAAATGTGAAGTGGGGTCAATGGAAAATGGAAATGAAACATGAAATATTCAATTAGGGTTAGAATTCATAAATACCCATATCAAAACAATGATCAAATCTCACCTATAAATGAAATTAAATGCAAAAAAGTTAGAAATCAACAATTAACAATGAAAACCCAATTAAAACCATGAAATTACCTTGTGTAAACCTAGCATTCCATTTTGAAATTGGTTGATGGTGTGTTGGATTGCTCAATCATTAGCTCCCATGATTGCAAAAGCTTAAAATGACCTAGATGATGATGGAATTGCTCAAATTCTCAAATGACATGAATTAGCTCAAATGATTCTAGGTGTCAATAATGGAGAGAAACTGATTATTTCATAGATTTTCAAAATTTAGATCAACGGTTGAGAATTAATTTTGAGATCAATGGATGAGATTGAATCAAGGATGATGAAGAGTTTAGATTAATTAGAACTCAAAATATCTCTACAATTTTAGGAAATTGGTTTAAGATAATTTGAAATGGAGGATGGAGATTAGATCTTGAAAATGAAGGATCGAGGATGAATGAGAGACTTGAGTCAAGTTGGGATATTTTTGAAAAAGAATATTCCATGGGAATATTTTGTTTGGAGGGAAATTAGATTAATTAAATAATTCAAAATTATTTAACTATGGAGGATTAAGATATTCTATTTTAAAATAATATTCCATGCAAGTGGGAGGGAAAGTTAGATAATTAAATAATTCAAAATCATTTAATTATGAGGCATTAGAAGATAAAATTAGATTTTGCTAATTAAATAATTAAAATATTCAATTGGAGGTGATAAAAGGAATATTAGTGAAATATAACGAATTAATTAAATAATTCAAAATTATTTAATTAATAGAGGAAATTATGTTAAAATGATGAAAAATGATGTTAAAGGGGGGATTACTGATAAAGTGATGAAAATGATGAAAATGCAGGATAAGGGATGAAAATGATGAAAATACAATGTTAATGATGAAAATGATGCAAAATCCAAGATCAGGGATGTGTGATATGTGTTAGGAATTTTCGCATGTCTACAAATACAAACATGTGAGTTTTAGTGGGAGTTTGATGTAGGTATATTGTGTGGTGATCATGATGTTACAGAGGATCCTTGTATGCTTGGATCTTTGGAACAATGTGGTTGTTGATGTAGTTGTATTTCTTGGTGATCATGGTGTCATGGAGGTTTTCTATATGCTTAGACATGATTATTTATGTAGATGCATTATTGGTTGTGTTGGATTGATTCTTGCTTACAAGTGGTGGTGTGCCTTCTTGGTTTGAGATTATGGTTATATTTTATCCTCTAGAGTTGTTGGAGTTGTAGTTGAGTGATTGTGCATGAGTTATGGGTGATATTCATTAGTAATATGGTTATCATTATTTCATTTGTAGCTTGGTATCATAATTTTGTGATAGATTTAGAAATAATGTGGATTCATCACTTGTTGATAGATAATCTTATACAATGGTTTTTAGTCTCATGGAGAATATTTTGAATCTTATTACTTGTACATGGTGAGATTTATTTAACGTCTTGAGTTATATTGACAAGAGATTGTTATGTTCATGTGATTTGGAGATATTAACATCTTGGTACCATGGAAGACACTCAGATTCATTGGTTGAGGTGTTGGTTATGATTTGTTAGTTTGACAAATGATCCTTGGTTTAGAGGGTGGATTTTATTGTGATATGGTGGAATCTTGATTATTGTCATAATTTTGGCATAATATAGGTTCTCATGGGAGCACATATTTTCATTAAAGACCCATGATCTTTTAAGGAGATGTAGATCACAACATCATGATGAGTTCCTAATTTTATAATTGGGGCTTTCACTATAATATTTGGTAATATGATAGATGATTCTTATGTTCATTTTTCTTATGATCTTATAGTTATTGTGGTGTTGCATTGGAGTTTCATTGGAATGAGATGATAGATCATACACCTATATCAAATTTTGATGTGGTTAGAGATATATTATTCTTTGAGATTGCGTTAAGATAGTTACTCTTTGATGATGTTTTAATAGGAAGACCAAGGAGCCTAAACCTTGAGTTGGATGTGATTTCAACATGGCTATAGGAAGATTATTCTTGGAGAGATTCATTGAGGCTTGGTTTATCCTGAAGAGTGATCTCATTCCCTATTCTTGGTCCTCTTTGAAATGTATCATCTTATATGTATATCCCACCTCATTTTTATATGTATTTTGTTTCATGATTTATTTTCTCATGGGAACAATTCTTCATCTTGTTAAAGAAAAATAATACTAGGTTGATCAAACCATTTCCTAAATAACCTCATGAGATAAAAGCATACATACAAGCTTATAGAATAACCACATGTAAAGATTAAATATATTCCACAAGGTATACCATAGGAAAACCCTCAAGGGGGGGAAAACACAAACTCCAAAATCATCCACATTCAATGTATTATTCAACAATGAAAACATCACAATACACTTATAGAGTCCCCATGAATACTTCAAAAACATCAAGTTCCTCCAATACATCATCCACGTGTCCAAGCATGTATCCATACATCCCATGCCACGCTTCACATATACAGTCTTTAAAAGAGATTTCAATACAATGACAATTAAGTCAAACAACCAACTAGCCAATCTCAGCCACTAAACATGTGCTTTCTTTTATAGAATCGAGCTCACACAAAACAACCAAGTGGTAAGTTAAAATCATGTGCCTAAAACCTATGAGTACACAAAACAATTGAACCCAACACTTACTTTTGGGTACTAAGCTTCTCAAATACTAAATATTTTTTTATATGTACAACCCACACATAAAATATCTAGCCAATGTCACATACAATTTTACAAGTGGTCCCAAATAAACATTTAATGTGGATAAACACATCACATAGGATACACCACAAAAGATTGTTTATTTTACATAATAAAATAATTATTTATTGTGTAAGTTATACAACACCATATTCTTAACATTATCCCACTTTTATACATTGCATAAGATTCAATCGATGAAATGTATCATCATAACCATCCATGAAACCATGCTAATCTCTAACATCTAGAGAATAATTTTCATGATCTAAAATGTTGTTGCAAGAATACTACATGCATGTGATAGGTTGATAAAAGTATGGAACAATCTATTTTAAGCCATTCGGAAGTTGCTACAACCATTTACCAAGCTACTTCAAGTGAATAAAAAGGTGGTGTGTTATAAAATGGTGAACAATTAGGGTATGATCAATGTATGAATCAATATGTGTTTTATAGATCTTCATAACATCATTATGATTTGCATATACCCATCTAAATTCATTGAATCTTACTACAAGATAGTCTAGAACATCTATATTGTTAGGATTAAGGTGTCACCTTGCAATCCTATATGTTTTTTATGTATCTCCAACACTCTTGGAAAGTTTCCTTTCATTCCCAGGGTGTAAATGGAAAATAATTGGTAATTTATATTCTATGCGAATCTTGGCACTTTTTTTTATATCCATACATGAAGGAGGTGGCAATTTTATTGGTGGTTACAAAGGTTTTTTTAGTAGATTTCTTAATTTGGGTATGAGATTTAGTATTGAATTATTTTGCATGTTTTTGGTAGGTAGCATATGAGTTGGATGATTATTTTGGATGCATACCTCAAGATATGGGACATTATGAAGGAATTTTACAAGTCAAAAATATTGTTTATTATTTGTATGTAGGATATTTTTTCTATTCATAGCTCACTTATAATTATATTTACAATTCTTGAAAGAGCCTCTTCAATTTAAACATGTTTTTTTATATTTTACCATTATTTTATGGTACATTACTTTGGAAAATCGCTAATGGTTTCCTCTCCCATTTCTTTATAAATTGGAGGCATGATATAACAGTTTGTAAGTTTATTTAATAAATATACAAGTGTCATTGAAGTTTTGTTAGAGTGAAGAGAGTGTTAATGTGTTGGATGTATCTCTTTGTTGAAGATTAATACATGGCATATTTTTCACGTGGAATTTTTTTCTGAAAGGATTTCTTCACATAAATGTGTTCATATGGTCTTTTGATTTGTCCATATTGCTAATTTTATTCTTATTACTAATTTCACACAATCACATAATGATCATATGAAATCCTTGGATATATAATTATGTTTAAGATTTAGATACACTTGTAAGAGATTTTATTATAATAGTTTCATCTTTTTCTCAATATTTGGTATCCAAGCTAATAATTCTACATAAAAAGGGACACATTTATATTAAGTGTTGAATTTTTTGGCTATAATGGGATATTTTTACATTGTGTGATTTTGTAGATCTATTTAAATAATGGAAAACCATGGCTTCTACTTCCCATATGGATATTGAAAAAAACAATAGAACCACTTACAATATGTGAAAGTTGAAGATGGAAGATCTACTTGAAGAAAGAGATCAATGGTTACATGTTTAAAAAAAAAGAGGCCATCAAATGTGTTTGATGAAGATTGATTGAAACTAGACAAGAAGGTTTAAAAAAAAAAAGAGGCCATCAAATGTGTTTGATGAAGATTGATTGAAACTAGACAAGAAGGTACAAGGCAGAATTCAATTGTGTCGCATAGTTTTTCCTCTTGAATGTTTTTTAGAAGATAATCACTTTCAAGTTGTAAAAGAGGATAGGTGATATCTATCAAACAAAAATTACTACTAACAAGTTGTATCTCAAAATATGGTATTATTTATTACAAAATTATATAAATATTGTGTTTCAAAAAATTTAAATGTGTTTAAGCTAAATTTAAGTTAACTTTATTTTGTAGATGTTAAGTTGGAGGAAGAGGATAAACGTATCTTATTACTTTTCTCTTTACCTGATATTTGGTAAAATATTATTAGTCAAAAATGGATAATCTTATTGCTACTTTTATTTTAGAAGAGATGAGAAAGAAATTCATGAATGAAGGCTCAACAAATAATTTGTGTGTAAATAGAAATTCTAGAGGAAAGGGAGGTCCTAAACAAGATAAGAAGAAAAATAAAATTATAAAGGATTTTCTAAGACCCCAGGGAAGAGAAAAGTGTTAGAACTCTAGAAAGAGAGGACATGTGAAAAGGAATGAAGAAACAAGAAAAAGAGTTCAGATTACTTCAAATAAAAATTCTTCCAATGATGGTGATAATGATACTTTTTTTATTCCTATTAACATTATTAGTGATGATGATTGGCTTACTGATTCAGGTTACTCCTACCATATGACACCTCACACAAAATGGTTTTCTAAATATTCATATTATGATGGAGGAGAGGTTTTCCTTAGAGACAACAATACCAAGTAGATTTTTAGTAAAAGAAACATACAATTATGTTTTAATGATGGAAGGGTTATAACTATTTATGATATTTTATATATTCTACGAAATACAAGAAATTTTCTTTCAATATCAAAGTTAAATGATTCCAATGTGCATGCAACATTTTTGAAAGTATAGTGTAGGTTGGCAAGAGGGACATCGATGGTTACCAAAGCATCTCAAATTGGAAACTTGTTTAGGATGTATGCTTGCATATTTTATAATTATGTCAATGTAATTGGCACTAAAAATGTAAGTATGTTATGGCACCAACATTTGAGTCACATAAATAAATCAATTCTTAGGACCATTTTCAATAGGAATTCGGTTGACAAATTTTTTGTTAGGAAAATGACTTATGTGAGCATTATGTGTTTCAAAATAGAATAGATATTCATTTCCTATCAGAAGTAATAGAGCTAAGAAATTGTTAAAAATTATGTATCCAAATGTTTGTGGTCCAACATATGTGAGTTCTATGAAAAATATTGTTAGTATGTTGCATTCATTGATGATGCTTCTAAATACACTTGAATTTATTTTATGTATTCAAAATCTAATTTTTTCACTAAGTTTAAGGAATTTGAAGCCTTAGTTGAAAGAAAATAGATTAATATAAAGGTGTTGAGATTTTACAATGGTGGTGAATATTGTGTCAATGAATTTGATGAATTATGTAAGAATTCAAGTATTGTTCAATAGAAGACTCCACCTTACACATCAAAAAATAGGGCAGCAAAAAGAATGAACCAAACCTTAATGAAAAGAGTCAGAAGTATGTTACACATTATGCAACTAAATTGGTTCATTTGAATAGAGATTGTTTGGATAGTTTATATTTCTTTTTGATAAGTTAGTTTCATGGTTAAGGATATTTGATTGTTAGGATTAAGTTCATGTGCCTCAAGAAAAGCAATGTAAGCTCGATCCAAAAGCTTAGAAATGTATCTTTGTTAGCTATGATGAGAATTTTAAATATTATATCCTCTAACCCAAAAAATAATTATTTCAAGATGGTTTCTAGAGAATTCAGTGCTTAATCAAAATAAGAACAACCAAAAGAAGAATATAGAACAAAAATAGTGTATTTCGAGACAAAAATAGAAAAGCAAGAAGATACACATGTGAAAAAAAGTTGAATGGATCAAAGGAAGGAGAAGAACAAGAGAGTTCATAAGAGATTTTTTAAATGATTATGTGCATGATGAGCACATAGAAGAACAAGTAGTTCCCATTACTCCTACCTTGAAGAGGTCTACAAAAAAAATGAAATCTAGTTGGTATATCCCACAAAATTTATGTTATGCATTTATTTTGTTGAGTACTAGTGATGAACCTATAGTTTTTAGGGATGCTCTCTCTTTGAAGGATAGTGAGTCTTGGATGTAGGCTATGAAGAGGATATTTTGGCCCTAGATAGTTGTGACACTTGGGGTCTTGTTAGATTTCTTAAGGGAAGAAATCCCATTAGTTGCAAGGTGCGTACAAAACTAAATTAAAGGTAGATGGTTAGTTACATTGGTATAAGGAAAAATTGATAGCTAAAGGCTACTCCAAAGAAAATTTTATTTCAATCAAATTGTGTCTCATTTTTTTAATTTATCTTATATTAGATACTTTTTTCTATATTGCTGCAACTTGTGATTTTGAGATTGAATAAATAGATGTTAAAATTGATATCTTGTATGGGGATATTGTGGAGGATATTCATATGTGGCAACTTATGGTTTTTTGTGAAAGGGAAGGTGATTTTGGTTTGTAGATTGAAATAATCATTGCATGGTCTAAAATAGTCACCTAGGATATGCTACCAAAATTTTGATATCTTCACATTAATTTCGGGCTTTGTTAGGAGCAAGAAACATTATTGTGCTTATGTTGATATTATTGAGTATCATATACTAATCATTGTCTTATATGTAAATGATATGTTGTTTATTGGTAAAGTGATTATTAGGTATCTCAAAACTTAGCTTTGTGGAATATTTGACATGAAGGACTTGGGCATTACAAAGTATATTATTGGGATAATTTGGGTACCACTTTTTGGGTGGTTTGGCTCATGATTTTCTAATTACCGTTTAATAGTTTCAAGTTTTGTATCTCCTATATATTAGGTGTTTGAGATGGAGGTTGTGTGTAGAGTTTTGTAGATATTATTCACTTGTCAAAATTTCTCTAGATCTCTTATTGGTAATACGACTATGAAGGTTTTCTCTGTAAATGTGTTGTAATGTGGCTTACTAAACAATACATTGAGCTACTTTTTATTGTGGGATTTTTCTCTAAAGGGTTATCCCCATGTACACGTGTGTTATGGTATAAGTTTATTTTATGTTTAAATGTTTTGTTCTTTCTATATTTTTCAGAAGATTAAAATTTGCACAACACTCTCCTCAAAATAATAGTGTATAAAGTGTTTTCATGTAGCCTTCTTTCTTTCAAATTTGTAATTAATATTCTTTGAGAATCTTGAGATTATTAGTCATATGCATTCATGAAGAAGGTGAAGTTAGCAATGATAATTGTGAATCTATTTTTAATAAATTTCTTATCTTGGACATAAGAATTGAGCAATGGAGCATATTACATGTTGTTGGTGGGTCCCATATGAATTGGGTGATAATTTTGGATTATTACACTACAACAAAATAGGCAATTAGTGCCTAAAATAGCATCGGATTTTAGTGCATTCCAATTCATGAATTGGACACTTTTGTCAGTGCAAAACTCAGCGCAAAATGGTGTGCTCACTTTGGCACCGAATTTAGCGCCGGATTTTTTTGGTTCTAGTTTGGCTTCTAATTTTGCTTCTAGTTTTGCTTCTTGTGTTGCTTCCAAGTTTGCTTCCAATTTTGCTTCTGGTTTTGCTTCGAGGTTTGCTTCTAGTTTTGCTTCCATTTTTGCTTCCAGTTAATTGCTTCTAATTTTGCTTCCTAGATAGCACCAAGTTTTGCTTCCAAGATTGCTTATGGTTTGATTCTAGTCTTGCTTCCATTGTTGCTTCCTTTTTTGCTTCTAAAAATGCTTCTTGTTTTGCTTCCATTTATTTATTTAATATGTTTTATTTTAATTTAATTAGTTAAATATGTCATGCCTCTTAAGTAACTCATATGATTATAGAGTAAGAAAATTAAATAATATGTTTTATTTCAATTTAATTAGTTAAATATAGCATGCCTCTTAAATAGCTCATATGATTACAGAGTAAGTAATTTAATTATTTAACTCATATGATTAAATAAAAAGATAATTATTGTTACCTGATTTTGCTTCCAGCTAAATCAGGTAGACTTATGATTGTGTTTGCATTTAAACAATAAAAGGTACATGTTATTTTCAGCTAAGTTTCATCCATGTGCATAAAAAAGAGTATCAAAAGAGTGCATTATTTCATTAAGGGAATTGCATACAATAGAAAATAGAGTCAACATTTATTGCAAAGGTAGTCTTTATTGATAACCATAAGTATATAGTGTCCCTCACAAACCAAGGGACTAAATATTTTTATGCATATAAAGAAAAAACTATACATTTACAGATAAAAGGAAATGCATATGTAAAGAAGGGGGACCCGTCATTCTGAATGATGAATCCCGGTTGAGTTGCCTTGCATTAGCTTCAGTCCTCCTACCCATCCAGCCTCTAGTTGTCTCTTGCCCCTGCTACTCTGAGTTTCCCTGCATTTGTGAGAAGAAGTTGGTTAGAGAAATGAAGGATCACCAATCAGTACATAGGAAAACATCCATAAACATATAATTTTATCCTTATAAACATTAAAATAGCTAGCATATCATAGATGTACAAGAAAACAAAAGTGTTATCAAACACATCTATCATATGCTTTGTTTATCTAACATGTTTTCTCTTTGTGTAGATATAGGACAGAACTTTGTTACTGTTTTGTTTCAGTTGATTACAGCATGTACAGTAAAATGTGGCTCCCACGAGGGTTGAGCCCAACATGTTGCCCTTGTGTTTTAGGAGGGATAGGAAATTGAGAAAATTGATCAAATAAATGATAAGCCTATTCTTGATGCAATAAATTAATATGGAATCATACCAGTTGATCAACTTTCATTATCAGATTCAAAAGATGCAACAAAACGGTGTGAATTATCAAGAAAGTTACTTTTCATCTTTCACAATGAATCAAACAATATGTTGCTTGGAAATATTACTCTGGATATGTCTTTCAATCTTCTTAAGTTGGATACAAAGTCCATTTTAATAATGATATGAGTTGTATTTCATTGTCAACATTTTCAAGGAGCCAGTAAAGAAGGAAACAAGAACAAGGACAACAATTATTCAAAAATGAAATAGTTTGTCTCTTCCCAAGAAACAAATGATTTATGTGATAATATGAACACTGAAGCACAGATCCATCAAGTCCAATTATGGATAATCATTATGGCCGAGTTACTCAATGAGGTCTTACAAGTTATCAAGAGCTATCAAGAGCTATCATTACATGGAGCAGCACAAGGTGAACAACTGAATGCAAGGCCAAAGCCATCATGTCAGTTTGTTGTCCCGAAGAGAAATGCATGAGAAGGAAAGCACATTGATGCAAATGAGTAACTAACATGCATTGGAAATCATCTTGCTTCTGATACAATGAGTATTCACAAAAAACTATAGTGCACACTCTAATAAACAACCAATGCATGATGGTTTGAGGAGATACCAATGATTCTACAAATGAATGTAGGATAGTCATGAAGGGCATCCTTTGAGAAGGATTTCTTGGTAATCATGTCAAGGGCAGACTTGGTAAAGCAACTCATCATGCTAGTAACAGTGTGAAAATATACATGTGAAGTATTGCAAAGTGATAGAACTACATGAAGCATAAAGTGATACAAAAGTTGACAGTAATGATGTTGGCAAGATATTATGGACATGACAAGAACTTTGTTGATTCAAAGACAAGTTATCATCAATATTTAAGGTAATGTAGTGCCATTTCCAATTTTAAAGGCTACATAGAATTAAAGTATACAACAAGTGTATGTAACTCAAAAGGTTCATGAAAGCCTATATCATTCATGCATAATGATGCTATGATTTAAATCAACAGATGACAAAGAATATGAGGATTTAAGTATTCATTTTCTCCAAGAAAGGAAATATAGAGCCTCAGCCTATGTGAAACAAACCCTCAAAAATAGAAAAATACCTAGAAATGAAGGAGCATTGTCATATTTCCTTTTAAGAAAATGCTTTTGGAAATGAAAACTGAATGCAAGCATGGCTGCAGCCGTGATAAAAGGTATTTCTTCCATTGTTGTACATAAAATACTATCTTATGAAGAAAATACAAGTTCCATAAAGGGTTTTTCATTTTTCTTATAGAAAGACCAAAGACCAAGCATACAAAAATGAAGCATGAAAACATAGAAAAATAGAGCATTTTTTCCATTGTGTTGAATGGAGAGAGCTCGAAATGAGCTTTGATTCATAGAAAATAAAAGAGAAAATCAAGGTATACATCGGCATAGAGCTTACCTGAGCTCAATTTTTTTTGTTTTCATTGAATATGCAAGTTATTTTTCACCATGGGAAGCTTCAGAAAACTCAATCATGGTGACCAAGAGCAAGCAAAGCTTCCACAGGAGCAATGAAGAGAAGAATGCATCAGAAGAATTAGAGATGCTACGGCCAAGAAGCCTCAAAACCCTTCGAAAATGGAGTGAAAATGCTACAAAATACTCAAGAAGAAACTTACCATCCAATTGCAGGAGTATTTCAACCCTGGGCATGGAGGAATCAACTATAAAATGCATGGAGAATGCTCAAAACCTAGTTCATCATGGTGGTTGAATACATAACTCTTTTCTTCCAAATTTTCCAAGTAAAATGATGAGCAAATTTTGGGATAGGGGTCGGTTAATACCCTTCATGCTCCTTCAGAAAGCTTGAGATTTCAAACTCTAATGATGGCGGCATGTGCAAGGCAAGGGAGCTTGAATAAACCAAGTGAAAATGAGAGTTAAAAATTAGGGCTTGGGTATTTTATTCTAACTCATCATGGCAACAAAAATATTGATGTGAAAAAACTCAAATATGTTTAATCATTAAATCTTTTAATATTCAAACAAATTTAGAAAACAAAATACATATATTTATAATAAAAAATTACTATTATCTATTAAATTTATTAATTTGTATGTTCAATTAATAATTAAAAACTATTGATGTTATTTTATATAAAATAAAAATATGGAAAATATCTTTAACAATTATTAGTTTTAATTTTAAAATATTTATTTAAATAAAACTAAAATGAATATGAATTAAATATATAATTTAATCATTAAATTATGATTTTAATTATTATAATTTAAAAAATTGTGTGATTGTGATTGTGATTTTACCTTTGTACCACTAGATGATTGTAAGAGAGGTGTGGTAGCACAGTATACTGCCATACTGCGGGAGATTTCTTACTTCTTGGTGGTAGTGTGGTGTATACCGACATACCGCAAGAGGCTTTTGATTGTCTGGCAGTAGCGCGGTATACCGCCACCCCGCACAAGCCTTCTAGTAGTTGAGCGGTAGTGTGATTACCGCCATATCGTGGGAGTCTTCAACCTGTTGAGTGATGGTGCGGGGTATACGCGGACTTGGTTGACAGCTAAGGTGTACGTCGAATAGTGGAGGACGTTGCTAAATTGGCTCTAAACCCAGTGCTAAATCTGACACTAAATTTGGCACTAAACCCAGTGCTAAATCTGGTGCTAAATCCAGTGCTAAATCCGGTGCTAAATAGTGCCTAATTTAGTGCCTATTTGTCCTGATCGACACAAGAAATGCCAAAAATGGTGCCAACCTAATAAATAGCATCGACTTTTTCAAAAAATTAGAGAAAAATACATTAAAACAGTGGGTGGAAGCAAAAAAGGGAGCTAATCATACGGATTTGTTGTAGTGTTACCTTGTTATCTGGACCATTGTGGAGTTACAATTCAAATATGTTGTCTATTATTAGTATGGAGATTATTTTTTCTATTCATGGCTCATTGGAAGTTAAATTTACTATTCTTCAAAGAGTGTTCATTTTAGATGTACCAATTTTTATATTTTTACATGGTTTGATGTTACATTATTTTTTATAAACTATTTGTGGTATTTTTCTTCCATTTCTTTATAAATTAGATTCATTAAATAGAAATTTCATAAGTTTATTTTATGGGTAGATAGTTGTTGTCGAAGTGTTATCAAAATGAAGGGAGTGTTAGTGTGTTGGATGTATCTCTTTGTCAAATATTAGTCCATACTTGTCATCTTTCTTGCAAGGAATTTTTCCTAAAATGGTTTTTCTACATAAAATTTGTGTTCCTATCGTTCATTGATTTTTTTCTTATTATTTATTTTAGGCAATCACATAATCATCATATGGAAATTTGATTAAAAAAATGTATTTTAGATTTTCATACAATTGTAAGAGATTTGATTGCATTATTTTTACCTTATTTCTCAACAATTGTAAGTAATTGGAAGTCATTTAGATAGATTGGATTGGAAATTTTCGTTGTTGAAATAGAATTGTCTCCATCTAAGTGTTGACTTAGGCAACACTTGATGCATTTATCATGGTGGAATGTTTGTTGACTTGGTGAGTAATTTGGAGGATGTGATTACTCATTTTCCTTCTTGGTGGTGGATATATCTCTTATCCTCATTTACAAATAGTTATTCTTTATCTTCTTGAAGGTTTTTAGGTGTTTTGTTTTTGAGTTCCTTTGTAATTGAGTGCATGGTAGTTAGCAACCTTGTGATAAAATACACACTTATACTAAGGAGGGATGAATCATCATAGATCAAAACTTTACTTTTCACAACTTAAATAATCACAATAATATTACTTCAAAACTTAATTATCCATAGTAATACCATATATGAGAGATCTAGAAATTAAACACACACAAGAGGGACACGCGATTTTACGTGGAAACCCTTACGAGAAAAAACCACAGAAAAATATTGTTTGAATTAATCTTCTTACAAATTTCATAGGCACCAACCCACTGGAGACTTCAATCCCCAGCACTAAGCACCAACTCAGCAAGAGATGACAATCTCTTCTAATAAGAGGCTCCAATCTCTCGATCTCCTCAAATAGGAGGCTTGAACCTCCACAAGAATAATATAATGATTTTATTTGTAACTTCTTGGATCTTCCCTCTCAACTACTTACAAATCTACCATACATCCACTCATAAATCTGTAATAAATTCTTCAATAATTTTGTTCATAAAAATGTCATAATCTTGCTTTTCTTTTTTCTTTTCTTTTGACAAAACTATTGCTATAAATCTACTCACATATGTCTCATAAATCTATTCAAATAGAATTTGTTTCCTTCATATGAATAATATTATTTGAATTGATTGCATTTGAATCTGTGATTGACGGATTAGCATGCGTTGACTACACTTGATCCATGAGGATACAAAGTGTATTCAAGTCACTAAACACCAGTCCAATAAGATCAATCAATAAATACTAAACTATAAATCCATTAAAACTTAACATATTAAACTACGAAAGCTTTAAAACACTTATTTAAATCCATTGAAACTTATCATATTGGGGGAGTGGTGTCGCATTGATGTGGAATGGCGACCCTTTCCCAATCCCATGGATAAATGACCCTGTTTTGATCGATTCTATTGAAGAGAATTGACAAAACCATTGATAGATGTGTGTGAAAACATGATTTAAAGATAAATTATCATGATGCAAGCTATTTTAACATGATCTATTCTAAGATGAGTGATATGGTTGTATGCAAAGCTAATCTAAATGTAATTTAACCTAAAAAGATTGAAATCTTAATTACAAGATATACTAAAAGTATGCATCTATGTTATAATGGAAGCTAAGCTAATATGCAAGTAATTTAAGCTAAAATGATGCTAAATAAGTGATAAATATGAGTGCAAGTGAGAGTGATTTTAACAGCATCATTTTTCTCTTAAAAGATGGATCCATTTGTCTCCAAATAGTGACCTATTTATAGGAGGACAAATGAAAAATTAAGGGTTGAGATTAAAAAGGCTAATCAATGGTCAAAAATGGAGAGATGAAACATGGATCATGGATACTCATCAATGGATGAGAATCAATGATCACATGGATCAAGGAAAGAATCAAGGTTTCATATTCTTCCAAACAAACACACATTCAAAACTTGCACAAGAATTTTTGTAAGTTAACTTGCACAAGAAGTCTTGTAAGTTAACTTGCTTGCACAAGAAGTCTTGTAAGTTAACTTACACAAGAAGTCTTGTAAGTTTTTTATTAGGGAGAATATTCTTTTTTTTTAATGAGTGAAGAGAGATAATATTCTTTAGAATATTCTCATGGATGGGGAAAATCAGATATTTAGTTAATTAAAACTAAATTAAATTGTACAAAGGAATATTCCATGGGAATATTCCTTTTTGGAGGAATGTGCAAAGGAGGAATATTCCCTTTCAAGTGGTAATTGATAATTAAATGATATTCATAAATAAATGATTTAATAAAAAAGGGGAAAATGAAATGATATTTAATTAAATAACTTAGGGTTATTTAATTAAATAAGAGGACTTAGGGATTTAAATTAAATAGCTTGATGTATTTAATTTAATAAGATGAAATGTTAGCATGAAAGGGGGGAATTAACCTAATTGGGTTAATCAAGGATGCAATTAACTAAATAGCTAGGCAAATTTAATCAATTAAGCAAAAAGAGGATGGATTTTAGGAGGAAATGATGTCAGTATATCTGATTCAAGTGCATGATATCATTCAAGACAGTTTTAAGTGTCTACATTTTTCCCCTCTTTGATGCGAGGTACATGTTACTTTGGTTCAAATACTAACGCTTTTCAGATTAAAAAATTGTTGCTCAAATCAAAAAATTAAATTTTCTGATTTTTGGATGCCCCACTATTGCCCTAGTGGAAGGAATAAGCTGGTTCCCTACCCACTTGAGAAATCGGGCAGAAATTTTGAATTTTGGGTTAATTTCTCGACAAATGTTAAATGTTGCCTTAGGGGTACCAAAAAAGCTCTAGGATACAAAAAATATGCCAAAAACATTACAAAACATTACAAAATAAACTTCAGTTTGGCAAGATTGGTGAAATTGCTGAAAAACCCTACCTGCATGGTCAAATTAGGGCAAAAAACCCTAATTTTTAGGCATAAATATGTGATGAAGGGTCACTTTCAATTAATTTGTGCATTCACATCTTAAGGAATTCTCACAGTTTGATATCTGACCTCCTAACGAAATGGTGTAATGAGTTCTCCCACAACACATTTTCGACTGGGTTCGAGAGTACTAGAGGCCTCCAGGCATAGGACCAGTGATATGTGATTCAAAAAAAATCTCGCATTTTGACTTTTAAGTGCATTTATTACATTTTCAAATTTAGGTTAGGGCAATGTCGATGTATTATGATGCCATTTTGACAATCGGTGACACTATTTTTATTTTTAGCAAAGGTATTGTAATGAGCGATGCACTTCGCGATTTGAAATTAGGGTTTCCAGATTTCAAATCATGGTGCAGGTGTGAATAGCAATGCACCCGCCCAATTTTCAATTTAGATTTAGGGTTTCCAAATTTCAAATTATGACGCAGCTGTGATGAGCGACGCTAGTCATGATTTAGAATTTAAAGGTATATAGTGTTGTTGTTTGGAATTTGGACTATAGCGACGCTTTCGTAAATAGTGACACTTTTGTCATTTGGGGGATAAAAACTCCAAACTTTAGCCAATTTTAGTGAAAGTTGACACCATGCACTTTGTTGGTGTAGGAGGTTATCCAGCCTTTGATGTCCCATGAGCACTAGCCTACCATTCTATCCAGACTTGATGATTTGTTTGAGCTTCGACAGGAGCACCTTGGAGAGATCGAATTGTGGTATGTCGTACATGCCCATCGTGCATACCCATTTAACGATGATGATAGTGTTATGTGAGCAATGGAAGAGTGAGACCTTGTTGTTCCACTTACCCACCAATGAGGCAACAATCACACTGGAGGATGTATGGTGGATATTGTGATTTTCCATACATGGAGAGCAGGTGATTTACGACAGCGACGCAGGATATGATGCATATCACGAGGTTCTTGATTAGGAGTCTATTGCCTTGGTCAACTCCTAGATTGACTTTGAGATGTACAGAGGTCGGGCATCAACCTTCATATTGATCATTGTGGTAGTGATTTTGGGTTTGGTTGCCCCAGATCGACAAAGTGGGGGATTCAGTCCCAGATGGGGGTTGGCATGGCATAGGATGTTGTTCAAGAGGACCCAATATGCATGGTGGCCAGTGATGCTAGCCTCCCTGTATCATTATATGCATGACTTCATGTACTGTGATGGCAGAGCCATTGGTATAGGGGTCACACTTCAACATATATGGGCATGGGAACACATTGTTGTGCTCTAATTGATTTTTCACATGGTCGATGTGGAGCTAGATGATCTAGTCATGTGTAGATATAGAGGAGCCATCACTCTTCAGCACATAGGGTAGCTCGACATCCCCTACTAGAGGATAGTCATCGATGAGATGACAGTGTTTTGATGGTGGCCATGGCTATAGATGTTGGTCTAGTACAATGATGTACAGTAGCTATTCTTTTCTCAGAAAACCTAATATATGCAGGGTCATGAGCACACTATGATTGAGAGGAACCTGCCTGATAGAGTTTTTAGATAGTTTGGCAAGAGGCAGGACAAGCCTGTTGATGCTTATACGGCCATTTTTATGAGATCGACATGAGAGGTGACTTGGGGACACACTATACTATCCCATTCAAACAATTGGTTGTGAGGCAATGGGCCTATGATCAGGAGCAGGCAGATGCTAATATGATGCTCACATATGATGCATGGTTTGTATCCCCTCCCTGACTAACAGATCTAGTATGTGTACCTCTACGAGGGAGGCTGAGAGGGAGGGGAGTAGGTAGAGGGTGAGACCAGCCATAGGATGGGCAGGGCAGAGAGCTAGATGGTCAAGACAGAGGATAGGATGGACAAGATGGCCAACATCATGATGGATAGATCCCAAGTGCACCTCCACAACCACCATAGTAGCCACTCATATAGCAGCAACTGGTACAAAAACCACTGCTAGGGCCAGATCCCCATGATGTTCAGATACAACAATTGTAGCAGTAGTTGCAAGTTGTGACGATTAAGCAAAACTAGGCTTGGTAGCAAGTTTTGGCGGTTATAGCTGAGTGAGACCAAGCTCGGCACTAGAGAGACCATGAGAGACAACTGAGGAAAAAATCAGATGTATAGTTAGCTCAGGAGGTCATTTGGTGATAGCAGCTAGAGGTCATGTCTCAGCAACAATCCCAGTAGGCTCAGGGGCTAGTGGGTCAAACAGTGTAAACTCAGTTGTACGAGACAGCACGAGAGGAAGAGGCATATTGGAAAATCTTGTACTACAAATACATCCCTCCTCATTGTAGGCAATCTGATTTTAAGCATCATAGCCAGGTTTAGCCCAGTGCCTCCACTTCAATTAGGCAGTCAGACCAGCTAGGTCATAGAGACAGATCCAGCGAGGGATAGACCTCATTCGATTTTGCAGACACCCTTTTTGTATAGCCTAATTATTGATATAGACACACTCATAGGCTCATTTTTTATAGCCTCATGTACATTGTGCATTTTTTATGATATATATACACTGATTCAGATATTGTACCATGAGAATAATTTTTTATATATATATGAGATCATACAAATTCATGATATGATGTGTTCCTTATTTCATGCTTCATGGATGTATGGATGCATTAGATGTGATATGATGTGATATGTTTATGTGTTATGATCATGTATGGATGCAATGTGAATGGATGCACTTCTTTTATTTATGCAATATGTGATGATTATTTATGATTTGATGATATACATGCGATGTTTGTGAGATGATGCAATGGATGTGTTATCTTCTTTTTCAGTATCTTTGTATGATATATTATGGGATGGATGTTATGATATCCAAATGTTCATGCTTATGCAAATGATATGGATGTATTTATTTTTGTGTACTTTTCTATGCAATTTATGAGATGATTATGTATGTATATGGATGTTTATGAATGTTCATGACATGTATTCTTATGCAGATGTTCATATTTATGCTATGATAATGTAACGTATGTTTATGATATGATAATGCAATGATTTAAGATGCTTAGAATAACAAATCTATATTATTCATCACAACTTAAATGATATTGATGTTGCAGTGAAATGTGTTTTTTGTATTATGATATCGTGTGATGATGCAAGATGTATGCATGCTGGTGTTTTGTGGATGCAGGATGGATGCATGATGATTTTTTTGTTGATAGTCATGGTACTAGGCTAGCATGGAAAGAAGATAGAAGAATGAGAATGAATTTTGACTATTGATTTTGATGATTGATTCAAAAACTCCAACAAGTCTTTGATCCACTGAGACTTTATTAGAGATGATGATGATGATTTTCTCATATCTTGGGATTGCTATTTTTAGTAATTCCTTATTTGCGATATAACACATAGACACGATGCATCAAAGTATTAATAACCAGGATGGTGTTGTATCTAGTGTAATGGACTTTGATTCTACAAATAGATAGGATAGTTCTTATTCACACCTTGACATACGGAAACCTCATCGGAATGTAGTTCAAAAATTCAAAATATATTGGACCAAAGCATACACAATAGTCAACAATCTAATCCAAAGAACCTCCCTACACATAACTAAGCAAGTATGCGCCATGATTATTTTACAAGAATACCCACAAGCACAACAAACAAAAGATAATGATCAATGCCCCATTCCTTTCTCTCTAAATTGTTTTGATAGACAAATCATCAAGAGGTCCTCAGAATGGGTCAATAAGATAAATCATAAGAAAATATCAAAAACAAATAGTCAATGTTATCTATATATCTTTCCAGTTTAATATAGCTAAGGTGATTTCTGATGTTGATGCTCATTGTGGAAAGGGTGCATCCTAGGACATGTTGATCAGATGGTTTGATTAGGATGAGGTGTATGATAAGTCGTTGATACAAAATTCACTGATGCATTTACCTACGATCTAGATTTTAGATTTTGACACTTGGGTTCTCACTTTACGACTTGTGATTCTTGCTTTCTACTTGTTTCGCCAAAGGTTGAAGATGATGATCGATTTATTATGGATGGAGGTTTATTGCGGGTGAAAATGAAATGGGATGGATGGTTTTCGATTTTTTGGAATATTTCAATATTTTTGGTATTTTGAAATGTTTTGAGGTTGTTTTTTATCTTTTTGAAAGTTTATATGAGTTTTTATGTTTTCAAATTATTTGAGGTTGTTTAGGATTTTCTCTAAGATATTTGAATGTTTTTGGGTTTTCACTTTTCAAATGTTTAGGGGTTTTTTGAGTTTACCGACCAAGAACCTAACCTAAAAGACTATCCTAGGGGCCTCAGGAGCTGATCAAAGATTAGCTTTCCTACATTATATAGGTAGAGACCACATAGTTCGACTGACTTGACTTATTGACAATGAGATATGAACAGTAGATGGAATGTCAGTTTATTATGACGGACTCCTAAAGACTAACCTAGGGTGTCTCGGGGGTACATCAATGATGGCCTTGCCTACGTTCAAGCTTATTGACTAGTAGTTTGACATGGTATTGTTTTTGGATTTTTGATGTTTGACCTTTTTAGGGATTTTCAAGTGATTTGGATGTTTTGGATTTTGACTTTACAATTTTTGAATGTTTTTGGATTTTAGCTATACAAGATTTGGATGTTTTTGGATTTTCTAATTTTGTAGGTGTTTTTGGATTTTTGATGAGGTTTTATGAATGTTTTTGGGATTTTTGATGAGATTTCCAATAACCTTAAGATATACAAGAACCCAATATGATTCATAACGAATTTCCCCAGACTACCTCGATATAGGTAATACAAGTTGACCTTAAGAGTATGCCAAGTAATACTAGAAGGGATATGATACTTCACAATATCAAGCTATGACATGGACGTAGATGGGTGATGGAATAAATAGGATGAATGACATGATGGATGGATGCAATGCAAAGAATGATAGGATAAAGAGCCAAAGAATATATGGAGGTGCTTTATTTACAAGAGGTGCCTATTAGCTAGGTTTTCACCAAGGTACTTGTCCAAAGCACCACCGAAGTGATTTTCACTAGAGGACAATTGTTTTTTCTTTACTTTTTTAATCCTTTTTCTCATTTTTTTGGATTTTGATCATTTTTTTAATTTTTTTGTATTTTCAAATTTACATCCTTCAAGCCTAGGCATAAAAAATTTTACGATGCAAACTATTGGTTGGTTCTTGCAAGGGTTCACCTTCAGGTGTTGACAATTGATATGCTTCTGATCCATATCCTGTTGTGATGACAAAGGGACCTAACCAGTTAGGCTCAAACTTTCCTTTACTATCCGGATCTAGAAGATTCTTTTGATTCTACTTTAGGACAAGATCCCCTACTTGGAAAGATCGACACTTGATCTTCTTGTTATAGCTCTATTTCAGCTAGTTTTGATATACTTGCAAGTGATTAAGGGTGTCAATACAGTGCTCGTCCAACAATTCTATCTCACTCAGTCAAGATACTCTGTATTCTTCCTCAGTGATCAGATTCTAAAATGACACGGTGATGGAAGCTCAACCTCAATAAGCAAGATCGCTTATGATCCATAAACCAAGGGAAAAAGGGGTTGCACCTGTAGGCGTGTGGATACTAGTTTGATAGGCTCAGAGGTCGGGATTTAACTATAGATGCTAGTCACGACTAGCTTCATTGACCATTTTCTTTAGGATTTTTAGGATGGTCTTGTTTGTAGCCTCATCTTGACCATTGCCCTACTGGTAATATGGGGTAGAGAATTGGTGTTGGATTTTGAATCTTTGACATAGTTCTTTCACATCCTGATTCTTGAAGGGTGTTTTTTTATCTAAGACAAGGGTTTACTGAACACCATAATGGTAGATGAGGTGATTCAGAATAAATTTGGAAATTTTCTTCCCCATTATGTAAGTCATAGGAATGGCTTCAACCCACTTGGTAAATTACTCAGTGGCTATTATGATAAACTTGTGGCCATTAGATGAGGTGGGAGTAATTTTTACTAATGGACTTCTCTTTCCATGGTTGGCCAGTAGTACCCCATCCTCAATAGTTTCTTAGCTAAATTCATACTGCTAGTATGGGAACCACATATGCTATCATGTACTTTTGTTAAAGCGGTCAAGGCTTTCTCTTGGTTAAGACGGTGTAGTAATGTCCCTTCAATGCTTCAACAATAAAGTATCACCTAGGATCATGAATCGGGATGCCTTTTTAACAAAGGTCTTCTTAAGGTTGGAGGTGATATCGGATGGGAGGGTTCCTCTACTTAGGTAGGTGAATATGTCATGATACCACAGGGATCCAAGACCAATGATGACATGCGCAAATTCAGATTCAAGGATTCTGAAAGTTGGTATGAGAATTTGTTCTACCAAGAATTCACATTGAAGGACGTTGTGCAACATGTCTAGCAATGATCCAATTGTTGTCATAGCATTTGCTTCCTGGTTTTTCATGTGAGGAATCTACTCAAAGTTATATTAATAAAAAGGTCCTTGAGACTCTCTACCATCTTCTTGTAAGGAGTGATTTTTCCATCCTTAGTTTGGTAGTCATCATTGACTTGGTTGATAACCAGTTGTGAGTCTCCATAGACTTTCAACTCTTGTATTTTCTATTGAACTGCTATCCTTAGACCTATGATTAGGGCTTCATATGTAGCAATGTTGTTAGTACATGGAAATGATAGCCTATTGAAATTGGAATACAATCACCTTGAGGGGTGATAAAAATAATACTTGCCCCTAATCCATGTTGGGTGAACGATCCATCAAAGTACATTTTCCATTGATCGATTAGGTTGACAAGGAATACTAATTCATCAGGGAATTTTGATATCAATGGATTCTCTACATAGATAGGTACTTCTGCTAGTTGGTTTGTGATCACGTGTCCCTTGATTTCCTTGCACTCCACATACTCTATGTCAAACTTGGTCAAGATCATCAACTATTTGGCCATTCGCCCTATGAGAGTTGCTTTGAATAATAGGTATTTCAATGAGTCGATCTTTGCAATAAGCTTGATTTGATGTGATAGCATGTAGTGTCTAAAATTTTGTGAAGAAAAAACCACTACTAAGAACACTTTCTCAATGGATGAATAGTTCATTTCATAGCCCACCAAGGTCCTACTGATGTAATAGATAGCTCTTTCCTTTTCGTTTTCATCATGTTGTGCTAGAAGAGCACCTAGTGTTGTTGATGTTGCTGAGATATCAATGGTTTTTTTGGTAAGTTGGCATGAGATCTAGAGGTGTCAATAAGTAGTCTTTGATTTACTGGAAGGTTTTATCACACTTCTCATACCACTTGTAAGCTATTCCTTTATAGAGAATATGCGAGAAAGGGTGAATTTTATCTAATAATTGTGCTATGAACCTTCTAATTGACTACAATCTTCCTTGTAACCCTCTCATTTGCTTCAATCTTTGTGGCGGTTCCATGTCTAGGATTGATTTCATTTTTTCTAGATCAATTTCTATCGCTCTTTGTGAGACGATATATCCAAGGAGCTTCCCTAATGTAACCCCAAAGACACTTTTTTGGATTCAGCCGTACCTTGTACTCTTCAAGTCTGTCAAAGATGGGTCCCAATACTTCTATGTGTTCACTCATTTTCTTTGATTTTTCCAAAATATCATCCACATAATCTTTGATTGTTTTGTGGATCATGTCATGGAAGATGAGGGTCATTTCTCTTTGATAGGTTGATCCTACATTCTTTAGCCCAAATCGCATCATGTTCTAGCAATAGGTTCCCAATGGACAAGTAAATGCAATTTTGTATTGATCCTCCTTGGTGATCATGATTTTAGTGTAGCCTGAAAAATCATCCATGGGTGATAGCATTTCATGCCTAGTTGTTAAATCTATAATGAGGTCGATGTAGGAAGAGGGAAATCATCCTTCAGACATGCCTTGTTTAAGTCTCTAAAATTTGTGTATATTTTGATGCCTCTAGTGGGTTTGGAGACTGGTAGTAGTTTTGAAACCCACTCATGATAATCTATCGGTTGGATAAATCCAACGTCGAGAAGCTTTTGTAACTCAAGTTTTACCAAGAGCGCTATATGAGGGTGTATCTTTTGTAATTTTTGCTTCACTGGTTTGGCATTAGGATATACTGCTAAGTGATGCACAACCACTTCTAAATCGAGCCTTGGAATATCTATGTATGACCATACAAAGTTAGCTCTTCACTCTTTCAAGAATGTTGCTAGGTTTTTATGTTCTTCATCCAACAAGGATTTAGCATAGAAAGTGACATTGAGTGCTTCTTTGGTTCCCACATTGACTGGTAGATGCATTGCACTAAGGGGAGATTGAATCCCTCATCCTTGGGCACCTCGGGAAGGTTTTCACCTTCGTATGTGTCCTTTCTTTTTACTATTTTAGGATCTAAAAGTGCCACAGTATGGTTTTCACTCAAAGATCTGCATGTTAGTTGCATTTTATCAATTTTGTGACTAAAGGATTCAATCATCTCCCTGTAGTACGCCCCTGTGTCTAGCTCTATATCAAAACCAGCATTGTGATCTTCCCATGGAATTTTTTGCGAAGTCTCATGAATTATGAGATTGCTTCATCATTTTTGAATAAATCTAGAATCGTTGGTCCTCGTTGATCCAAATCAATGAGTTGTGAGTATACTAGGTGTATTTCAGTCAATTGATTGCTCAGAGCGAAGGATGTTGAGGATATCATGAAGAGGGAGTTATTCTCAAATAGGTTAGCAACGTCACGGGGGAAGTCATCTAGGGTCGTATTACGCGATGTAGGTAACCAAGAGGAAGCCTCAACTTGTTTAGCGGAAGTACCTTTTCCAATAAGGGTAACCTTTCTAATAGCACAACCTAGGCCAAGATTCTTTAGGCATTTCTCAGGAACGATGGGTTCTAGCAAACCATTTTCATTTTGTCTTAGTTTCTTGTTCTTGTTGTACCCCAACTCTTCATTAGCTGCAAGCCTTTGTTGTCATCTTCCATGGGAAGAACAAGGATGGGTCGTCCATCTGGATATAGCAGTTTAGAGACATACTCCTCATTAATATCTTTTTGGTTCGAATCCCCCCACTTGGTAAAGATGTTAGCTATCATCTTAATTGTTTCGGGCACTTCATTTCTAGATGTGGGTTTCCCATGAGATTTGGGAGAAAGAGGTAGCTCCCCTAACACAACCATATCCTTCATTAATTTATAGTTTCCACAACTATCATTCTAGATCATTGCTTTGATGTCGGGAATGTTCTGGACAATGGGTGTTTTTGTTTCTGAGGTATATGTAAGGGATGACGGGTCAACAAATGAGGAGGATGGTGTAGGCCCTTCATCATTTTTAGGGATCAGAGGTATTTTTTAAATCTTGGCCTCAAGGTTCTTGCAGTAATAAAAGGGTTCAGGATCTCCATGGATGGTAATTTCTTTGCCCTTGAAAGGAAACTCTACACATTGATGATAGGTCAAAGCTACATCTTTTAGGGCATGGATCCATGGTCGGCCAAGCAAGATGTTGTAGGGGAGATCAAGGTCTAGCTTTGATGGTGATGTTCTTTGCTTTCTCAATAGTATCCTCTGAATATCCCAAGTTCTTGATCAATGGAAGGGTGCAAATGTTTAGACCAGCACCTCCATCTACTAAGACTCTTTTTACCTTGTTCTTATGAATGATGACCTCAAGGTGTAAAGCACGATTATGAGATGATTGTGATGGTAGGTCTTGTTCCAAGAAGGTGAGGAGATGATCAGTGATATTCCCTACAATAGCTTGAAATTATTTTGTATCAATATCCTCGAGAATAGATGATGAAGATAAAGCGTTCTCTAGGATTTCCCTATGTGCAAGGGATAGCCTTAATATTTATAAGATAGAAATTTGGGCAAGGGTCTTCTTAAGTTGATCTAAGAGATTATACTTGCTAGGGTTTTATGTAGTAAAAGTAGTTTGTGCCCTAGATTGAGATGGGACTCCTTGGATGGTGGATTTTCCACATCATGTGGTGACTCCACACTTTGCACTAGGCCCTTTGATGGTGACAGTGGTGATGACACTATCACAGGAAGTGACTACATTGGAATAGGTATGTTGCACGTTTGTGTAATCCTTAGCTTTTCCAGTGTTGTTTCATTTTCTATGATCGGGCATAGGGTTCTTGTATATCTTAAGATCCTAGTTGCCAGCTAGTACCACAACAGATATGGCTTCACTCTTTATAAGATCTTGGATAATATTTTTGAGTCACATGCAGTTCATTGTTTTGTGTCCTTTCCTTTTGTGGAAGTCACAAAGATCATTTCCATTGTACCAGGGTGGCTTATCTTGTGGTTCTTGGTGGTTTTCTAAATTCAGAAGAATTATTAGGTTTGACTCTACCAACTTCTTCATAATAGTCTCAATAGGTTCCAACAACTATGTGTACTTATGTTTCAAATAGGTTTTCTTGCTAGGGGTTTATGGTTGTTTGTGTCAGTGTTGTTGATCTGGTTGTTTTGTGATGGTGTTGTTTGTTGTACAGTTGATTGAACATTGACTATTTGATTGGTGTTTGTCTTAGGAGCACTTAGGACCACCTTAGCATCTACCATGCCATCATTTGTCACGTTCTTGTTCTTAGCCCAGACACAAGGCTTTTCATTTGAACTAGTTGATGGGAGATTGTCTTTGTAAGCTTGAGTATTTCCCTGTGAAATCAAAGCTCTCTTGATGTTAAGGACTCTAGGTACAAGCTCGTCATAAGAGGTAATGCACTACATTTTTACGTGGAAGGTTAGATCTGGATCTATATTTTCTATGATGATCCCTACTTGTTCGTCGGGAATTGGCCACTTGCTCTTACTAGCTCTTTGCCTCCATCGTTGCAAGAAATTGGTAAAATATTCTCCTTTTTTTTGTTTGAGAGTATACAACTCTTCTAGGTTTACACCCATGTCAAGGTTAAAGGAGAAGTGATCTATGAATTTATCAGTGATTTCTTGGAATGTTTTGATACTAGGAGGCAATTGAGAAAACCAGTCAATGGTTGGTCCTGTCAAGCTTCACAAAAAGAGGTGCATCAAATAGGACTCATTGTAGGCGACCTCCATACACATGACGTTAAACTCTTTGATATGGTCCACAAGACTTCCTCTCCCTTTGTATTTATCGAACTTGGGGACATCAAAATCGGGAGAGAATGGTACCATTGCGATGTTTCGATCAAATGGATAAGGACATAGGTTCTGTGTATGGGGCTTCTTCATCTTGCCCATTCAGAGATCCTATATTTCTTGTGATAATACCTTAAGTTGCGATGCTACATTGTCATGTGGGTTTGGTGGAGGAACATATGTTGTGTATTGTGGGATGGTGGATGGATTGTATGTGGGATTTTGATATGATGGTGTGTTGTATGGTGTGTATGGAGGTGTAGGATATTGTGAAGGTGATTGTGGTGTTGACAGATATGTTCCTAATGTGTTTGTATTGATAATTTTTTGTTGCATATTATAGTAGGAACCTTCTTGTTGTTTTTGTTGTTCTTGAGAAAATTGTTGAGCTAGTAAGGCTTCTTGTTGTTTTTGGGCTTGTTGTTGTTGTTGGGATACTAACACTGCTTCTTGTTGTTGTTGTTGAGACACTAGGGCTTGTTATTGGGCTTCTTGTTGTTGTTGTTGAGACACTAGGGCTTGTTATTGGGCTTCTTGTTGTTGTTTTTGTTGTGTTGAAAAAGCTACTTGATGTTGTTGTTGTGTTGCTAATACTTCTTGATCTTTTGCTACTAAGGTTGCTTGCTATTGTTTTTATTTTTGTTGTGCTGCTAAGGTTGATTGATATCGTCGTTGTTGTTGTTTTTTTTTGTGTTGCTAAGGTTGCTTGCTGTTGTTGGTGTTGTGCTGCTAAGGCTTCTTGTTGTTGTTGTTGGATGGCTTGTTGATAAGCCTATTGTGCTTGTTGTAAAGCTAAGGCATGTGCTTGCAATGTAGGTTCAGTTGATTGTTGGGACATCTGCGATGGGTTTTGGGTGTTGATGTTTTGATTGGGTTGTGGGTTATTGATGAGAGGTTGGCCATTCCCTTGGTTCAACATTCCTTGTAGGAATTGGGATGGAGGAATGTAAGTTTGAGGTCCCATTTGATTTTGCATGGTGAGAGGGGACCGTGGGAAAAGATGACGATGGTGCTAGTAGGTATTGCAATGGTAATGATACATTAGGACCTTTAGTCCATTGATTGAAAAGGTTCCCTTGACCGATGTCTTGAGGATTTCCCTGTGTTAGGGATGTGGTCAAGGTATTGCCTTGGTTGATTGGGTTCGTGACTAATGGATTGTTTTGATTCGGGTTGATGATGGATGGGATGGATGTGTTTTGTGAAACCAATGGTACGAATGAACCAATTGGGGGATTGGATAGATATGTTCCTATTTGCGTTAAGGGTTGACCTTGTGTAAGGGTATTCACATGCCCTTGTTGATCGATTTGAGACACTTGGCCTATACTTCCTTGTGTGATGTTGGGCATACTTGTGGTACTTGTTGGGATGGATGAAGATGGGTACCCTCGATATGTTGAGCTTGTCATGGATTCATGAAGTGTAAGTGGTTTATGTTGATGCAAGGGGTGTTCGGGAACAATGGAAGCACCAAATGTTGATGTCCAAGTGGTTTTTTGAGGTGGATTGGTGTTTAGGGTACCCACAAGTGTGTTGCTTTTAAATGGAGTAGTATAGCCAAAGTCTTTAGCAAGACTAGCTACAAGACTAGGAGTGGATGTTTGATTTAGCCCTAGTGATGGAGTTGTTAAGACTTGTGTTAATGATTGTGCAACAAAATATGGGGAAATTGGAGCTACATTTTCTAAGGCTTGATGTTCTATGATTTCCTCCCTAGTAAGTTCAAACAGGTTATTCATAACATCTTCAATCTCATATGGTCCTAATGGAGATGAGGGTTGTTGTGATGGGGTAACTTGACTTCTTGGATCAAATTCTTGAGGATTTGGATCACTTGAGGTAAATGTGACTTTTCTTTTCTCCATGATTCTCTTGTGTTGTGATCTTGTCTTTACCATAAATTTTGGTCACCTATGGGAGAGTTGTGTTGAGATTTGTAATGTTTGAACTCTCTAGTTGACTCAAATCTAGGTAGAAGGAATTCTCTAAGTCTTTTTGGAGCAATGGTGATAATGGGAGATGAAAAGGTGAATGATGTGGAGAATGATCTTTGCAAAAGTTTTGCGACAACACTATTGACTTAAGTTTGATGTTTGGATGTTTGGATAAAGGATGTTTATGGACTTGAGAATCTTTAGGGTAGACTCGTGACCTTCAAGATAAACTAGTCGAAAGATGATAACTAACTTAGCTAAGTGCATGGAAAAGGATTCATTCCACATACAAAGTAGCTAAGTTAGGATTTGGGTTGATAGATGTTTAAGTCAAAAAGTGTTGGTGTATTCGAAAAAATTTCAAAGTTTGGTGAAGTCAAGGATGAGTTTTGATGAAGGGGTGGATGAAATGTTTGATCCAATGTTGACCTAGAGTAAACGTTTGTTTTCTAAGTCCAAGGTGGTGGGAAACATGCTAGACCTCTAAAATTTTCAAATCCTATGATTAAGGAGAAGTTCTTGTGAAATATGTAGATTTGGTGTGTTCATGAAATAGCGTAGGAAACGTCTCCTTAATGATTTATCTCGGTTGTGGTATTGTCTTAAGATACATCTTCTAATATGCTTTGAACTATGATGTCTAAGATTGAAATAGTGGTAGACCTTCTCTTGGGGAGTTTGATTTTGCGTGAGATCATTTAGAGAAGTTCAAGATCATGAAAAAGTCTAATGTTTTGACTTTCATATAGGGAATACATGTCTAGATTATTTATTGAAGCACATCTATAAAAATTCCTTGCCAATTGGTTCCTATTTTGGTAGAGAGCCACAAGGTGTTGTTTGATAGCTTTTCGACTATGATGCCTAAGTTTGAAGTGATGACATGTAGACCTTCTCTTGGGGAATTTGATTTTGTGTGAGATCATTTAGAGAAGTCAAAGATTATGGAAAAGAGTATATTTATTTCCACGTGGGTGGTGGTAATATGGGTCGTTCGGCCACAATATCATTTATCACTCTTGTTCATCTAAGATGTATGTCGTGCTTCTCCACCAGATGGGTGTTTCCTTTGTTTCAAAAGTGAAGCTTCTCAAACTACTAATTATATCTATTTTTTATCCTTCAATGAGTTCAAAGTTTGGTTGAAAGATAGTGGGCATAAGGTTAGATTGTTCAACCAAAGCAATCGAACGCCAAATGGTCATGTGGGGTTCAATTTTTTAATTTATCTTGCTTAAATGAGTTTACTTTTACCACAAACACTTGCCTTGATTAAGTTCAAACTAAATTTCTATGTCAAAAACATCATAAATTTCACAAAGTCCATTTTGTGAAAAGGATGAAGTTAAGGGCATAGTTACCTAGGTTAACTTTGGGAAGTATGGATTGAGATGTAAACCAAAATATTTAGAATTCTCTAAGAATAAATACTTAGGACAAGCATCAATATCAAGGTTTTGTCAAAGGGTATCCATACTTAAACCAAAGGGTTTGAAATTTTGAAAAGACTTGTTGATGTTTCTTTGCAATGTTTTGGAACCAAGCAAGTGTTAAACTAACTCTCAATCATTTACAATCCTAGATAGAGCAGGTACGTATTTCTTAGTAGGCTTACCATCATCGGAAGAGATGGTTAATCCATGAAGATGAAGTGGACAAATAGGATATGTCAAGGAAATTTAATGTCTTGACACGCCAAGCAAAGGACTCCCTTCCCCATTTTCTTTATTGCCTCAATCAAAAACTGGACATGGTAAGTAACTTCTTGGAGCAGTGCTACTCCAATGCACTACCTTAAAATACATTTTAGCAATTGGACTTGGTTAGCCACTACAAACAAGGATTTTAATGACCATATCCAGGATAGACTGCTGCCATACACATGACAATTCACTAAATTAAGAGGCCCCCAACCCTTAGAAACATCTAAGGGGTTTGATGCATCACAAGGATGCTAGAGGAGACATTCATCGGTATGGGACAACCACAACCAGCTGGTTAGCGACTTTCATCACTACATATTATTTATATAGCAAGACAGATAGAAAGCATTGCTTGGGTCGTGCCCTCTCATAAGTTGGGAGGTAGGCCCTCTAAAGGTAACACATGTTTGAAGCATAAAAGTATTTTCATCACCCAAGATTGCTAACAGGTGCAGGAGAGGATTAGCACTTCCAAGCATAAAAGTAGACTTGTGTGTTTATCTTCACCCAAGATTGCACAAAACACAACGGGATTGGATACACACAACAAGAATACGTAGACAAATCAAACACATGCTCATTTTAATCCATCATAGCAAAATGAATTTATTTTAAGCACCAAACAAAGTGTGGAAGTTGTGTTGTTCAATTTTAACCAACAAGCAAAATGATGTGAGGGTTTAGTTTTAATCAATTTGAACGCTCATTTTAAAGCCAAAGAAATTTAGTTTGGTCCTAAAACGTGAAATAAAAAGCATCATAAATGGGTTATAATTGCCCCATAAGTTTCGCAACACTTTTTACAATTATAATTCAAATGATAGTAGTATGCTTCTTCACTTCAAGTTGTATTGTCCAAACCTGCAAAACCCACTTAGCCTAAGAAAGCGAGAAGTCAGTGATGTGTTGAAAAATAGATAAAATCAAAAATTTAAAGCACATGCTAAAAATCATTCACTGTTTTTGCTTACTAGTAAAAAGAATCGTTGTTCACGATAGTGTCGTCATAAGTCAAATGAGAGTCGCTCTATAGTGAAACAAAGATGACGATAGCATCACTATTTTGTGGTGTCACCGTTTTTAAATCTTTGATACTTCTAAAAAGTATTAGTGTTGCACTTTGTTTTAATTAGCATTGGTTTTCTAATTAGAAGTCGTTGTATTTGCTAGAAAGAGTGTCGCTATATGGCGACGCTTGACAAAGGCGTCACTGAAATCTTCAAGAGCGTCGTTGTATCTGCAAAACCAAAAAAGGACTTCAAGAGAAAAAATCATTAAATATGATCGGTTTTGCCCTCCTTCTAGCACCAAAATGTGACCAACGAATTAGTATGGGCTGACTACACTTGATCCATGAGGATACAAAGTGTATTCAAGCCACTAAACATCAGTCCAATCAGATCAATCAATAAAGACTAAACTAGAAATCCATTAAAACTTAACATATTAAACTATGAAAGCTTTAAAAACACCTATTTTAATCTATTGAAACTTATCCTATTGGGGGAGTGGTGTCACATTGATGTGGAATGGCAACCCTTTCCCAATCTTGTGGATAAATGAGCATGTTCTAATTGATTCTATTGAAGAGAATCAACGAAACCGTTGATAGATGTGTGTGAAAACATGATTTAAAGCTAAATTATCAATGATGCAAGCTATTTTAACATGATTTATGCTAAGATGAGTGATATGGGTATATGCAAAATTAATCTAAATGGAATTTAAGCTAAAAAGATTGAAACCATAATTACAAGATATACTAAAAGTATGCATCTATGTTATCATGGAAGCCATTACTGGAAGCTAAGCTAATATGCAAGTAATTTAAGCTAAAATGATGCTAAATATGAGTGCAAGTGAGTGATTTGAACAATATACGTTTGTTCTTAAAAGATGGATCCATTTGTCTCCAAATAGTGACCTATTTATAGGAGGACAAATGAAAAATGAAGGGTTGAGATTAAAAAGGTTAATCAATGGTCAAAAATGGAGGAGAGATGAAACATGGATCATGGATTCTCATCAATGGATGAGAATCAATGATCACATGGATCAAGGAAAGAATCAAGGGTTCATATTCTTTCAAACAAACATACATTCAAAACTTGCACAAGAAGTCTTGTAAGTTTGTTTTTGAAAAATTAAGCAGCATTTTCAGGGTGTTGTACCCTTCACAAAGGGGCCACAAGGCCAAAGGACAACATAGTTCAGAATAGAAATTGAACTATAGGGACGAGCAGAAACAGTTGACAGACAACTGTGGAGAAAAAACCAGGAACAGCTGAAACACAGCTATAGAACACCAAAAGAATTAAGCAAACCCAGAACCAAAAGGGTCAAGGCTTTCCCCACTCTTCCGATGCTGAGAATCAGCAACGGAAAAGGGGAGACCTTTCTTCTTTCGCAGAACCACCAACCAGGGAGGCTCGGGAACAGGCAATGAGGAAGGAGAGAGAGACGGCACCACCCCAGACACCACCGGAGAGGATCCATCAAGTATCAAAGGAGACGGAAGCGAATCAATAGCCAACGAGTCAGCCAAAGGAGGGCAGTCTGGAACAAACAGAGCAGCGACAGCAGAATAGTTTGACACAGACAAACCCACATCAGCAGAGCAAACCAAGGGTCTTGTAAGTTTGTTATGAGGGAGAATATTTTAATTTCCAAATGAGTGAAGAGAGAATATTCTTTGGAATATTCTCATGGATGAGGAAAATTAGATATTTAGTTAATTAAAACCAAATTAAATCGTGCAAAGGAGGAATATTCTCGAGAATATTCCCTTGCAAGTGGGATAATTAGATTTATTAGTAATTGATAATTATGCCAATTAGGGGAATTAAATGATATTCATTAAATAAATGATTTAATGAAAAAGGGGAAAGTGAAATGATATTTAATTAAATACCTTAGGGTTATTTAATTAAATAAGACCTAAGTTATTTAATTAAATAAGAGGACTTAGGGATTTAAATTAAATAAATTGATGTATTTAATTTAATAAGATGAAATGTTAGCATGAAAGGGGGGGAATAACCTAATTGGGTTAATCAAGTTAATGGATGAAAATAATGCAGTTAATTAAATAGCTAGGAAAATTTAATCAATTAAGTGAAAAGAGGATGCATTTTATGAGGAAATGATGTTACTATATATGATTTGAGTGCATGATATCATTTAGGTCATTTTTAAGTGTCTACAGAATCCTCTCACAATCTTTTATTTAAACATGCCTTCGTGACTCTTCACCCAATAGCGGTGACTCTCCAAAGGGGGTCGGCCCAGTATTATTTAATAAAAAGTTATTTTATTTTATTTTTATTTTTAATTGCCAATGTATGTGTGCCACTCTAAGGGGTTGTCCGGCTTTGGAAGCCCCTCAAAAAAATTATTTAATTTTAATTGCATAACCCCAAGTTTGTGGCAACACCAAGAGAGGGTCGTCCCAATTTTGATATTTTTATTTTACTCAACACCCCTTCAGCAAGACGCTAGGCATGAGTCAACCTTTGACATCAATTACAATAATATTTCCAACACCTTGGCAACCATACACCTTCAAAAAGGAAGTTGGAAGAACATTTAGAGGAATTTCAAGGAACGATAACCCCAATAGATGATTATACAAGTATAATAAACTAAGATAGTTTAGAGGTTGGTTAGGTGACTCGATAGCCCTAAAAGACACCCATATTGCTTAAAGAATAAAGAGAGAGAGAGAGAGAGAGAGAGAGAGAGAGAGAGAGAGAGAGGGAGGGAAATGTAGAGAACTATTAGGATATAATAGTTTTTTAAAAGGGCATTTTGTATAGCTAGGATAGCTCCATGTAAGCCATTGTTGATCATTTATCTGGTAACATTGGAAATAGTACTGGGATGTTAAACACGTACATTTCCTAGAGTTCTTCAACTAATTCGGTTTTCTATAAAGAAACATCAATGTTTTATTTGTGCTCTATTGTATTAGTACATATTCCTTCTATTAGTTTGAACTTTGATGTTATTTCAAGTTATTTACTAATAGAACATCAGTAAGGAGAATAATAGAAACTAACCTAGTTTTAGATATACGTTGCTACTGCATCACTAGAGTTTATCAACTCAATCGTATGGATCATGTGGTACCAAAGACAAACTTTCCTTGAGGGAAAAAAGTGTTTTCCATTTTATGAATGTATTGGCTTATGTCAAATACTAGATTAAGTGGAAGTAATAATTTAGTACCTTTTATACTTGAGATTGAATCTAGTGAGTGGTTGAGAAGCTTGAGATCAACAAGAATGAAAATATAAGATGGAGAAGCTCAATTTTAGAGGTTGCAAGTAGATGTAGCTAAGATATCTATGGTTGAAGGGATGCTAGATAGGTCAGAAAGCATTATGTGAACTTTGATAGTGATATTAATAGTAATTGAATACACCAAGATGAAGGTGAGAATGATATAGTGGGTGTTGAGCAAGAAGACAATCTAAAACTTGATAGATTTTTCAAAGTGGGGGGCAGCATTGATATCCAACCTTTTATGATGAAGAAATCAATGCAAAGAAATTGATCTAGTGGTTTCCCAAATGGAAGTCTATTTTAGTTTGCACCACTTGTCTCCACAACAATAAATCTCTTTGACAACATCTAATCTTACATGTATGCTCTTACTTGCGATGAGAGCTATGCACATTCCTTTGATATTAAAAATTTACTACTAGTCTCAAAGTGGGAGGACTTCAAGCTATTATCAAAAAGTTAAAAAACCCATTCTACCATAAAGAAGAGTGGGTGATATAGTGGGATCATTTAAAATAGGAACAAGCGAAAAGTGTGTAGACTTCAGTAATAAATTTAGAAAAAAAATTGTACTTGGGAAGGACATCACGAAGCATGAGGTGATGATTAACTACATGGGAGATTATTTAGACCACCTACAAAGAGCAATCCTTGTGGGAAAACCCTAAAATATCGACAAGGCATGTTTCTAAGCACATTACCTAGAGTTGGATAAAAAGTAGGTTTCTTCTACTTGCAATAAAGCTAGTGAACACCAACTGAGCAGTAAGAACAATTCAAAGGGAAAAGTAAATAAGAGTTGTATTTCTATGTCAAATCCCAAAGGTAAATGAAAGAATAAAACTCATTATACTCAATGTGATGGGGATGGGCATGAAGAAGAAGGTTGTTGGTATTTGCATCCTAAGTTACTACCTTCTTAGAGGATGAAGAAAGGAAAGAATGTTATTATCATGGATAAATGTGAAGAGATAAGTGGAGACTTCAATTTTGATGAGTGTATTCCTTATCCTGCCTTGAACAAAGATGTTGCATCTATCAACAAAATAATCCAAGCAAAGAGGAGCTCATTGAATTATTCCACATCAAGGTGCGAGAAAAAGGTAAAAATGTTTGATGTTTTATTTGATTCATACTTGCAAGCGGATTTGATTCCTTGTAAATTTGTTAAATTGCATGGTCTAGAAGTGATAGAAAACACATGTCCTTATCCATTGGGCTGGATAAAGGTTAATTTAAAGGTAGTGACCAATAAATAAAAGTTTTGTTTTTTTATTTTATCTAGATCTTGATGAGGTTCTTTTTTAATGTAGCTTCCTTGGATTCATATGGAGTAGACCTTGGGAGATTGTATCCATCTAAGATAGATGTGATCTATTTCTAGAGATATAACTAGCACATATTGATTTTAAAGGGAAAAGAGTATTTCTTGAAGTTTCATGATGGTGAAACCAATCTTGGTTTGGCTAGTATCTCAACGGGGAAGGGGCTAATTGTTGGAGTTGGATACTTGACCCTCACAACCCAATAGACCCTACAAAACAATGATAATCCTTCTACAAGAGAATTCAAATAAGCCAAAACATGTAAAATATTAATACAATATGTGTGAATCCAAAAAGAAAGTAATTAAATATGATCCCCTTGAATATATAGAAAATGGGTGAGATGAGAATGTAGGTATGAAACCTAACCTCCTCATGAGTGTAGGACATGTGTCCATGATGTGTCATGTGCATGGTAGAAGTGTGATAAAGGTTTCATATGCACATGAGATAGGTGTCTAAAAAGGTGAGTACATATGTCTCAACCACATGAGGTGATACAAAAAAGTAGAAGTCCCTAAGTGGAGACTTGACTAGTGTGAATAGGACTCTCCTAGGTAGGCTAAAAGCTAACTTGTTTGATAATGTCACTATTTACACTAAGACTAATCAATGCAAGTGGAGATTTTTAGAGGACAGAAAAACTAAAGGAGTTGAGATAGAGCTTCGAGCATGCAAAGATCAATAGATTAGAAAGAAGAAAAAGAGCATCGAAACTTGCATATTGTTTACATTGCACATCAAGGTACCTTGGTAGAGTAAAGGGTTCCCCAACCCTTCTCTGTTAACTTGGAGGATTTTGGGGACCAACAGCTTCTTGATTATGGAATTGTGATTCAAAAACTTGCCTACATTGTTCAAATTTACAAGATTCTCAATAGAGAATGGCTAATGGGTTGCTACAAATGTCTGGAAGGTTCTAATATGCATCTAAAAGTTTGCCATATGGATGCTACCAATGTGCAACAAATAGTTGTAAGTTTCTATTGGTTTCCACAAGAGTTTAACAAGCTATTACAAGTGATTGTAAAGGTATTGTAGGTTTCAAAAAATGATGAACAAGTATAATCAAAGAACAGCTCAAGATATTGTGTGACAATGTAGAAGTCTCTATGATGCATTTAGACCCAACTATCTTCATCCATGCTTCCTATAAGCAATCTAAGACATCGATATAAGTAGTTGGAAGTCATTTAGGTAGATTGGGACAGCAATTGACCTTGCCAAAGTAGCATTGTGTTTTCATATGAGCATTAACTCAAGTAGTGCCCAGTTCCTTATTGTAGTTGATTGTTTATTAAGGTGGTAGTTGATTGGGAGGACATGATGGCTCACTTTCCTTCTTGGTAATGGATATCTCTTTTCCTTAGTGGCAAATTGTTATCCTTTTCTCTCCAAGCAAGTTCTTGGGCATTTAAATTTTGAGTGTCTTGCAAGTACATGCATGGTGGTTACCACCCATTAAACCATCCAACTTCTATAGAGATGTTGGAAGGTCATCAAGAGGAATGTCTAACGATAGTAACCTTTCGTAGGGGACAGTTGGAGAAAGATAGTTTGGTGGTTGGTTAGGTGATTATATAGGCTCCAAAATAAATTATCATATTCGATTAAAGAAGAATAGAGGAAAAAAATTAGAGAACTATTGAACAACAAAAGAGTAGAAATAAATGAGACTATATAGCTAGGACAACTCTCTGTAAGCCATTGTAATGATTTATCTCTTGTAACAATACTATAATTGTAATGGGATCCTAAAAGTATACATTTCTTGATGTTGGTCACTCAATTGGATTTTCTCCAAAAGAAATTTGGTGTTGTTTTTTTTACGCTCTATTTTAATGGGGGACAATTGGAGAAAGATAGTTTGGTGATTGGTTAGGTGATTATATAGCTCCAAAATAAATTATCATATTCAATTAAAGATGAATAGAGAAAAAAAATTAGAGAACTATTGAACAACAATAAAGTAGAAATAAATGAGACTGTGTAGCTAGGAAAAGTCTTTGTAAGCCATTGTAATTATTTATCTCTTGTAACAATACTATAATTGTAATGGGATGCTAAAAGCACACATTTCTTGATGCTGGTAACTCAGTTGGATTTTCTCCAAAAGGAAATTTGGTGGTGTTTTTTTTATGCTCTATTTTATTTCTACATAGTCCATCTATTATTTTTAATGTTAATTTTGTTTCAAGTTGTTTACTTAAGGAGAATGGTGGAGTCAATCTAGTTTTAAATATCCATTGCTGATGCATCACTAGATTAAAGAGCTTGGGATGGAAGTTAGACATTATCTTATACATGCTCATTGTGATTGAAACTTCATTAGACATGATCTATTATTTTTAATGTTAGTTTTGTTTCGAGTTGTTTACTTAAGGAGAATGGTGGAGTCAATCTAGTTTTAAATATCCATTGCTAATGCATCACTAGATTAAAGAGCTTGGGATGGAAGCTAGACATTATCTTATACATGCTCATTGTGATTGAAACTTTATTAGACATTATTTTATACATGCTCATTGTGATTGAAACTTCATGTGTTATTAATGGGATTCGAAAAAAAAATTAACTAATGCTTCAAAATTATTCTATATGCTTTCATTTATTAGTATTTAATATTTGTTCTTGTTAAATTTAAGTTTAAACTTTTTATAATTTCTCAATGTAACACCCATAATAAATAGCCACAAGAAAACCAGGCTCAATGCAAAACTCTTACCTAAAAGTGCAGGGACAATATAGAGTTTTTATTTCTCTCCCTACTGGGTGAATAAGCTGTCCATTCTTGGAATTTGCTGGAAGGTCTATCAGTCTGCATCTGCATTTTAAGCTAACACTGATAGATGGCATACTTTTATTAGAATGAAATCTTGATTGCTTGCTATAAGGAAATTTATCATGAGACCAAATGGGCAAATGCACATGCGATTTGACTTTTCCCAGACTTAGGGAACAATAGCTCTTCTGCAACCCGACCTCCCTCTACGATAAGTAAATTGCTCTTTTCAAACATTATTGCCTATGGATTTCAACCCTTTCATAATCTAATGATCGTTTACTCTTCAATGAGTCAACCAAACTTTTTTTAAATGGAGAAAAAAATGATAAGTAAAAAGAAAACATGCATATGCCCAAATGAAACATGTCACCGAATGGTTGCAACCCATTTTCAAAATATTGTTTCTTCATTTTATGTGTAAGTAGCACATGAATCTATTTCCGTAGCTGCCATGTTGAAAAGATTATTTAGGAGCATGAAACTACTTGGCATGGCATTCAAGTCATATATTCAGAATCAACACTTGGCATTCCAAATAATAAAGTCAAACCATTTATAAATTATAAAATATGCAGTACTGGTACAATGCAATTCTTCAAACTAAAAAAGCCTTTGAAGTTCTTTTAGTATCATTAGTTTTCCGTACTGGCTCTTCTGCAAACTAGATCTTGTCATTTTCTCCAGAGGGTTAAGTTTGCAAGAAAAATCATTACGTCAGCAAAATACGCTTTAGCATTACATCAGTAAATAAAACATAAAGAAAGACCCTTTTTTAATTACACATAAAGAAAGTTCTTTTCCGATCCCCTTGTTACAAGGGTACAGGCATACAGTGCATTCCAAAGATGGAAACACTACCAATTGTTTACATTATTGAGTGAAATTCAGGTACCAGCTGTCGATCTCTTTGCATTTACAAATTAATAATTTTGGTTTCTAAACCCATTGAGAACTAAATCTTCTTTATCATCAAAATACAGAGTTGATAAAAATCAGAACATGCCTTGTAGCTGAATTCATGGAAAATTATATATGCAGATCACTGAAGGCAATAACAAAACTAAGCTTGGGTAACCTAAGAGGCAATGCTGAATGTAATTACTACATTCTTAGTACATATTTCATTTAAAAATATATCTTCTAGTTTTCAGCTACACATGCCATAAATGGTATAGGCATTCAGCTTTGAGGTTTACAACCCCAGAAACTCGTCAAAATCAAGTGTCAAGCAATTTTGCCTCAAGTTTGATGCGCAATCAAACAAAGTACTCTTCCCGGCAACTTTGAAAGCACCATTTTGATATGGAGGAACTGCTGGAAACCTAGAAGCCCTAGAAGAACCTTAGTTTGCATCACGAAAGCCAAAAAATGCTGATACTGCAGATCTTCCAGCATACTCACTGGATTCTTCTGCCACTTTTGTCCAAACATTTGCAGTGTTCTCTGCATACTCTATCTGTAAACCATCATATTTAGAAAACACTATAACCTTTAGTCTCAGACATACAGCATGTTTATTCCACATAAACTTATAGGAAAAAAGATCACTAGAAAACACAAGGTATAACTAAAAACATATACAGACTGTTAGTAAAGTGATAAGTCCCTTTGTCCCCACAAGGGATGTCTCATACACCCAGGAGCCGCAATGGCTGAGGCTGTGGCCTAAAAACTGACCTTTATCTTTCTTATACAGGTAGTTTGTATGTAGGGTTAATTTTGCATTCCCATATTTTATTAAGATGTAGAAAAATTGTCCACATATTTTTCTTGTTTTTTAACAGGGACCCAGATTTGATCTCGATCATTACCTAAATATTTAAAATGAACTGGTACTAAGAAAGACAATCTGACAAACTTTCAGGAGTTTTCTTATGGTTTCAAGTTGCTCAATTTCAATGTCTTCGCTTTCCATTTCTATTACTGATAATGAGAAAAAACAAGGGTTGCATGCTTTGTACATATGAAGATTCATAGGGTATAGGCATGGCATATCCACTCCTGACCCACAAAAATTGAGTAAAGATGTGTAGGCATGATTTGGGTAAAAACTAAAAATGCATTTGTTTCACTCTGCTTTGCATTAGAAAAGGTATGTTTGTGCTCAAACTTTCATTTTATATTTTTCTTTCAAATTTTTTAGCACTGTTATCAAATCCATAAATTTCAAATACATTCAATATGGTTCTGAGCAGGTATCAAACCAATACCAGCATGTCCAGTATCATTACATACCTAATTCAGTTTCCCATACACATGTAACCAATAACAAATGATACAATGATCAGAAGTTGTTGCCAAGATAGTTCACATAATCATCCTGTTTCCTTGCTTCTATTATCAAACCAGTGCCACTAGATATCTATTCTTTGTCCTTTTTATCGATTAAAAAAAACAAGAAAACCTTGATTTACCATGGGTACTAGGTGAAAATAATTCTTAGGAACATGTATTATGTGATCATAGTCACCATTTCATCTTGTACACAATATTTACTTGATCTATGTCCTAGAGAAAGTCCTGTAAGGATTAGTAATAACTAATATACTGATTACCATCTTAGTTTCATCAATACAAGCAGAATTATCTAACAAATATCACTCATGCATCAATTATGTATCAATGTTTCAGCCACAAGCCTAATGTACAATCCATACATGACAGACAAAAACCACACAAAAATAAAGAATAAGGCCACAGAAAACTCTTGGACAAAAATCATGAGGGGATCACAATAAAAAGACTGTTACAACTGTTCTATAGTACAGGCAAGACTTGCTGAGAAAGAAAATTTCAATTATATTATCCCAAAGAAAATCAACTTGCATGTTAGAGGAGATTTAAGGGCCTTCTATGAATAGCAAAGATTCTTGCATGTATTTCTTGCTTTATCTAAATTTCAATAGTCCATATAGAAACGAAATTGTATTCTATTAACATTCACAAGAGACAATAATATTTTAGTGGCACTAGAAACTTACAAAGTATGAATGACAAAGATGGTGAAAGTGGGTGTTGCCTAACAGCATATCCATATCAGAAATTAAGTGAACAATATAAACACAAGAAGCATGTATATCAAGATAATGTAAGCCTAACAATCCAAAGAAACAAGAATACATAGACCTTGTGAAACAGCCCAATGAAACTCGTAGTCTTCACCTCTAGCAGAAAGTAGAGGGGAATATGGTTGACAGGACAGTCTTCTTCTCCTATTCCAAAAGAGGATTTTTAGAGTCATCAACAACCATATGGGTGACAGGACAGAGAAGCCGGAGGAGCAACTTTAGGAGTTAACAAAGTACTCTATGCACTCCTAGCAACCAAGGGCAAGTATCTTCTGGAAGAGCTAACATAACTGGTTATACAATTACAGGCATTGTTGTGAAGCAGAAGAGTTCTAATGCGACAAGACATGCCAATATTTACCCTTCAATGTCTACAAGGTCTAACAGTGCTTGCAAAATAGAACAATAAAAACTATAGTCTTCGCATCTAGCAGAAGTGGCTCTGATTCAGCATATGTAGAGTCATCAACAACCATATGGATGTCAGGACAAGGATCGATATTGTCATCAAGATAGCAGCTTGGGTGGATAGAAGCTGGAGGAGCAATCTTAGTTGTTAACAAAGTACTTTATGCACTCCTGATAAGAAAAGCCAAAGTTCTTTCCTAAAAGCTCATATAACTGGTTGTATAGACATTGTCATTAAGTGTTCTGAAGAGAGCAATAAGAGGCTGATATTTACACTTTGATGACTCCAAGGTCTAATAATGTCAATTTGGTAGCACCCACGGAGTATGATCTCCTAATAAATGTCATCCTTTAAGTTTAGTCTATTATCTTTTTGCCTTCAGGAAATTTCACAGAATGAAGAAGATTGGAGGCTTCAATGAACAATATTACTTCCTCTTACCAGAAGTAAATGGGGATGGAAAGCAAGCACTTGAAAGAAGCGGAGGATCAAGAAATGACTAACTGTTTCACTTAATCTTTGCTGATGCACACAGAATTCTGTGTGCCCCAAAGCCAAACCACAAAGGACCAAGAAATGTAAAGATTGATCTGGAACTTGAATAATTCTATAAAGAATAAATCTTGTTGTACTGGAGAATAAAAAAGAACATAATAGTTTAAACTCTCTACAAAACATTAACAACAGTAAGTTCATGATGGTATTGAAGAGATTAATTTTGGATAAGTAATCAACAAAATAGAGAATGAAACCACTAGGACTCTGGTACAGTTAAAAATGCATATCACTTACATAATAACTGTCATGAGGCTGGCTTCAAACTTAACAAAGGACCCATAAACTGCAGTGAAGTTTGAATAATCATAACCTTTATTTACTAAAATCACTACAATCAGCTAAGGATCACAAAAATGGGTTAAAGAACCAAACCATCTCTGCAAACAATCAAAGGAGTAAGCTAAAAGTACATCATTTCAAAAGAGCACAGTGATCAAAAATTGATGCAACACACCATCTTCTTCCTCAGTCTAATCTCTTAAACAAACCATCCATACTCATTAATGTACATCCCAAACAAAGTCAGAGAGAGTGATCTCCTGCTTTACTCCCAATAAAACTTCTGATAAGATCAGAAAGGCATCGAAATTTCCTGAAAGCAGCCAACCACGACCATATGATCCCTCAATTTCTCAGGAACCGGCTGATATGCCAATGTTTATCAAAAAATAAGTGTTTATAAACTGATTGAAAGGCCTCGTTGATATTGAAGTGATCTTTGCTATTAAAGTGATGACTAAAAGATAAAAATGTGTGATCTAAAGGGTGATAAAAAATCATGAAGCTTGCCTGAACTCTAGATCTGAAAACACCCCTCCAATGCCTCAAATAATAAGTGTCTTTGATCATACTGATCTTATAGTCATTAGCGAAGCACAATGGTACAAAAGCAGCTGCTAACCAGCAGTTACTTTGTAAAGTAGAAAAACCAAAACAAACAATTTAACATTTATGCAATCTATAAGCATCAATAATTCCCTAGTTCTAGACTAAAGTGCCCATTAAAGTGTAGTGCTAAAATTTGAATAAAGTATTTAGCAGAGAAAAAAAACAATAATCTCTTTTCTAATCAATATAAAAATAGGAAGTACTTAGTACACGGACTAAATTGGAAGCATCCTGGAATTCCAACAGGAAACAACCCACAGCCTGGAAGGTATAAATGAGTGGAAAAACTCCAGAACTAAAAATTACATAGGTGCAGAGGATGCTTTTGCTGGAATGGAATATTTATAGCTTAATGAAGGATGAGCCAAGGGGCCATAAGATATTGTGAAGACACCTAAGGGTCATAATTTATAGCACATGGGAAAAAAATGCCTCTTCACTACCCATTGTTTATGTTTGAGATACGACGTATCCATTATTATGATATGGCATGTTGCTAATCAATGGAATCCAATTTTAACATGGCTTCTAAAATGCAAGGTAAATTTTTCATCTATTTAACAAGTGAGAGACATTAGTTAAACTTATGATAAGGCTGCTTAACAACAATTTAAGAATGATTGAGCTTTATTTCATGTCCTTTGTGCACAACATGCCATCCCTTGTTTGTTTTGACCTAAAGTTTAAACACGCTATCTTGTGTTGGTGTTTCTTGATAGACCTTAGCTCTTCCATGCCACTTCCGTTTTAATTACACTCTTCACCTTAATTGCACTGGGTCTTGTTTTATTCTTTGCAAGTGACCATTGGGGACTACAGTAGGCCTACATATTTAATGGAATCCTACAATAATGCACAACCCTCTCAAACCTATTCAATTTACTACAAGGACAATTAATCAAGTTAAGATGACCTGTTATGATTTTGAGAGGATGTGCTTGTAGTTGTACATTAATACTTACAAATGCATATTATCAACATTTCAAAATCAAGAGGCATACTTCCATCAAGACATCACATAATAACAAGGTCATTAGACAAGGAACCATAAACAACCTCAAATCATGAAAATAAGGAAGTAACCACCTGACTATGTACAAACCCCTTCAACATGTCGAAGAAATCAATCTTCCTTTCTGTTTCAAACCTCACAAGTTCTCTTCTATTATTTTCCTGCAAGAAAGAAGAAAAGCATCAAAACTTTAATCTTAACAGCAAGTAACCACAATATTTGTTTCCAACCAGAAATAGAAGAAAACAATTTTTGTACCATCAATCCGCCTAAACTAAACAATTAAAGTAAAATATGGAAATAAATATTGTCATAAGCAATGGAAGTATGCAATGTCTGATCACCAAGGGGGAAGGTAAACATCCCGCATTAGAATAATCTCCTAGATAGAGATCATATGCTTTGGATGTCATGCATTGTGACCTTTAACCACAAAGGACAAACATCTACATAACTAGCATGATTATCTTAAATACATCTATCTAAAAGACACAAAAGAGATATCAGTCTTGAGATGCCTATACTAGATTTGTTGCATAGGATAGATAGGTCCCTTGAGACTGATTGATATCTCTCAGCATCTTTTAGATAGATATATTTAAGATATTTATGCTAGTTTAGAATATATATACTCGTATATTACTTCATCATTTTCAACCATTATGAATTAATCCAGTTTGAAAATTGTATACTTGTGTGCAATCCTTAAATTAGTTTAGATTAATATAAGGAAACTATTTTCTTTACAATATTTATATAAGTAACCCCTGTTTATGGGGTACATAAGGATGATCTTAGTAGAAATCAAAGAGCAGATATAAAATGGTACCCGCCGGATGAAGGATGGGTAAAGGTGAACTTTGATGGGGCAGCTAAGGGCAACCCAAGACCATCAGGCACAGGATGCATTATCAAGGACCATAATGGGGAGTGGATAGCTAAGTAGGCGAAAAAATTGGTAGATGGCACCAATAATGAAGCAAAGTTCCAAGCTGCATGGTTGGGTATAAATCTTTGCAAAAGGCTGAGGTACTCAAAAATCCACCTCGAAGGCGATTCAATGATAACTATCAATGCAATTTGAAGGAGGGCAACCCCAAATTGGAAGTTAAAAAAATGGCTCTCTCGAATTGTTGGTGATCTAGTGGACTTTGAAGATTTCAAAATCTCGAATATTTACAAAGAGGAAAACGTTGATACCAACCAACTATCAAAAGAAGCAATTGGCATTGTGGGAGACTTCAACAGGACGCTAGTGTTTAATGCTGGTTGCCTCACACGAGCGAGCGAGCCTGGAGGGATACAGGGGTCCGAGACCGAGGAAAGGCATGTCAAGAGTGTTAAATGTTGAAGGACTTGGTGGCAATGGTTATTGTTTAAAACAAACAACAGAGGTGCGAAAACAGCATAGGCATCCATGGAGACTACCATATGTCTTGGTGCCAAGGAGAGGTAGATGGTGTTCCGCAATGTAATTTTGAATGTTAGACTCAAACAGATCTTTAATGTTGTGGATGAGGAAACCTTGGAGGCGATTAAACAAAATCTGGGCACCAAATTTCTCTTCTCTTCCTATTGTTTCAAAGTTAACTCTAATATCTCCTCCATGTTTATGGTGTGGCTACTTCATGCACAGGAGGAGATCGTTATGGTCCGCTTTCTGATGAGGCACCTAGTAAAGGCTTGGTGGCGTGAAGCCATGAAATTTTACCTGAGCATGTCAGTGGGGGGGTTGGGCCTGAGACCCGTTAGTGGCGTTTGGCCCCAACTTACCCTGCATATCAATGGCCTGTGGATCCCCTTCATAATCTAGAGTGTTGGTGAAAACACGAAGGCCCGTTTGGTAGAGGTGGCGAGCAACATCACTCTTCTAAAGGAGCTTACTGGGGCCAGCAACATGGTGGTTGAACTCCAGGTGCTAGCTCTGTCGGCAAGTGGTGGTGATTAGGGTAGGCGTGGGGAGGGGGAAGGTGTGGGCATTGTGGCGATGGAGGTAGAGGATTAGGTGTGGTCGAATAACATGTTTGGAGGGTTGAGAAGTCTGCGTTGCAATTTTTTGTAATTTTGTAAAGCCATGTGGGCATGTTAAACAATGTATTTGGGGTTAGGCCCCCTTTTTGTGCCTAATTAATATATTAAAAGAAAAATATTAATGAGTACCATTTTTTACTATCTTTCTAAACTACTACATACACACATGGACAAATAATAGGTAAGCACATAGATAAGAAAAGAAATATAGACAATTTTAATTTTTACTTACGAATTATCTTATTATAGACATTATTTACTTTATCTTTATTGAAGAGCTATGTCATTTTTCAAAGTAATGCAATAAAGCATAAAAACCACACACAAGTTTTCATAAAGTTAAATCAAAACAAATTATTTACTTTAATCTTTACTTCAAGACTTAATTTAATTTTCTAAATGAATATCATGTTTTAATGTCTATAAAACTGAATAGATGCTTGGATACATAAATACGTAAGTAGATAGATGAGAAAAGACAGAGACACTATTTATTTTAATATTTACTCAACAGCTATTTTAGTTTAGACATTATTTACTTTATTTTTTAATGAAAGAGCAATTTCATTTTTCAATTGTTTTTACTGCTGCTCTTTTTTTTTTCATTATTTAATAAGGCATCACTAATATTATGTTTATTATTATTAAACATTAATAATTTGACATGTGAATGGATGTCAAATTTAAATTAAAAGGTTTTTGTTAAGAAATTTATGCCGTTACAATCCACCCCTTGCTGCCACTGTAGTTATGCCTCTCAGCATAATCATGTTTTTTGTTACATCACAGACTGATCACAATAGTCTGAAGCAACTTCTGACTAGCTACTATATCTACATAGTTACATCTTTCTTTTATTACATTAAAACATTTGTCAGCCATCACTACATAAATACATGAAATTAATCAATGCCATGTCATTATTACATGTCTGGCAATTACACATTTGTGGTTGAATAGCAAGGGAAAATATATTCAAAGAGATAAAAAATGGAGATTTATTGGATAGTGTTATGTACCTGGGACTGAGATTATGATCTATACTGGGGCTATGAGTAGCAAGCACGTATGTGCATTACTCTTGGGTTAGTCATATAGGGTCAAATGGGTAACTTGTGGTTGAGATATATTAGGTCGAATTTCTAACCTGTTGGTTAAGAATCAACCCTCACCCACTGTTGTTAGATTAGAGACTGCATAGAATAATTAATATTAGTCCATGTGTCATGTGTCATGTGTGATATTGAGATCATAATCACAAAACTCGTCCAATTCCCCAGAAATTTGGCAAGTTCCCAGTGGGCAGGCCAAAACAAGACCTGCAACTTATTCCAAAGACTCACTGATTTGCCTTTCCCCTGACCCCCCAATGAGTCCCATTGATTGGACTTGGCCAAGCAAATACTGCCTTTCCCCTAACCCCCCTAGATTGCACAGAATAATTAATATAATTCCATGTATCGTGCGATATTGAGATCATAATCACAAGACTCATCAGATTGCCCAGAAAACTTGACAAGTCCCAAGTTGAGCAGGCCAAAACAAGGCTGCAAACTCATTTCAAAGACTAGCTGAGTTTTCTAGACTCAATCACACCTAGACTCACAATTTCCAATGAGTGGACTTGGTCATGCAACACTGCCTTTCCCCTGAACCCCACATTCCAAAAAATATCACAATCTAGAGCCTAAAAAGAAAAGACCTAAAACTAAAGCAATATAAGGAAAAATACACTACTCACAAGCAAAAAAAAACACAGAAAAAGACATCAAAGAAAGCAAGAAGAGGAGGTTTGGCAAAACACGACCAATAAAAAGCAACAGCAAATGGTGATCAAAGGGTGCATTTGCAGATTTGGAGCAGCCCACTATGCATTTGGAGCAACAAATTTGAAAAGTTATGTCTTTATTTGAATATTTTCCCTTTTTTTCATTTACTATTCCATTTTACATTTTTTCTCTTCTTTTCGTTATGCGACAAGAATAATAAAGGAAAATAACTTATTATCTTTATTTTTTCCTCTTTTTCCTTATTCCATAAGCCATTTTTATCATCTCTCTTTTTGTCAAACATAAAATGATTTCCCTTTCTTTCTTTTGCAGCCTATTACAATTTACAAATTGTCATAATGTTGACACCAAAGAAAGAACCCATGTTGGAAACATGCTACGCGAATGCTAAGAAAGGGGAATTGATTTGCAACTATTGCAAAATCATAATTAGTTTGGGGCTCCAAGGTGAGGCAGAGAGGACCATTTATTGCCTAAAATTCCACCTTGCTTGTATACTTGGCCAAGACACTTCTTTGTGCATACAAGTCCTGCCTAAAATGTGAAATGTTCGAACTCAATTATGTCCTCCAGAAAAAAAGGACCTTGGAAAGAGGCAAAGGGAAGATGGCAACCATCAGCCAAGCAGACTATTCTACTTCTAAAATTACTTCACTCCCTTCGAATGTGAGCACTAGCGTTGACCTTAGAATTTGCATATTGAGATTATCTTCATATTGTACCGTGTGCTTCTCTAGGTTCCCAACCATCATCTAAGAAAGCGGCTTGGAATAGAGATAATCATCAAACGACAAGGAATGCGGTTGGACTTTTTTGGTTCTATTGTTATTTATGTTTCACATGGCTAAATAATTAGCTTTTGTACTCTTTTTTAAATATGGTTTTTGATATATTTTTCCCTTGAATTTTACAAGTGTTTATTTAAATTTAGAATATTCTTTATTTTTGTTTTAAATCTCCTTATTGGCAAAATCTAGTGACTATTATTGTTGTTGTTGTTGAGATAGGGTTCAAAGCTCATAATAATGAAGAGATACAAGGGACCAATTTTGAATTAAGTGTCAAATGTGAGGTCCATTATTGATGAGCAGCATGAGATATGGCAAAAGAAGCATTGCATCGCCATGTTTAATATTTGGACAAATAGGAGAAACAAAACATTATTAAATTTCCTTGTTTCTTCCTTGCTGAAGCAATTTTCCTTAAGTCCATTGATGCTTCAAAGAACGGTGAAAAATGCAGAATTGTTTTAAAAGAATTTAGAGGAAGTCATGGCCAAGGTGGATAGGGCAAATATTGTGCATGTCATAATTGATAATGCAATAAATTATGTTGTTTATGTAAACTTCTCATGGATAGTCACCCATCTTTTATGGACTCCTGTTTCACTCATTAGATTGACCTTATATCGGACAATCTTGGCAAACTTTCTTGGTTCAAACTAGTTGTGAATCATGGTTGCAATATCTATAGATACATACACAACTATGTTTGGGTCTTTGACTTAATGAGGAAATATACTAAGTTAGCTTGTCTTGATGAAAACCTGCTTTGCAACCAATTTTATCACAATGTAATATTTTTGCTCCAATTGAAAACTGCTCTAAATGCGTGTTTATTGGTGAGGAATGATCTCAACTTCAGACTGACAGACCACCATTGAAATTTATATTGTCAATTGGATCTTTAATGGTTAACACTTTTGGCTTCCAATTAAGGATATTGTAAATGTAAGCTTTTATTGTGTTCCCCTTTTGCCCACTTTACTAGTTTTATGTTATTTTTATTTGTTTATGTTCTCTTGTTGAATCTTGTTGCTTATTTATGTTATTTTTTAACAGGTCAAAAGAGCCTTTATTTTTTAACAGGTCATATTGATAGAAGAAGTCCACAATGGGTTGTGTACAAGGGCATGGATAGGGCTAATTGCTTTAGTCCATTCAAATCAATCTTTCTTGGTCAATTCCAAGTAGAGAGTGTAAAAATAATGTGCATAACCCTAGTAGTAGTAAGATAATATTATATATTTTGTAATTCCTAGCTACAATAGAAGATGAACTAAACGGTCATTTTTATATTGTTAAATATGTACATTTTGATTGAATGGAACAAGCTTTCATTGAACATTTTTTCTGGTTGTCCAAGTCCCATTCATTTGTCAATATTTTCTTGCATTAAGTCTTAAGTCTAACATTGGTATTAGAGTAAATTATTTATCCTCCATTCCTATAATAAAATATTGACCGTCATGTAAAGTTTCAGTCTTTACAATAAGGAATTTTCCAATCCTTCAAAATTGTTGTTTGTTCACTATTATTGTCATCACATCTCTTGCTTCTTCACTCTTTATGCTTGGCTTCTATATCTAAAAAGAAGTGCTAATTGAAATCATAGAATCTATAGATGGGAAGAAGTGCAAACTTCTTCCTTCATTCACATCATTGAGCTCATGCAAAAGTATCTTGGAAAGGGATAGATGGTTTGTGGTAGTCTTTCAACTAGCAAAACAAAATGCACCTACTATAATTTTCGTTGATGCGGTAATTGCAACAACATGCTTCAATGCACAAATCAAGACTAATAGAGAAGTTCAAAGAATTTTGATAGAGCTCTCTGTCAAATTCTCCAACTCTAATAGAGTGATAGACAATATTAATTCTACATAAATTTGCTAGTGCCCTATGCAAATTATTTGAAGGCACAATGAAGCCCCCAAATTCCTATTGCATTCTATTAATCAATGTTATCAAAATGCAAGAGTGCCTCAATAAACTCAACAATACCCTTGTCCAACAATCAAGTATCAACATCACTCAAGCCCTTAGTATTCCTTGTGTTTATGGTGACACAAACATCACTATTGATTCTTGTTCAAACACTATTGCAACTACAACTTTAGCTTCTACCACACTTTCACTACTTGCTAAAGCTAGCAACAATAGCGGCATGGGTGCAACTGCATTGCAAATATTATTGCTTATGTTGGTATCTACAAGTGTCATTAATAAAGGTGATTGGTAAGAGAACAAAAATGTCATAAGAGCTCTTCCATTATAATTCCTCAAAGTTGTTGACCTTCTAAATGGACTTGTACACATTATGTTTGCCATTTCCATCGCCAATGCCTTTGTTTGTATGAACTTTTCTCGCTCTCTACCCCATTCTTGCTCCCCATTCATGGCTTTCTATTTTAGGAAGTTTAAAAGTAGTGGAAGTTTTAGCATAGTCTTTAGAGTGTCTTAAAGGAGAGATTTTTTGAAAGTGGCAAACTCATTTAGAAGGTCACTTAGGAGGTCATGTTAGAATTTTTTCTGCTTTAGGGAGTCATTGGATATCTCAAGCATAAGTTGTCCTTTATTTTTTGCAATCAAAATTCAAAATAAATTTTGCAAAACTTAAAACAATTGCAGCATTCGATATTTGAGGTAACTCTAGTTCACATTTACAAGTCAAGTTGTCAAAAACTAAACTAAAATACTCAATACCTAATATAGTTGTAGCAACAATGTCTATGGCTTTATCCTATAAGTCGTCATGGAGAAATAAGGATATTGTCATCTTCATTTCCATTTCCCTCCATTACCCATTCATCACTATTTTAAGGCGTAAATCTTGACTAAAAGAAAATTCAATTTCTTTCTAAGCAAGTGTCATTGAGAGGGCGTATCATTTTTACATGTTGCCTATGTGCCATGTACCTCTCTACTCTCACATGCTTTAACATCACTTTCACATACCGATAAGTATATCAAAAGGACGAGCTTCTTCCACATACCAATGAGTACATCAAAATTGCATGCATATTGCGAGGTATTCTATATCAATCTAGGAGTATATAGAAAAGGCAACCTCTTGGAGTAATAAAGAACCAATTCATTTCCACTTGACATAAAAAGCCATTAGGTGTTATGAAATGTATTGTCTCCAAGCATTATCAATGGAACCTGACTTGAAAGTGTGAAATCTTTGTAATCATGTTCACGTTATACACCAATGGCATGTTACCTTTGCAAATTTATGTCAATAACAAACAAGAAGCAAAGATAATAGCAAAATAATGGCATTAATACAAGCCTCTATTCACGCAATTTTGCAATCAATAGAAGATATTGCAATAAGTCATCAATAGGTTGCAAGATCAACTACGGGCACAAGCACCCAATGCCTTAGCAAAGAAGAAAGATCTTGTCAACAATGATGTTTTTTCTTCAAGCAATTCAACTCAAAAGGTCAATAATGTGATGTCCCTGCCAAATAAGGAGATCATTACCCTATGACAGCCCCAATCACTGCCTTAATTCCTAGGCAAATGCAATGGTAAACAAAGACTCCAATAAGGGTCGATTAAGATGTGATTCGCAGCACTATAAAAACCAGACGGAAGAAATAAGGCAGCGATATCTAGTAATTAAACAAATGCAGCAATACCTTTTAAATGGAGAAATACCAATTATAATGTGCAGCGATTCAACCCAGCAATCAATAGTTAATAAAAATTAAGGCAGCGATGGGACCCTCATTAAATAATTAACAATAAAAAATAAAAAATAAATAAAAAAGTTTTAAGACAGCGCTGACCTTGAAAGGATGTTTCCTTTACCAAGGGAGGAATCTTAATGGAAAGAGGTGACTCTTCCCCACTAAAGAAGATATTAAAGGGAAGAGAAAATCATTTGTGAGCGGCATAAATGGGGATAAATGGAAATCCGATCTGGATAAGAAGGCAGTAAGAAGTTATAATTATAAAAGCAGTGTTAATTTGAATTATGGCAGTAAGATACAGCAAACCTTATATTTCTGCAGTAGCTGGTATGCCACATATTTGAATCCAATATTTATTAGTTTGTGAATTTAGTACAGAACATAATTATTTATTTAATTAACTTGCTAATTCATCAAGAATCTTAGGATTAGTAATTATTTATTTGATTTTCACAAAGCAATCATATTAGGAATTGGCAAGGAAACATAATAGGGAGATGCAGGAGTACGGGTTCCCTCAATTAAGTAGACCACCCATTGAGTTGGATTGCTTGTGGGAAAAGGGGTTGGATTGACTTGGTTGGTTGTTCGGCACTCTTGGGCTTAGTTGTGAAGGACAATCTCCCAAAGCCCCATTGTGTTTTTCCCCTCTAGTTCCTAATATGGTTGGCTATAGTGTGCATGTTACATTATCATTTTGTTTGATGGTTATTTTCCTAAATTCAATTGCTATTGTGTAATTTAGTGAAAGAAAACTCTTATAAACAAATTGTATTATTGGATTTGTTAATTTTGGGCAAAAAATCAGGTACTCCCTCAACAGATAACATTACAAATAAAGACAAAAATTCCTTGAAGAAAAGTGATAAGCCCCCCCTTGTGTCACACAAAAGTGTTGCAAAGAAGAAAAATGTCCATGTTCCTTTTTCAAGCACTGTTGAGCCCCCTCATGTGCCACAAAACAATGTTGGATCTAAAAGTGTGTTGTCAAAACCCATATAGGATACAATACCTATAGTCCTCCTATTGTTGAATCTCCACCTGCTATGCATGTATGGGAGACAATAGAACCCAACAAACATAGTATTGGTCTAGGGTTTACAAGGGTTGTAAAATTGTGTTTGGAGATATTCAAAACAATCAAATTGAGGCTTCATCTATTGGTCAACCTCATGAAACTAACAAGTTGTCATGTCAATCAAAATCAGCTTGCACTAAAACCCATCAAGTCCAAACATGTTGTCATTGTGGACATCAAGGACATAACTCCTATGACTGTTTTGGTCTGCATACTTGTCTATCATGTGGTCAACACACACATTCAATCAACAAAGCAATGTTATGTATGAGATCTGCCTACAAAAGCAATGAGGCATATGCATTTTGGATGCATAAATCATTCTAGACGGAAAATTGAGACTTGCCTTTTGTCAAAATCCTATAAGAAAATCCAATCCCTATTTCAAAAGATGGCTAGTCTACTCTTGATGTGGATATTGTTCTTGATCTAGTTGATAATCAACTCAACATTACAAATATTGTTGAGCAATGGTACCAAATCCTAAGCTTGTCAACTTCTAATGCTGATGTTCTTGTCAATCTAATTGATTATGAGCTAAGCATTGCAAATACAAATACTAATACTTGTACTATTGAGCAACAACCTGCTAAGAAAGTTGTGAAGTTGCACTCAATTCCCATAGAGAATAATTATGTTCTCAGTCTCTTTGGTGTTGATAGGTGCAATGATTTTTTGCACCTGTGATTTCTCATTGGGATATTGATAATGAGCATACTGAACCCACCAAATATGCAACTAAATACAGATTACTTGAGGCCATGAATATTGCCACTTGTTGATCATACTTTTGGAATTGAGTTGTAGGTTGAAAACCCGAAAGGGGGGCTGAATCAAAACTCATGATGAAAACCCGAGAGGGCATCATTAAGTTGTGCATCTCTACACACAATTTTGTATATGTTGTTCTCTTTCCAAGGGGGCCTTTGCAATAGCTCTTCACTGTTATCTTATAGGGGGGAACATCAAGATTCATGATTTAAAGTTCTTTGAGCATTGTACTTGGAGAAACATCAGGTTCCAGATTTCAACTTCTTCAAGCATGATACTTGGAGATGGCTCAGTTTGTTTATTGAGAACTTGTCATTGCAACATATTGTCACATTTCAGCAAGTAATGTTTAGCTCAACTCCTGAACACCTAAGATTGCACACTTCATTTTCATTTTTGATGACTACTGAACAAGATCATCATATACCTTCATTTTCAACACAACTTTTCTTGCCACAAAAGTAACTTTTATGTGTCAACAATGTGTATGACAAGTGGTTCACATTTTCAACTTGACAAAAAAATCAAGTCATTCAATGGATGCTTCAGCACACTTTTGGGTTATTCGCGGGCAAAATCAACCTAGGTTATCTACTCTTTAGGCCACACAGTGTAGCTAGCACACTTTTGAGTGCCATTAACCTAGGTTCTCCAGTTTTCAATCATTGTAAGTGACAAAGGCAGAAGTTGAACAACCCTCTTCCAATTTCATCGCTCAAACAAAAATGGTGGGGCAAATTTTTACAGCAAATGGGTGGAATATTCTCTCAAAATGGGATATAGCATCATGGAAAGTTGACTTGACTTGAGAAAACAAATGCAGGTCCAAATACAAAGTCTATATATTGGTTCTCAAATAACTATAAAAGGGAATCACTCAAGTGAAACCTTTTGCACAACACTGGAGCTTCATATCAAGAAAAGGCAGGACCATAAATGAGTTGCCCATTGTGCAACACAAACAATGGTTTTATTACTACCCCTACTATTTAAGGGGGTATGTAACAATAATGTATATAATTCTAGGAGTAGTAGGATAATATTTTATATCACCCCTTTATGAAGCTTCAATAGTAGTTGTAAAATCAAGGAGACATTGCAGCTATATCTCTATTTGACTAATCCCATTTGGCTTCAATCTTTGTTTATACAATCAAGGTTAGGAGGTCAAGTTAATGATAGCCTTGTCCTTGTAGCTAAGTCCCAAACTCACTCAAAACATACAACAATTATGAAGACAATATAGACTATATAATTACTCAAATTCACACAAAATATATTCAAACACAAGATAAAACCACATTCTAAATATTCTCCTAACATTAAAGCTTCAAGAAAAGCCTACAACAAAACCTACTTCAACTTTTTTCTATTGACTATTGCAAAACAAAACATACCACATGCAAATGTTAAACCCTTCCCATCTCCCCCCCCCCTCCAAAAAAAAAGGACAAAGACCCCTTCCCCAAACTTATTATTGAAAAATTTAATTTAAATATTGGTTTTCCAGCATTTAGTTTCCTAATTAATGGTGACTTTTGGCATTTGAATTAACACTCTGCATTCTTCCACTTTTGGGTTGAAACTGATATGGCACTTTAAAAACTACAACAAATATGATGTAATTGTTGTATTTGTTGAGGCTCTAAACGTAATGATTGAACATCAAGTTTTCCAAAGTCAATGGAAGAAGCTTGCCAAAACTTTGTAGGTCCACAAATACTTGACACAAATAAAAAGAATATCTTTCATATCTATCTAAAACTAGTCAGCACAAGGATACTTTTGAGCCTCTCTTCTCTAGGACAATTCCACTTGTTCTTTCTACCATTTTTTACAATGCCTATGGAACACCTTCTTTATACACATTCCTACACCTATTCAAGTTTTCAAACTTCTTTGTGAGCTTATTGATTTCATCAATATACACAATGCCTTATAAAGATGTTGCAACATTGAACTGAGACTGTGGGAAGCCTATATCAAATAGACTCCATGCTTTCTCATACATAACCTACTATTGTAGAATGACTTGTATAGCAATTGCAAGACTATTGTAGAATGACTTCTACAAGAACTACAAAACAACTTCACCCTTAGTTGTTTATAAATAGTCCTCGGTTGCCTAAATCCATTCACAAACATGTCTTAACCCTGCCTTCTTCGTTATGGCACCTTCAAGAATGAAGCTTTCATTTGAGTTCAAACAAGACCAAATGATCAAAGAGAAACCATTTTATTTCCACCTACATATGTCAATTATTCATCGAGTTCTTTTTGGGCGATACAAAATTACACTATCCCAAGCCACTCATACATTAGACACCCTAAGTAAGAGTTTTTGAGCATAGATTGAGTAAAACTATCCTTTTCACCTATTGAGTAGAGCATGATGTGCCATTACACCATGTTAGCTACCTCAAAAGTATCTCACTTTGATTCATCCTCTTTTTCCAATCACCTATTGGACCATAAACCATCTTCCTCCACCTAGCTCAATATCTCCTTTTTCATCTCCATCCTCATGTGGGCTTCTACCTACCTATATTTTCCCTCCTCACCAACGTCCATTTTCCCTCTTGTTCTTTGCTAACTTTTCCAATTCTAAATTTTCTTCACTCTTTTCTTATGCCTTGAGCTGATTACTCTGATTGCTTTCCACCCTTGGCTTCAATTGACAATTAGTACTCTCTCTTTGGTCTTCTTCCTTCCTCCAAGGTATCACTTCCTCTACTACAACACCACTTTCTTTCTCACTTAGTACTTTCTCAAGGTCCTTGTCACGTGCATTCAATTGTAATTCATTTACCTACATTTTCATGACCTCTAAAGAATATACTTCTTTTTCCCCTTCTTCAGGCTCAACAACTAGCACCTCCATATCCTCCTCAATAAGCATTTCTTCTATGGCCTACGTATATCCTTCTTTCTTCTCAACTGAATCAAACAAAACTTCACTGATTCTCATTTCTTCTTCATCTAAGAGATGGCTCCTATGCTCTTGCTTCTCTTCTCTCTCCATCAATGGAATTAGAGCATATTTTTGCTCATCCTTCTTGACACACACTGTTGGTTCTTTCATTATACATCTCACTATCAAATTACCAAGGCTTTCCTAACAAAACATGGCAGCAAGACATCACACAAGACCCTATCCTTGTATGTTCCAATTTTTGTATCAACTTCCCAAAGTTCCAACATAGTGATATCATGACCTACTACAACCAAGACACCCACTTTAGGTAGGGTGTACACGTTAAATTCAACTTACACTAAGTTTTCTATACTTCCATTATCAACTACAACATCACAATACTTACCTCTAGTTTTGCATTTTGTCTTGAAGATGTGTCTCCTTTGACAAGCTTGTTCTTTCATCTCAAACTTCACGACCCTCCTTCTCAATAGCAAGTTCTCTTCTTTTGTAGGTTCTTCAACATTCACCAAGGATGCCACAAACTCTGCATTTGCTTGCATAACTATTGTACCATGTTCATATCTTCATTTTTCACCACCATTATAAGCATTAGGACATTCAAATGCATGGTGACTAGCCTTTCTGAATCTAAAACACATCCCACTAAACGACCAACCTCTTCCTCTACCTCTTTAATAGTATGTTCCACCTCTTGCTTTCTGATTTGGCATTTAGGAATCAATTCTCCCCCATGCCATTGTTGAGTTTTCTCATTGAGTACTTGGATCCTATCATTGTTGAACCTCCCTCTTCCTCTTGATGAATTGTGTTGCCATCTTGACATATTCTCTTCAACTTTCAATGCAAATTGATAAGCCTCTTCCATAGCATGCAATTAGACCATACTCGACTCATATTGTAGGTTCAAGATTGCTAGTGAAGTGGCATAGAATAGAGGGATGAATGCCAAAGAAAATGATGCAAAGTCAAGAACAAGGGGTGTGACAGGGATGAAAAGTTAAAACCATGAGAAGTCCTTCCCAAAAGAAATCCTACTTGATTCAAGGATATCTCTTCAAAAATCTTGAATGTCTCCGAACTAGAGAACAATGAAGCTCTTCTAGAATGCATTTGAGAGTGGAATTCTTGCATAGGTATAATCTCTCTTTATACCAAAAAGCATCTCCCTTCCAACAAAACTTATCTAAACTACTAGGATCAAGTTGTAGTTGTTAAACTTCTTCCACCCAATCTACTTGTAATATTGAAATAGCACACAATAATGTCTCATCCTTTTCATCCTTCCTAGATAATGCATTTGCTACAATATTCCCCTTCCCTTTGTTATATACAATCTCAAAGTCATAACCCAACATCTTAGTGACCCATTTTTGTTTCTCTTTAGAAGATAATCTTTGCTCCAAAAAATATTTTAGGCTATCATGATCAATCTTAACTCTAAAGTCTCTACCCATTAGATATGGTCTCCATTGCTTTATTGTATGAAGAATAGCTAGCATTTCCTTCTCAAAAATGGGTTTGAGTTGACTCTTACCCTTTAATTGACGACTCTTAAAGGCAATGGGCTTACCCTCTTGCATGAGAATCGCACCTATAACATTACCTGAAGCATCACACTCCACAACAAAATCCTTCTTGAGTGGCTAGAACTAGTGGTACACAAAGCCTCCTTCAATCTCTCAAATGTTGTATTGGCTAACTCATTCCATTGAAAAGCATCCTTCTTCAATAGAGCTACAAGGGGACCTACTATATGACCATAGTTCATCACAAATCTCTTGAAGTATCAAGTGAGTCCTAAATGTTGTCTTGGGAATATCCTCTCCCTTAATTTGGATTTGGTGATAACCTAATCTAAGATCAAATTTTGTAAAAAACATCGTTTCATTCCATTCTAGTAAATCATCAATGAATGGAATAGGATACTTATCTTTGATGGTGTACATGTTGAGCGCTCTATAGCATGGGCACAAGCACCAAATTTGATCCTTCTTACACACCATCACCACAAGAGAGGAGCAAGCACTTTGGCTATGCTCGAAAATATCAATCTCTAGCATCTCTTGAACAATCTTTTCAATCTCACTTTCTTGTATATATGGGTACCTGCAAGGCCTAATGTTGGGTGGTGGGCTCCCAGGCACTAGTTGTATGGCATGATCATGATCCCTCTTAGGAGGCAATCCTTTAGGCATATCTCCAAAAATCATTGAGGGACGATCTATAATTGTTTGTAGATCTAGATGGGTAGGAGCATTTGATTGATAGGTTGTTAATGAAAACAATTGGGCCATGAATCCATCAACTCCTTTCTTAAACAAATTTTGCATTTGATAAGAGCGTACCATTTGTGGAGGCTTTGCACCCAACCCTATTAGCTCCACTCTCTTTTCTTCTAAGTGAAATCTCATGAATAGCTCCTAAAAGATCATCTCAATTGTTCCTTAAGTAGTTAGCCACTATACTCCCAATACTATATCCATTGCGCACATGGGGATAGCAAACATTGGGCAATCAAGTTGATACTCCCCCATGGTTAATTTAATGCTATGGCATTTCCTAAACAACTAACAATATCCCCATCTCCAATTTGGACATAGAAATCTATAGCAAGGAATATAAAACAATTTAGACAAGTAGCTAACTTTTGGTTAATGAAGTTGTGAGTTCTTCTTGAGTCAATCAACATTGTTACTCTCTCTTTCTTTAGCAAACCCACCACTTTAAGAGTTTATGGAGCACTCCAAGAAATGCATGACAAGAGATGATTGAGTGTCTATCTCCAAATTCTTCTTCCATCTCATTACCTCCACCTAATATTACATCTTCCTCCTCTTCTTTCTCGTTTGGACCTTCAATGTATAATAATTTATTTTTAGCACATTTATGACCCCAACTATATTTTCTATCACAATTAAAACATAACCTTTTTGCTCTCTTCTCTTCAATTTGTTGTGAAGTCAACTTGGTATGCTAAGGCAATGATTGTGTAGGAAGGCTCCTTTCTCTTATGTTTACAAGCCCTTGTCACCTATTGGCCAAAAAAAATTCCTCAACTAGCCTTGCATTAAGTATTGCTTGGGTTAAGAATTGTGATTGGAACAAATGTACCTCATATTTGATGTGGTTCTTAAAATCTCCTAAAAATAATTCCTTCAAATTTTCTTTTGTAACATTCTCAACTCTTAAACGCAAGGTTTGAAATTGATAAGTATATTCCTTGACCGTACCTATTTACTTTAATTTAGTGAGTTGGCAAAACGTAGCTATCCATAAAATTGTCTCCATAATGTGTAGCAATTTCCTCTTAAAAAACTAACCATGTGACCACACAACCCTTCTTTTTCTTTTTTTCAAATAACCAACAATAGCAAATAAATTTGTTTGGTTCCAACTATAATGATGCCATTTCCACCTTTTGTTGACATGAAACATGGTGAAGATCAAAGAACTACTTCATTTGGCAAAGCATAGGATTATTTGAATGTTGATCCTTCTTGAAATCTACTTCAAGCCCATAAAATTTATATCCATTAGAAGAATTATCTTCCACCTTATTATGTGAATCTTCTCCCTTATAGATCAAAACATGCATAATGCATCCCTATTTCCTTGATAAATTAGTCATCTTCTTTTGCATCTCCTTCACCGATGAAATTTCTTTAGTCATTTCCTTGTTCACTGATGAAATTTCTTCCTAAACTTTGATGATTTCATCATTAGGAGAAATATCCTCAATTACTACATCATCCTTATCTCAAGATTTTCCAAGTGTGCCAACATTCTTTTTGCCTCTTGTTGTGGGCCCTATCATGATGGGAAAAAATAATTTTACAATAAATCACACAAATAAACTCCAAATAACTTGAAAAAGAAATTGTAACTTACCAAGGCCAAGATACCTCTTCCCAAAAAAAATATTCAAGAAATTGACTAATTTGTAGCATTGAGAGCAAATTTGGTCGAAACCCTAATTTCCCAATAAATCATTTATTTTTGTTCAAAATGACCTCAAATTTTTACTCTAGATTGAGAAAAATATTATTGATAGACCCTCTAAATATCATAAGTAAATATGTTTATTTTCAGCCTTGGAAATGACTTAGGTGAAAACCCTAATGTAACCTAATTCTATGATAAATCCTTGACTTCTGCTCTAATCTTTTTTAATTTATACAAAATGACCTCCAAAATTGAAAAAATTGTCTTGCCTTCACGATGCCCAAGTCATGGTCCGATACCACTTGTAATGAAATAACTTGCACAAGAGAGGAATGTAATATTAATTATTCTACAAATACTTGATAATAACTAAGAATAACAAGCCACTTCAAGGGGGCAAACCTCCAAATACTCTAATGAGAACACACTTCACAAATTGATGATCAAATAACACTTACTACCTCCTATATATACCCTAGTTATGCTATAAATATCACCCACACCAACTTATATATGAAAATATAACACCTAGGCCGACCTAATTAAGTAGATAATAATATAATAATGACCATATCCCTTAAATAAGAGTCAAAGTAGCCACAAGCCGACTGCTCATAACCCTATGCACACTCTAGGGTAAACCTCCAAATAACTCCAATGAAAACGCACTTCATAATTTGATAATAAAATAACACTTACTACCTCCTATATACCCTAGTTATGCCACAGATATCACCCAACCCAACTTATATATGAAAATATAACACCTAGGCTGACCTAATTAAGTAAATAATAATATAATAATGGCCATATGCCCTAATTAAGAGTTAAAGTAGCCACAAGCAGAGTACTCATTACCCTATGCACACTCTAGGATTAAAGGCATAGCATATTTTATTACTCAAATCAACACAAAAGATATTCAAAATTTCAAACATGAGCCAACACCCTTCTAGATATTTTTCGCACCATAAAAGATTCAAGAAAAGCCTTGAACAGCACCAACTTCAGAATTTGTTTACTGTTTGTTGCAAAACAGAACTGCTACATGCAAAAAAAATTTTAAAAAACCCAAAAAGACCAAGAGCCCTTCCCCCATCTTATTATTGAAATATTAATCTAAAGATTAGTTTTCCGGCATTTGGCTTCTTGAGCAGCATCGAGTCTCTGCATTCATATTAACTCTTTGCATTCTTCCACTTCTTGGATTGAAACTGATACGATACCTCACAAACTCTGGTAAAGATAATGTAATTATTGTATTTGTCAGTGCAATGGACCTAATGATCGAACATACAAATGTTCCAAAAGTCTTTGGAAGAAGCTTGCTGCATCTTTCTAGTTCCACAAATGCCCTGCCACAAATGAAGAGGATATAATTTATATCTATCTGATTTTGGTCGGCACAGTAATTCTTGCAAGCCTCCCTTCTCTATGATGGTTGCACCCATTCCTTCTAGCATTTTTAACAATGCTTACAAAAAACCTTCTGTAGACACCTGCCTACTCATATTCAGGTTTTTTGTCTTCCTTGTGAGCTTATGCATTTTGTCAATATACACAATGCCTTCTAGAGCTGCTGCAACATTGAACTTCACAGCCATGAGAATCTTATAAAAAATAGACTCTGCAATGTCTCCTACATACCTTGTGACAGCCAATAGTATGAATGATGAGAACATTTTCTCCCAATCCACATTGTGGCCACTGCTGAATGACTTCTATAGCAATTGTGAAGATACCCGTGAATGGCTTCTACAGCAACTACAAGACTGTTGCAAAACAGCTTCTGCAGCAACTACAGGTCTTCTTGTGGTGCAGCTTCACCCTTGATTGTTTTTGCGCAGTCTGCCATTGCTCGAATCTATTCGCAACATATCTTAACCTTGCCTTCCTCGTTACAGTGCCTTCAGAAGTTTTCATTTGAGCTCAAACATGAGCAAATGAGCAAAGAGGAACCATTTTATTCCCACCTGCATATGCCAGTTAATTACCAATTTCTTTCTAGGTGATGCAAGAGTGCACTAACCCCAGAATTCTCCTACATCATTTGTGTCATCAACCTTGACTTCATCATTGTTTATGATCTACCCAAGATACAATAATTCATCAACCATGAAGGTGCATTTGCTCCCTTCAGCAAAGAGCCTTTGACTTTGCCTGGTTCTCAAGATGGTATACAAGTGATAAAAGTGTTCATGCAAATTTTAACTAGAGACCAATATAAGTTCAAGGAAAATAAGCACAAATCTGCATAAATAAGGTTGGAAGATCCCATTCAAGGTGTATTAGAAAGTGGCAAGAGCATTCATCAAGCTGAATAGACATGACTAGGAACTTATAATGACCATAATGTGGCTAGAAAGAAATCTTGTGCATATCTTCTGCCCAGATGCAAATTTGATGGATCTTAAACAAATTTTGGGGAAGATAACCACACAATTTAGTTCATCAATCAACTCTTCAACTCAGGCAATGCAAGTTAATTCTTCATCGTGAACCTGCTAAGAGCACGACAGTCAATATGCAGAATGATATGTCTTTCTTGCATACGAGTACCACTAGAGCAGACAATTAGATTTTATTTGGCCTGATGTGTCCCATTTTTAACAGCTCTTGCACCACCTTTTCAATTTCATCTGTGAACACTTCTGGGTGCTGTTAGGGTGGGATCATGATCGATTTGATGCCCTCCTCCTACTCTATGATGTGTTCATGACATCTGTCTGGCAGTAATCCTGTAGGAAGGTCTCCTTACACATCTACTGATGTAATAGGTGACGCATAGCTTGAGTGCAAACAAGTTCACTGATTTATTTCAATTCTGTAGCCCCTTAAGAATGTTGCACTGTACTGTATAACCACAGATCCCTTTTCTGAGCTCTATCTGCATTTTATGCACTGAATTCAGCTTATTATGCAGAGGTTTAAACCCATGAATTTGTTGCTGCTCTGAATCCTGCATAAGCTTCATGGACAGCTGCTAAAAATTCATGTTACTGTTGTCGAGTAATCTTAAACACTGAATACCTAACATTACAATAGGAACTAAACTGACCTTATTTTAGGAACTGTATGTTGACTAAATGCTAAAAGGTTTTGATAATTTGATTCAACTCGTGCATGCATTTCAGGTATGGCTTTGATAAGTCAACTCTTCTTATCCTATTTCTTGATACAGCCAATGCTGCCTTGGATTTTCAACCAATCAAATTTTGTATTTCCCATTACAAAGTTATTGGTTATTTCGCATAAAAAAAATGTGCTTATTATAAAACTGTATGATTGTTTGCGAAGCGGGCAGTGTAGTTACAAAACAAACGTGAGAAATCATATGAAGAAATATATATTTTTGTGCTGGTGGTTACACAATAGTCTGTCACACCATTTGGATAACCATGCATGAAAAAGAAGAATATGACATATGTCAAAAACTCATTACCTTGATATGTTCATACTCCTTTATTGCACGATCCCGTACCTCTTCTGTAACCTTTATAGCATTCCTTAATTCCTCTGCTTTGCGAATCCTGTTTTTGTCACCACCAAATACTTTTGAGGATGCAACTGCAAGATTTTCAACCCGGGCAGTCATGGTATTAAGTTCAGACATCAATGTTTGTACAGTTAATAAAGCATTAGATCGATCCGATGATGCTGTATGTACAGCCTGCATCAAGCCAAGGTACTCATGTAGCTGATCCTGCATAGTATCAGAAAATATTTTACTATATATTTCTAAGATATACAACCCATGGGCTGAAGACATTTGTCAAACATGAATAAGATTCAAACAACAGTAAGCAACAAAAGCAATGAATTTCACAAAAGTTTGCTTAATTCCATCAGTATCACAGAATTACCAATTTATTTACAGCTCGTGCATTTGCCTCTCGAATGAATCTACTGTGTTTTACAGCTGCAGTACCAATACCTTTTGCATTCCCTGCATAAACCGTATGAGTATTTGAAATGGCTTCTGCACTTTTAGACTTACAAATTTTAATAAATGCTAGTCCAAGCTCTCCCATCGTTTCTCCAAGCTCTTGCTGAGATTTAACCAGTGACTCAGCCTGCACCAAAATACAAACAGCCAGCAGTCAGATTTTTTATATTTATATTTAATTGATGGTATAAACAGCACAGTTGACAATTGCTAGTGTACAATCTCACCTCAACCATTTTATACTTTATTTCACACCAGAACAATTTTATACTTTATTTCCCAACTGCAGCCAAATAAATAATTATATGATAACAAATCATCAACCTATCTGCCATTCTTGAGACTTCGGTATTACAAATTATCACTTTTAGGCGTAAGGATTTCAATTTCTCTTTTTATCTACGATAGTTACAGCAGAGTTTAAATATGCACAGAATGTTGAAATTTGAATTCACTTGTATGCTTGTCTGTGCTAGATTATAATCTTCAAAATCAGACCTCCATGACTAATTTATTGCACACAACAATTTTAGAAACCCAGATGCATGGAGTTTTGCCTTCATAAATGTATTTTCCTACAGGTTGTCATGGAAAAAATTCCATGCACTAAGCACTGCCTAAAAAATGCTTGCTTTCTTTCCCCATTCCTTCAGGTCTAAAAGAATGCTCAAAAGCCCTTACTTTTGATAAAGCATGGGGCATATCAGTGCAAGAGTTTGCATTCACCTCCTTAAAGCAACTGATTGCCATTCTATGTGTAAGACTTTGTCAGTGATGATGATTAAAACGACTCGATGCGCTCAGGCCTCTCTTCAGCACCGGTGACATTTAGTCACTATTTATAAAAGATAGGGTAAATACTGTTACTTTTACATACAAATTGTGAGCATAGATCAATATAATTTTTGTGGGCAGTTTTGTGCAAACAATCCAAACCACCCTTAAGTGAGACTTGCATAAACCCTCACCTTGAAAGTAACAGTAAAATGCTATTTGGACATCACAATATGTGTAAGGTACAAAACATATGCACGTTTATACAATAATGTGAAAATCCTTTCAAGCAGAGGACATCTATATCGACATTTGCACTGTGAAAACAAAAGAGATGCTAAGTGGAGCGACAATTGATATTTCTGTGGCTTGTGATGATTCCAAAGCTGGCTTAGAGATCTTGGATATTGAAAAATGCTGAGAGATATTGAAAAATGCTGAGAGATATCAATCTTGACTCGCCTATCTTGGATTTGTCACATTGGTACACTAAGGCATGTCAAAATTGATATCTCTAGGCATTTTTCAGATAGATATATTTAAAATATCTGAGTGAGCTATAGCATCCACAGTCATGGCATTCATATTTCTCTAATTTAATCCATTATGGAAAAATACTACTTAGATAAAATAAGTATTTAAATCGTGTCCACTCTTTTAAATAGTCATCACTAAAGTCCTAGGTTGAGAGGAGCAAGAAGGAGCTCTAGGTTGAGAGGAGCAAGAAGGAGCTCTAGAGTGGAATGTCATCCTCCATTGTTCCCCATCTTGCTTCTCTTTGCTAACCTTTGTAGTCTTAAAGTCTAGTTCCTTTAGCATTTATTTGTCTAGTTTTTATAACAGTTTTGTTTATTGGTCCTGTTTTGTGTTGTTTGATTTGGCGTCCTCTTTGTATGTTTGGTTTGTTGGGTTGGGCTGAGTTCTTTGTCTTTGCTGATTGCTATCAATACATCTGCTCAGTGGTTGGATTGGGCCTAAACAATGTTGATATTGAGAATAGGGGGAGGTAAGATGTGACAGAGCAGTTTGAATTCTATAATTATGACAGAAAAATTGCAGAAAGCAAAGGCTTCAGGGGCACTAAATCCTTTAAGCAAGTTCTCATAATAATGAAATGGTTGAAGGAGCTCATTTTGAGACTGTGGGTAGAGATGGAGGCACTCAAGGTCAGGTGAAGCAGTAAGCAAACAAAGTGAGTCTTTCTTGATTCTTTTTCTTTCCTTGACTCCAAAGGTTGAAATGCAAACGATGTTAATGAATGAAGACCAAAGACTGATGAATGTCAGTAATTTTTTTTGTCTGTCTTACACCTGAAGCTCTGCTATCTAGAAAGTTCTTTGATGACTGAATTGGCTTTGTTTGGTAAAAGTTACCTTGTTTGTATGTCTCCTTTTGTTGCAGATGCAAAAGGGCATTTTTTTGTGTGTTTCAAAACCATGATATGCAGAGAAGAGTAATCTCAAAAAAAAAAAATTGAAATGTTGGTCATTCTATGTTTCGAGCTTTTCCCTGAGATCCTGTGGTAAACCCTGACAATGTTGGTTTTGCAATCTGCTCCTAGATGAGTTGAGAATTGTGATGTGCCACCTCATGTCTCCTTTCTGCTTTCCTGTGTTTTGAAACCCCTAGAGGAAGTAATAAAATTTGGGGAAACATGATCCTCACTGCCACACAAATGTGAGGCTTTTGATTTCTTTCAAACCTGCTTCATGTTTTCCTAAATTTCTTTCCTTTGAGATTCATGATATTGTTTTTCCTTGTAAAATAAATGGCCTTGGGGGGTTCAAACTTGTGCTTTCTTTGCAAAAAATAGAGGCATGTAAGGAAAGATTGCCTTTTGGTGATGAAAATTTTCCAGTGATAGGGTGTCTAAGGAAGCTGAAACATTTACGGTTTAACCCTAATGTTGAAATTATGGAGGTCAGGAATAAAAGAGACAATGTAAATATTGTTCTCTAGAATCAGGAGAGCTTGTTTTGTTATTCCAGCCATAAATAACAATTCGGTAGGCAATTCTTCTCTAATTGAAGTGCCCCACAGAGAGAGTATCATTGGCTCCTAAGTTGAGAATACCAAAATAACAGGAGAAAGTGATAAAAGGAACCTTGATGTTCCTCTTGAAGAGCAGCCTCTAGATAGTAACTTGCAAGCCCCCCTGTCATTCCCAAATGAACCAAAATATAGGGGCATCCAGGCTAGATATCTCTGTTGTTTCCAAAGGAGGTAGAGAATCCTTTAAAAGTTCCTACACAGAAAGGAAAAAGCTGTCAGGTGACTCTGTTGGGCGAACCATATGGTCACTATGGAGACTAACATAAATAGTAAATACTGTCTGGATTAGATGGTAAAGAAAATAATATTTCGGATTGTGCTAAATGTTGGAAATAAAAGTAGAACCCACTGTCCAACCCAAATTGAAAAGTTGTGGAAGGGGATGGAACTCTCCTTCAATTAATTCATTGTTTTTCTAAGTTACCAGGTCCTTCATATTTGACCTGGGTACGCGTGTGGGTACGGTTCGGGTTTGTCCTTGAGTACGGCTAGGGTACAGATGGGGCACTTGGATTCTTTGTGGGTTCTTCTGTGAAGGACCCACAAAGAACCCAGGCACCCGGGTAAGTACCCTGAGCATACCCAGCAAGAACCCCACATTCTAAGAAGAGAAAAACAGCAGTTACAAAATTGGTCTATGAAAGGAGTATGACACCATCAATTACTAAATATGATATTGTTTTCTAATGAATTCCAATACAAATTTGATATTGTCTTAGCAGACCAGGAACTTATAACCACCGTTTAAAAAAACTAGGTCTATTGTTTCCAATTGAACATGTGTAGATAGCATTAATCGATCCTCATGAATGCATGATTCCATCATTTACTCTCTCATTTGACCAGCACTATCATAGGAGGGGGGAAAGACAATGCTTGGGCCAGACAGTAAATTTGACATCATTTGTGAATCAACACAGGAGATCTTCAACACTGACCCTCTACACCTGCATTGACCCTTGTTTGATTGACTCTTCCTAAATGTGGTTATCTGACAGTGTTGACCAAAGAGCTCTGCTATACTGACTATGTTGACCAAAGTTCTCTGCTACATAGACAGCATTAACTTCTGTACCACTTACATTGACTCTTTTGTTTGTTGATTATGTTGCATTGAGTTCAATATTCTACATTTCACTGAGTCATGATCAATATTGACCAAGAAACTAGTAAGGTGTGCAGGCTTCTTTGAGTTTTCATTTTGTCTATTATATTTTTAAGGAGAATCAATTACTGTACTTGTGAAGTGATCATTGATTGAACTGTTATAAGTTGCTATGTCAAAATTATGTTGTATTCTATTTATTGGCAATTATGAGCATCACTGTTCTTATTAAAAAAAAAAGTGTCGTACCACCGTACCCATACCCATACCTGAACCGGCAACTTAGTTGTTTTTTGGTCTTAATGAAGATTGCAAGTTGGAATATTAGGGGCTAGAAGCCCAAGACAAACCCTACACCTTTTACTGTTACATGAGGTTAAACTTGTAGGGTTTATCCTCGATTGTGCACTCAAGGTTATTTGGTCAGGTGCTAGATGTTTCTCCACAAAACATTTTAAAGGAAAAAGTGATTTTGCTATTCTATTAAACCCTCGGTGATCTAATCGTGTTGATGATTCTAGTTGTTCCCCTTGTAACAGAATTATTTGGATTACTCTTGCAATCAATGGTCAAACTTCTAACATATGTTCAACATATGCTACTAATGATCATAGAGAAAGGGCTGATCTATTGCATGAAAAATCATTGATCTAATATTCCATGGCTATTTGGGGCTGATTTTGACATGGTAGAGAGTAAAGAAGATAAGATAGGGGGATGTAGATTTGATTGGAAAGATAATAAACTCTTCTTCTGGTCCAAATTAAAAACGAAGAAGAATGTGATTGATAGACTCTTTTCTAGAATTGATAGATTTTTCCTTGACAGAAGTTTGTTTATGATCTGTCTGATTGCTAATAATAATTTGGTGCAAGTCCTTACATATTCCTTATCTGACATATCTAACCATTACCCTATTAAAATGGAGCTTATCTCTTCATGTCCTATCTCTCCTTAGAGGTTCAAAGGATTATTTAAGATGAATGTTTCTCATTTATAGGACCAGTCATGTAAAATGGGGTTAACCTCTATTTGGAATTTATCACTTGTTGTGAACCAGTCAGGATCAAAAATTGAGAGGTGGGAGAAGGCTGCTATTGTTGCTCTGAAATCATTAAGGTTTTACGGGAAAGATAAAGCTAGAATCAAACAAATCTTATTAGCATTGAGGAGCAACTTAAGAATTCTCCTTTTGATGAAAATCTATAATTGAATGCAATGCATATCAAACACTACTTAAGATGTGATTTGGCATATAAACTTAAAGGGAAAGATGCTCAAACTGGGGAATAAATGTACAAATTATGTTTCTCATTTCCTTAAGTTTAAGCAAACAAGAGAGAAGATTATAGCCACTAATGTTGATGGTGTATTTGGTTAAAGATAAAAATCAGATAAGGAATTCCCTCCATGATTTTTATAAACTAATTTTTACCTTTGTAATGTTCCCTTTTTGCGATAACCCTAGATTTTCCCTAATCTATTGATTTTGAGTGATCAACTTGGAGTTTGGGAATGTTTGAAGTGTGAGTAGACCCCTGTGTGATCTGCTGGAACTCTTCCTGATTCTCACAGCCACTGATCTGCAGAACTCCCTTTGTCCTTTATCTAGTCACAATGCCTTTCTCTCTTATCCTATGTTTCAATAGAATAATACATCATAAGTTCTCAAGTATTACCGGAATATGCAGACTGTAATTAGTCTTTCCTTTCCTCCTTCTAATCCCTCTTATCCATCACAGTGGAAGCATAGATCGTAGTAATAACAACAACTGACTAATTAACTTAATACTTAAAGTATATATCCTTAAAACATGTGTAATGTCCCCGATTTAGCCCTATGCTCTACAATTGGATTTAGCCTATTTCCAGAAACTCTAGGCTAAGCAGAATGGGAAATTAGTGTTTCCTATTTTATAGGAAGTTTCAGATGCGGTTTTGAGGGCTTGCATAAATGTTTTTCTGACACATGTCTAGTGGAGTTTTATGGGTTTTCAGAGATCTCCAAGGTGATGTGACATACATCTGAATCTGACATCCTTTCCGGGCACTTACTATTTATAGTAAGCCATGATGGTTGTCTGGTTCATAGTTGGAAAACTCGGACTCGCTGCGGACTCGGCAGCCCAAAAATATGACTCGGACTCGGGACTCGGGATGGACTCAGGAAAAGACTCGGCAAGGACTCGGCAAAAAAAAAAACCGTAGTTTTACAAAAAAAACAAGAACAAATTAATGCATTTAGATAATATAAGAGCTTAATTTGATTATCAAACACTCATAATTCAAAGATTACACATGTCATATGATCATCAAACACTCAATAATTGAAATTTAATCATTCATAATTTCATAGTCATCAAATACTCATAGTTTCACTTTCAATGTATAACAACATCATAAGTTTATAAATGTTTACATATAATCATGTCAAAAAGAGGAAAACATTAGCAACCACATATAATCTACATCTTCCTCTTTCCCCTCCCAATGGTACTCAATTTTGGAGGCCTAGAACTAGAAGGTGCCCGTGTTGTAGTATGCAAACGAGGACTAAGAGATCGAGCAGGGGAAAAATGATATTCAAATGTGTCTTCGTTGTCCTCCATGGCATCCAATCTTGCTGCTGCTTCTTCTTCTGCTGCTGCTCTCTCTAATTCAGCAATATCCTCATCAGTAAGACAGACATCAGCCTCATCATTTTGTTCATTAATAGTCCATTCACCATATGGATCAATGTCATCCAAGTCGATGGACTCGTGTGAAACACCCTCCACCTTCCTAGTTCGAAGGCGAAGGTTGTACCGAACAAAAACTAAATTATTTAGGCGCTGCTGAGTCAACCTGTTTCTTTTCTTTGTGTGAATGTTTTCAAATAAACTCCAATTGCGTTCACACCCAGAAGCACTGCATGGCTGCGACAAGACACGTATGGCTAGCTTTTGAAGATTTGGTGTGCTAGCACCATAGTTCTCCCACCATAGATCTACAAAAACATGTTTAAAAAATATAAGTATTAAGAAATAAGAATAAAGTAAAAATCTATATGTAAGAATCAAGTTTCTAATTTCAATTTTTACCTGGTTGTTGTTTTCCTCTCCTTTCAATTGCTTGTTGGGAGGAAAAGAGTCTCCCCTCTGCACCCTTGTAGACCTTGAATAGATAAAAGAAAAAGTAAATCAAATATAGAAAATTCATAGATAGTCAAGGCTCAACATTGCAAATTCATAAATAAGATGTAACAAATCTCACCTCCAACTCATCAAGCACCTTATCTCTCAACTCACTATCAGGCACCATCCTATCAATGCAAGTGACAACACTGTCCATGACCTCCTCATCTGCCTTAAATGAGTCCGAGAAGTAGAACTTCGGATTCAAGAAGTAGGCAAAGGCATGAATCGGCTGGTGGAGTTGGTTTGTCCATCTTTGATCAATGATGCGCCATATGATTTCATATTTCTTTTTGTTGCCGCCATAGTAACGTGATATGGCCTCTTTGGCCCTATCCATGGCCTCATAGATGAAACCCATTAGCATGCCATCTCCATCCACCATACGAAGAACCCTCACCAAAGGCTCTGTCACCTAAAAAAATGAAAACAAATGTTAAATTATAACAAAATTAACCCCTCAAAATAAAAAACAGCAAATAGATTATCATGTATAATTTTTTTTGTGTGATTGCTACTTACCCCCATCAGCTCCTCTCCATTTTTGATGAATGTCTCATCAAAAACTATGGTAACAATCCTCTCCCCTTCAGCTCTACTGGAAAATGAGGACTCCTTCCAAGCATCGGACACAAACATTTGCTTGAGATGACCAATGGCACCAAGAATGCTTTGCAATGTGAGGAAGTGGCTAGCAAATCGTGTCACTCCAGGTCGCACAAGGTCCTTGCCATTTGTGAATTTCCTCATCAAAGAAAGCACCCAAGTATGGTTGTAGATAAATTTTGTAACACTTTTTGCATCTTCAAACACTCTTTTGACCCATGAAATCTTCTCAATATCCTCTAACAATAGGTCCAAGCAATGTGCAGCACATGGAGACCATGCAATTGTGGGATACCTCTCCATAAGTAGCCTACCTGCAGCTACATATGCAGCTGCGTTGTCCGTGATAATTTGGACAACATTATCAACTCCAACCTCCTGGACCACCCCATCCAATAGACTGCATAAAGTCTCAGCATTTTTAACTTCATGGGAGGCATCTATTGATTTTAGGAACACCAATCCACCATTTGAGGCCACTAAAAAGTTCAGGAGAGTTCTATTCCGTCCATCTGTCCACCCATCAGATAAAATGCTGCAACCTTTTCTTCGCCAAAATTTCTTTTGCTCATCAACTACAAGCCGTGTATTCTTTACGGATTCCTCTAGCAATGGCCCACTCAAATCTTTAGCTGATGGGGTCTTAAACCCCTTTCCTGCAACTGTAAGGGCGTTCACTAGACCTTCCCAATATGGGTTGCTTGCAACATTGAAAGGTAGATTATTGTAGTATCAAAAGTTTGCAGCAGCCATCGTAGCTTCATGATGCTTTTCCTTATTCCAACCGGTACCTTCAAGTGAAGGTTGTGCTCCTGGAACATTACGTGGAATAAAATAATTTGGTCCTGATGAAGGACCGTGGCCAGCACTAGTAGTAGAATAGGAACCCTCAGGACTCTCACCAAAAGATGAATGTGGAGCACGAACACTTGGACTTGCAGCAGTAGCACCATGAGGCATAGTTGGTGTAGAAGGGGATCCACTCATCATTGATGCTAGGGCATTCTTTGTTTTTTGTCTTTCATCTTTTTTTAGCTCATAGTCAGCAAGAAGGGCCTTTATCTCTCTAATAATCTCAGGAGTAGTTTTAGGGCATCCCTCCACATTTTGCCCAGGTATCCTTGCAAGGTGGTATTTTAACCTGTTTATTCCTCCTGTCATCCATTTCTGACATTCAGTACATGTCACTTCACCTTTTTTGATTCCTGGTATTCCATACTTCCATGCAGGGTCTTTTCTCATTCCCTTTGGATTTGAAGACGACATTGTTGTTTCAAGTTCAACGTGGAAAAAAAAAATCAGCAAGGGTTTGCAAAAAAATGTGATTCAAAGTTTCATTTATTTGCAAAAAAAAAGAATGCAAAACCAAGCTAGAAATAATAGGAATTAGGCTATAATGGCTATTAAGGAAAATAGAAAAAAAATTTGGTAGCATATCCCCTTATTTTTCTTGATTTTTTTAAATTTTGAAAGCAAGAAAACAAAAAAAAAGAAATGTTAGATCACTTACCTGGCTCTATTTTGACCTTTTTAGCTCCTCCTCCTGCCTTCTTTCAAGCTAAAACCAATTTGCAGACCTAAAAAACACCAATGCTCGAGCTAAAATGAACAAAAAATTTTAAAAAAGTATGGGTTTTAACCCATTTAGACGCCCCAGCCGCGAACGAGAGTCCTGGGTCGGACTCGGGAGTCCCGACCCAGGACTCTTCTGGACTCGACTCCCGAGTCCGTGGCGAGTCGACTCGGCTCAGCCACAGACTCCCGAGTCCGCCGAGTCCGCGGCGAGTCCTGAAGAGTCTTCGAACTATGGTCTGGTTTGTGCTTAAAAGATATTCGGAAACACTTACTATTTATAGTAAGTCATGATACTGCTCAGTTGGCATACAGATGTGGTTTTGGCAAACTTACTATTTATAGCAATATGCTATTTATAGCACTATCACTCTAGCAGCAACTCAATCTTTTGCAGTTCAGTGAGGCCAATCAATTTGGCTTTCTGTTCAGTTGAAGTGAACTTACTATTTTTGGCAGTGGTTATTTTTAGTAAGTCTAAATTTGGCAGTATCATCATCTATATTTCAGCTCAGGTCATCATGCTATTTGTGGTAATCCTTCAGTTTCAGTATTGGCATTGGTTTTGGTTATCTCCTTGGACTAAGTGTTATACTTAGTCAATTTCATGTTTTAAAGTTGTACCCCCACGCCTAGGAGTGATAACTTCATGTTGTTTAAAGAGGGGACATTAAGGGGTCATGTTGAGCATTTAATGATTTATTAAATGCTTTATTGTTGCAAAGTAAAATGGACACCTAAAGGGAAGGGGAGTAATGTTTTATATTTTCACAATAAAGTGAATGGTTGAAGGTGGCGCCCCTTGGGAAGTTGAAGTGATTCGACTTCTTGGAATTCAGAGTGTTTCATTTGCCCATTGAAACTTATTTATTGCTACATTGTGGAGAGCTGATTATGTTATGTTTTGGAAAGCAAAGTTATGCTGCTGGTTTGAAATCCAAAATCCGGCTAAGGGAAAGCTTAGCAATTTTATTCCACTCTTCGGGCCTGAAACTATGGTTCCCTAGATGATGGATTGAGAGTGTGCTTCATTCAGAAGTACACATTGAGCTTCAGTGTTGGAGAAATTGATGTTATTTCCAGAATTTGTGTTTGCTGGTCCTTTCATGGCTGAAGGACGTTTCTATTTACAACTTTGAGAGTTTTTTATTTTGTTATGGGTGTTTTCTCTTTCCATTCTTGGAGATTTGCAGATTTAAATTTGAAGTTTATGATTTTATTTACTAAAATCGCCCTTGCAAGGAGGTCGTACCATTCAAGAGGGCCTAGGGATGCGTGCCATATCAGATATTGAGTATTGATGCAATTTTGGAGATGTAACTTGGATGCCAACCTTCTAGAGAGCAAATGTTTTTCGTTTCAGCTCGATTGGAGATATTTTGAAAGAGTTATGAGCATTTAACTGATTTACATGTTTGTTGGTTGACATTTTCAGTCTATTGTTTATGTATATCAGATTGTTAAACGTTTAGATTTTGGCTTATATCTTGGTGATTGAGAAGATTATATATTGTAATAAACATTCTTCAAAAGTTTGCATTGCTTATATCATTGTAACACGTGGAAATTGCAGATTTATCTCATTGTAAGGCTGAGATTTAGTTGTACTAATCCAATCATTGTTCTTACTGCATTTACTTGTGATTTCCTAATGCAAACACTTTAACCCCCGGCTGGTTTACTACCAGTGTGGAGAATAAACATTTGTATTTCTTTTTCTCACCCATTGTCAAGTGGAGAATTCCCACTGTTGAGTGGATGCCCACCGCAGCGGATGAATTAGTTTTGAATTGTAGTGTTTTTCCCCCCACTGATTAAGTGGTAGTGTGGAAATCTCTCATGGCTGGTTCACCGCCTATTTACATTCTAGTTTGTTAATTACTCCACCATATGTTAGCACCTCGCCTTCTAAAGGATCTTGTGTGCACATTCTGGGTGTTGAGTTTAGATTCTCTCTCTTTCAGTTGTAATCATTTCAATTATTAAATCAGTAGATCCTAGGGATCCTCTGACCATATGCCCGCCCCTCCTCCTTAAGTGGTTTTAGGGCGCATTCTTGGTTAGAGTTCTTTTATGCCACGTTTTGGTTTAAGCTAACCTTAACGGGTGCTTGGTTACATTGTAAGTGTCATTGAAAAATCAAAAAAAATTGAGAGAGTATATTTCAACATGAAGAGTATATTATCACAAAATATACTAGTGTATGAACCATTTAAGTCTACTTGAACAGCCTACTATAATTCTTCAACATAAATCAGTTCATAAATCTGAACTGTTATATTATCTACTATATTCTAAATCATAATTCTACTAATTACAATTTAGAACCACATTGGTGCTGACTACAATAATGACTATATTAAACACAAACTAAAATCAGATCTTATATATATATATAACTTACAGCCAACATATACTTTATTCTCTTCACTGCTGCATGCTTTTCCAATATGTTCGATTTGCAGGAGATTCTTTCCTTATTCCCAGTCGTGATACATATACCTCAGACTTCTGCCTTACATATACTGTTCAGTATATACCTCTAATGGAATCTGCTTTTCAGAGGTTATCCCATCTAAATTGCTGCAGAGACTTCTTCCTCTGAAAGGTATTATTTCCCTTATCCTTCCGTTTTTTTATTTCCACACATCTGCCGATCTGCCTATTGTATTTTCTACTGCCGTCCCTTTTCTGTAACACCCCACCCTTATATGGCCTCATATCTTAATGAAAAGAAACGTCCCCTTCAAATGGACATATCCTTTTGCTTATTGATGCCTGAATTCTTAACTATTATCTGCATAATGTAATTGCTGACCTCCTATTAATGATAATATTAATCGCTGCTGCTTTGTATCTCTTCATATCCTACGATTCCCTTGGAGTATATTACTTTTAGCTTTAAGACTTATTTCTAATTGGTGACCTTTCATAATCACTATGGTTTATATTCATATATTAAATGTTTATTTTTATATTAATTTTATATATATATATATATATATATTATTATATTATTATATTATTATATCATAATAAATATTATAATAATATCAATTTGTTAATATCTATTTTGTATTGTTGATATTTATATTTATAATATTATTAATAATAACAAGTAATATATTTTATTGATCAATAATAAGTTGTAATATATTTATATATTATTAAACGATATTTAGGTTGTTAGTATTTACAAATAGTATTTAGGATTTTAATATTTAAATGGTGATTATTTGTATTTATAATTATAATATTATCCTGATAATTAAAATGACAATTACTTATATATTAGACTTACATTTTGATATTTATTCAGTTCGATTATTTGTATTTCAATATCTCAAATTTAGCTTTACAATTTTGGGTACATGACAACCTCAAAGGATAAAGGTATTGAAGGGGAAAATACTGGAGAGGCCATTGCTAGAATTTCACCTTATAAACTCAGACACCATTTTTCAAAGAACTAGATAATATGATCTCCTTGGGAGAGATCTATGTTGTAATTGATTCATTGAAAAATAAAAAGCCACCAAGATTTGATGAAATCCCATCTAAGTTCTACAAAAAGTGTAAATGTAATCAAACCTTATCAAATTTGGATCCTAAAAACCTATGGAAATTCTAAGTCTGAAATTTTGTGCAAGAATTCTAAGTCAGATTTTTCTTCTTGTATTTCGAATGTGCTGATTGCAGAACATTTATTGATTTCGATGTTTAAAAGTCAGAGAATGAAGTTCCATTTATATGAGAGATGCGCCTCAAGGACAGACGCATCCCATGAGAGGACGTGTCTCCACCTTGTGGAGACACGTCCGCTCATGGGACATGTCCCTTGAGCACGCGCGGGCTCTCTTAACAACCGATACCATTCGATGTTTACACATAACTAAGATGTGTGTTTAACCAACAGCAATCATATAATATGCATTCTGATTTTATCCATTTGCAAATTTTGATCATCATTACTAGAAATTTGGATAACTTATTTGAAGGTTTTATATTTTAAGAGTAGGTCGATTAAATATAAATGATGATGATGCATAAAATGCAATCATCATTTATATCTGACCGATGCTATCTTAATCAACACTCCCTCTTAGCTAGGGAAGATATTTCAAAACAAATAAGTGGAGATATCACCTTCACACGTGATATCGAAGATATGATATGTTTTCTCAATATTGTCAAGTCACATGACATTCTTCATAACACATCTTCATTATGGAATGTGCATTGACATCAAGTCACATGATGTCTACCATAATAATTCATGGCATATCCACGGATATATAATTATCCACCGTGATCATCTCTTAAAGATCACGATGATCTTCAAATGACATCAAGTCCCATGATATCCATCAAAATGTCCAAGAGATACTATCATGACATGTCCACAGATATCAAGTCACATGATATCTATCATGATAGTTCAAATCATCATTGTAGAGTCGTCACTTTACAATGTCACATACAAGTGTTCATTATTAGAAAGATCGTCACCTTTCAATAATGTACACAGGGGCAGCGGGCCCATAAGGTCATGGAGTTACATACATGACAAAAGAGTTTACACATTAAACATCTTTAAATATATTAGTACAACTTCTTAAACAATTTGAATTTCAAACATAATAGCAAATTACATTTCAACCATACCAAGTTTCTTCCTGAAGTGTTCAACCTTGACTCTGGAGAGAGGTTTGGTGAGAATGTTTGCAGTTTGATCATTTGTACTAATATACTCCAACTGCATTACATTCCTTTCTACCATATCTCTTACATAATGGTAGGGGAGCTCAATATGCTTAGATCTATCATGGAATACTGGATTTACAAAAAGCTTAATGCAACTTTGATTATCACAATGAATGATAGTAGGATTCAAGGGTTCACCAAAGAGTTCCACAAGCAATTTTTGGAGCCAAACTGCTTCTCTTGCCCCCATAGAGGCTACAATGTATTCAGTTTTTGTCGAGCTTTGTGCTATTGAAGACTGTTTTTTGCAAATCCAAGAGATCATAACCGATCCTAAATTGAAGCAACATCCTGATGTGCTTTTCCGATCGGTTACACTTCCAACCCAATCCAAATCAGAGTATCCATGTAGATCTAGATGGTCATTTTTGTAAAGAAGACCATATCCAATACTGCCTTGAAGATATCTCAATATATGTTTCACAGCCATAAGGTGGATTTCCTTTGGCTCACACATGAACTAGCTTAGAGCATTCACTGCATAGCAAATATCAAGTCTGGTGTTAACCAGGTACCTCAATGATCCAATCATTTGTCTATATAGGGTTGAATTTGCACACTTAGGGTTGAAGGTTGGTTTCCATAGGTGTAGACATGGGTCTACAATCCAACATTCCAAATCTCTTAAGAATATCAATAGTATAATTTCCTTGATTTAGTATGATGTTATTTGATTTCTGCCAAAATTCCAAACCTAGGAAGTAGTGTAAAATGGACAAGTCTTTCATGTCAAATTTGGAAGTTAGATCCTTCTTTCCTTGAGCAATGAGGTGATCTTCTCCTGTTATCAGCAGGTCATCAACATATAAAATAATTATTAACATATCACCTTTAATTACCTTAAAGTAAATATTTGAGTCTGCATCATTCTTGGAAAATCCTAATCCCAAGAGGTAGTTGTCAATTCTTTCATACCAGGCCCTGGGAGCCTGTTTGAGTCCATAGAGTGCTTTCTTTAGTCTACATACATGTGAGTCAGTTTTATGTATCACAAAACCTTCAGGTTGCTCTAGATAGACTTCCTCTTCAATGGTCCCATTTAGGAAGGCAATTTTCACATCCATCTGATGAATCTTCCAGCCTTTAGCTGCTACAATGGCTATCACTGCTCTCACAGACGTGTAACGAGCAACAGGTGCAAATGTTTCTTCATAATCAATGCCTTCCTTTTGTGAAAAAACTTTGGCCACAAAACGTGCCTTATGTTTTTCTATACTGCCATCAGCAACATGTTTGATTTTGAAGAGCCATTTAGAAGAGACAACAGATTTCTCTTTTGGTCTAGGCACTATATCCCATACATCATTTTTTAGAATGGATTGATACTCTTTTGTCATAGCGTCCTTCCATACTTGATGTCTAAAGGCTTTTAGAACACTGGTGGGTTCTGAATTTATGATGTCATTCATTAGAGCAACATAGCTAGAGAACCATTTGGGTCTCTTACTTTCCCTAAATGTTCCTTTGGGTGCTGCATGATTTTCAGCTTCTTTGATCATCTTTCTAGCCCAAAGTGGCATCTTCTTACCATTGTCATTTGTATTCTCATCTGAAGTAGATAGAAGTTCATTTGGTATTTCCTCAAGGTACTCCCTCTAAATCTCAGGGGTAGGATCCTCTTCTAAGATTCTAGGTGAATAAGTTTCTATCTCATTTGAACTTCTCACTGTATTGAATGCAATGTCTTCTTCAAAGATGACATCTCTGCTCAATTCAATTTGTTTCTGCCTGGGTATGAATATCCTGTAGGCTTTGGAGGTTTCACTGTATCCCACAAATACCCCTTTCTTTTCGAAAGGTTCTAGTTTGAATCTCTTCTCTTTGGGCACATGAATATAGACAGGGCAACCAAAAATCCTAAAGTGACTAATATCAGGTTTTAGACCAGTAAATGCTTCTTCATGAGTTTTGTTATCTAGATGAGAATGTGGGCATCTATTTTGGATGTAGACAACAGTTCTAGAGGCTTCTGCCCAGAATGAAGTTTCAATGTTCTGGTCAAGCAACATTGTTTTTGCAGCTTCTACAATGGTTCTATTTTTCCTTTCAGCAACCCCATTTTGTTAAGGGTTGTATGCTACTGTAAACTCCCTCTTGATCCTAGCATTCATGCAAAATTCCTTAAAGATTTCAGAGGTGTATTCTTTCCCATTGTCTGTCCTTAAGATTTTGATTTTCTTCCTAGAGAAGTTTTCAGTAAGAGCTTTGAACTCCTTGAACCTTTTAAGGATTTCTATTGACTCTTTACACTTAAGGAAATAAATCCAGGTCTTCCTAGAGAAGTCATCTATAAATATGACATAGTATAGGAAGCCTGCCTTGGAAGGTACAGACATGGGTCCACATAAATCAGAGTGAACTAGTTCTAATACATTTTGGGTTTTACTCAAGCTATTGTGAAAGGATCCCTTTTTATTCTTTCCTAGGGCACAACCTTTACAAGTTCCTTCATTAGTTGGTTTTAACTTAGGTAATCCTGTTACAAGTTTTTCTATAGAAGGTGGGGCACGGAAATGAAGGTGTCCTAATCTTCTATGCCAAATTTCATTTGAATCAGAAGTATCAAGGGTAAGAGCTTGCTTGACTTCAGTGCATAGTTTATAAAGATAACCTTGTCTTATACCTATGGTTTGGGCTTTCTTTATAGTTGAGTTCTTAGGCCATGCCAGAACTTTCCCATCCATAAAGGTAACTCTATATCCATTGTCTTCAAGAGCAGAGATGGATATTAGATTCCTCTTTATTCCAGGTACAAATAAAACTCCAGTGAGTTGAAGGGAGAGACCAGATTTCAATTTGATGGAGCAAGTTCCAACCCCCTTTACAGGGTGTGCAGAATCATCCCCAATGGTTACTTCTTCACTAATCTCTTCAGTCATAGTGTCTAAGTGTTCTCTGAACCCTATGATATGCCTTGAAGAACCACTATCAATTACCCAGTTGTTGGTTTTGTTAGATACTTGACTTGATAAGGCTGAATAGAATACAAATTTCTCAGATTCATGGTCTGAACTTGACTTTCCTACTTTAGCAAAGGATGCTTGTTGTTTTGATCTATCAGGGCACTTCATTGCATAGTGGCCATATTGATCACATCTAAAACATTGTACTTGAGAGATGTCTTTCCTCTTCTTGGAAGATACTTTTCCATAGGAATTTCTCTTTCTTTTAAATGATCCTTTCCCGTAGGAATTTTTCTTACTCCTTTTATTAGATGTTGCGTTGAGCACATGAATGTCTTCATCTGTGTTCTTTTGTTTGTTTTCTTTTGTTGAGAGTCTTGTTTCCTCTTGTAGGCAGTCTGTTCTTCGCCTTTCAAACTTGGGGAGTTTAGATCTCGCACTTATTCTTTGAACAAATGACTCCCATGAGTTTGGTAGGCCTCCTAGTGCAATTAGAGTTAACTCTTTGCTATCAATTTGATATCCAATTGTAGATAATTGATCCCTTAGTCCAATGATCCTCATGAAGTATGCATTAATGGTTTCTCCTTTGTTTATTTGGACATTGTTGATTTGCCTTTTTAATGCAAGAGTCCTACTGGTGTTGTTTATCTCATAGGTGCTCTCAAGGGATTTGAACATTAGATATGCAGTTTCATGTTTTGCTAGAATGGGTACTATATGATGCATCTACTAAGATTTTCATGGCCTTTTCATTGTTCTCAATCCATTGAGTTTTCTCTGGATCAACCTCAAGTTCCCCCTTGTTTTCTCTCACAAATGAGTAACTTATTTTCTTTAAGAATCATCATTATTCTGAATTTCCATGATGTGAAGTTGTTTGCTCCTTCAAAGCGATCTTCAAATCTGATCACACTTGACATTATGAAGAATGTGATGTAAATTCGATTTCTCAAAAAATACAAATTTTTCCTAAGTAATCTGATATCTAGATTTGATTTAGATTCACTCAACTTGGCTCTAATACCATGTAAATGTAATCAAACCTTATCAAATTTGGATCCTAAAAACCTATGGAAATTCTAAGTCTGAAATTTTGTGTAAGAATTCTAAGTCAGATTTTTCTTCTTGTATTTCGAATGTGCTGATTGCAGAACTTTTGTTGATTTCGATGTTTGCAAGTCAGGGAATGAAGTTCCATTTATATGAGAGATGCGCCTCAAGGAGAGACACGTCCCATGAGAGGACGTGTCCCTTGAGCGCATGCGGGCTCTCTTAACAACCGATACCATTTGGTGTTTACACATAACTAAGATGCGTGTGTTTAACCAACAGCAATCATATAATATGCATTCTGATTTTATCCATTTGCAAATTCCGATCATCATTACCAGAAATTTGAATAACTTATTTGAAGGTTTCATATTTTAAGAGTAGGTCGATTAAATATAAATGATGATGATGCATAAAATGCAATCATCATTTATATCTGACCGATGCTATCTTAATCAACAAAAAGAATACAGAATGGCTTGGTCCTAGGCATTTAGAGGTCTACAAGCATGCCATTTCAGCTGGCAATTTAGGTAAGGAGATCAACAAGGGTGTGATCAAACTTCTTCCTCAAGAGGGAGGCGCTGATGATAGCTGATAACACTTCTGACTCTTCCATTTTAAGGGCAGATTGTGATACACAATGAGACTTCCCTCTCTCTCCAATACTCCTCAGCTTATGTTCTTTGGGTTCTTGTTCCCTCGATTTGGTTATTTGTATTAATTTCTTGACCATGTGTGTTGGTAGTCCATAGCAGTATTGCTTTTCATATTTCTTTGCTTTCGTTTCTTCCACTTTGTGCACCTCTCTAGGATTTTCTCAAGTTCTAAAACTTTCTACTGTAAAATGGTGTATTCTCAAGTCCCATTGACCTGCTTTTGGTCATTTGTGAACATTAATATTATTTCTTTCATTCAATTGAAAAATTGAAGGCCTATGACTTTGTTAATTGTTTTGTATAAAAAATTTGCTCTTAAGTCCTAGTTTTAAGAGTTAAAAAGGTGCTACCTCAAAATTTCTCCCTCACAAATCTACATTTGTTAAAGGAAAACATATGTTAGCTACGTAGGAAGGAATGAAAATAGCTAGAACTTATTGTCAAATATTTGCATGGCCCTAATTGATTTTGAAAAAACATATCACAGGATTGAATGGGAGTTTGTTCTCTTGGTTATAAAGTCTCTGGGTTTTGGGGGAACATTTTGCAAATATTTTGAGGTGCATTTCAAAGATGCATCTACTCAGGGCAATGTTAATGGGAACTTTTGCAACCTATCTTCCAAAGGTCATCAGGTCAGGTTACCCCCATGCTCCTCTTTTTGTTATTGCAGCAGAGGCTATTCATTACCTTCACAGAAATTGCTCTCTTGGTCCACCTATGAAAGGTTTGAATTGTTGCAATGGCTTTGTCGTTGCGCCAAAAGATTGACCTATTAACGCTTGATACAAACATCAGATTTATACAAGATCCACGAGAGGTGATTAAGCCATGACACGAATCTAGAGGGCGGCACTGAACAACCAAGGGGGCAAAGGCAACAACCTTCCAACAATCCCCCCCCCCCAACACGACAACGGGATTCGAACCCATGACCTCACTCTGATACCATTTGTTGCAATGGCTTTGCCATTGCACCAAAAGATCGACCTATTAACACCCAATACAAACGCCAAATTTATACAAGATCCATGAGAGGCGATTAAGCCATGTCATGAATCCAGAGGGCGGCACTGAACAACTAAGGGGACGAAGGCACCAATCTTCCAACATGAATCTTCCAAACAATGAGAACTTATTGGAAGTTCAATTTGAAAATTATACTTCTCTTTTTCCTATGTTGGATAAGAACAGTTTTGAAAACTTCAAAGGATACACTCTCTATATTGTTTTACCTCTGGGTTTAATTTCAATCAACAAATCTTCTATTTTGAGTTTGAATGAGTCCCCACCTATCTAAATTTAAGATAAAGGTTGGGCATGGAGTGGTCTCACCAAAATCGTAAGGTAGCTTGGGATACCTTTTACTCTCCTTCCCTCTAAAAACATGTGGGGTTGGCTCAAGAATAAGATCTCCAATAATGTCTCAAAAAGTGTCTCTCGCTAGAAATTTCAGGTCAATCAAAAGAGCTTGTCCTCCTACACAATTTATTATTCTTCTTGTTGTCTTGTTTGCTCCATACGGTTCAATCAACTTGAAAAGGCAACCAAAAGTTTTTTTATTTTTATGATATGATGATAAGGGATCTAAGAAAAGGAGATGTTTATTGGGACTTGTGCAACAAACATAGAGAAATTGGGTGTATGTGGCTCAAGAACCTATACTTCCATGGGACTTATCCTTCTATGAGGTGAATTATTCATCCTCTAGTTGGAGAGGAGCCATGGAAGGTTCTAATCAAATATAATGTGGAATCTACCTACCCTAAAGGTAAACCTGGTTGGAAGGGTCTTCATCTTTGGGGAATTTTGTTTGTTTCCTTGAAAGTCAGCCCTGGGGTCTGGAATTTTGGTTCAGTTTGGTAGGCTTGCGAGATGGGTTAAGAACTTTACTACGAGGCATGATGGATCCTCTGCAGAGAAGGAGAGTATCTCAGAAATAAGTATTGCCTTCTAGAAGTTCACAAGAGAACCTATACACTAATTCTAGATACCATTGGCAACTCCTTCGTTAAGTTATAAATTGTTATGGGTGATTAAATTTGGAAGAAGAATGTAAAAGATCTTAAGGATGCACGTTTCTAGTGGTTTCTTCTAAATTTCTATTCTCTTCTTTCTTATTCAGATGACATGTTCAATAAACTTAATTCACTATAGGAACGTACTGATGCAATCAATGTTGAGCTAGGAGGTTTAAAATTGCTTGGTCTTCCTATCTTGAACCTAAGAAAATGTTTTTTGGATGGTCGTTGTTTCATCAAAGAGCCTTTGTGTGGTCTAACACCAGCAAACGTTTGGTCCGTAGTGAGATTGACTTCGTCATTCACTTGTTCTTTTATTGTTCTTATGCTCAGTCTGTTTGGAAATCACTTTTGAAACAAAGGAAAACCTAGAGTGACTTAGCTGAACTTAAGTCACTTTTAAAACATAAGGTTCAAGAATCAAAACCCTAAAACTGACTTTAGTCACTTTAAAACATAAGTTCTAAGGATTTATTACTACTTTTCAAATAGATGAAAACCTAAAGTGACTTAACTAAACTTATGTCACTTTAAAAACATAAGGTTCAAAACCCTAAAAATGACTTTTGTGATGGCTTTTTAACTTCTCAACAATGATTGCCTAGATGTAGTCACTTTACAATTCTAAGAAAACTTGAACAAGTTGGAGGTATGAACTTCCACTTTCCTCAATGCAAGGATTTAGAATGGAACTTGTAGGTTTGGTTAACATTCAATGGGCCTTCAAATACCTATGGATGCAATATTTTTGGAAAAGAATATTTCTTTAACTCCTAATCATCTAGTGTCATTATTTACCAGAACTTTTTTATATTATTCTCACAACCTACCTAAGAGCATCATGTTGCTCATTAGGAACTTGATTCGATAGAGCAACGTGTACTTTCATAGGACATGAGCATCTGCAACAATGCATACTTTGGCAACAATTTGATTGATGATCTTTGAAGTTTGAATGATGATCATATTGCAATGCAAGTGATCATAAATTTTTGCTCATGTGTTCTAATGGGCAGACTAGTTTGATGTGTAAATGGTTGGTGTTGATGCGTGTTTTGTGACACACACAAACACTCTAGAATAAAGTGTCCATAGACGCTCTATCCTCTCTTGAAAAAAATTACCTCTTGTGCTAAGATTGCGAGACAGGTCACAAGGTAATTCCAATGTTTCAAATTTGGGGTGCGGATAAGCTCTGTGGTAGTTTGTGGTTTGTTGATAACCCAAGGGGCATTTTACTTCGGTAAGTCACTTAGAAGCAAGAAATTAAATGCAGTGTTGTAACTTTGGGACCTTCGGACTTTGGATAAAAAATTAAAAAAGGAGAGGGGGGCAAGAAATATTATACTAATCCTAAGGAACTAGGAGACTGTAAAGATCAAATGAAACTTAAATGAAACCATGCTTTTTCTCGCCACGTAAAACGACAACTACACAAAAGTAGGTGTAATCTTCCAGGATTTGTGCTTAAGATTTTTTTACTACAAATAATACCATCAATTGAGCAACATCATTTGAAGTAAACGTTGAAAGCATTCACATTAAAAGCTCAATCTAACTTTACGCATCAAATGAAAAGCATCCATTTGAAGAAAGTATGAGCTAAGTTACCTCAATCTTCACTATCAATCTTATGTTCCACTAACAAATAAATTTCTAATCTAGAACAATCCTATGAGAAAGAGAAAATATGCAACCATGCACCCATTTGACAATAAAGATTTCAAAGCATCTCATGCAATTATGAATTTCATTATCACAATAGTTTTCGCAACAATTTCATAAAACTCTTCTCTTATTTCTAAAATCTAAAATTTCTAAACTAACATTCTTCTAACTCCAAAATTCTAATCTCTAATCCTTTGATAATAATTCCTCTAATTCTGTTGTCTCAAATGAAAGTGGAAGGGTACTTATAGAATTCTCAAATACATTGAACGGCCAAGATTAAAACAAGATTAATGGCCCAGATTTAAAAAAGAAAACCCTAATTAGGGTTGCCAAAACATCAACCAATTAACAAGCAGATGAGTCATCCACTGAGAGTTGCGCCCTTACCCGCTCCAACAATGTTTCGTTCGACGAATCTGGACACAATGGCGCCAACCTCTTCAATGGCAATGTTCGGCAAGGCACTGACTTTGTACTCTAGCAGGTCTAAACTGTCTGCACAATCGGCAAAGACAACTGCCCATTCTGATTCATGCTGCAAGAAAGTATTCTGGACAGTCAAGAGGTCAAATGCCTTAGTCAAATTTTCTCCTAAGATCGTCATGATGGAGAAAACCTTTTGAACTTCCCTTTGCATATTACCCGGTATAAGCCATTTTCCCGGACGATGTCCTTGTTCAACACATCTGCCACCATATGAAAGATGTTATTCTGAACACCTTTTACTTGCTCACCAATTTTGGCACTTTCCGCCTTAGCCTTTTCCAACACTTCTCTACGTGAGACCAATGCACAATACCAATTGTTGAAGTCGTATGCCGCTCCAGCTGCAATAATTTCCTCGTCGACCAGCCTTTGCTTGGGGATTTTCCTTATGTCTCGAAAGGAATGATTCTGTTTTGCAAGTCCTGCAGTCCGTCCCATGCTTCAACCAAGTTTGTAACTCTTGTGAGTGAGGAAGAAGTTTGCCCATGAGCATGTGCCAACTTGTCCACGAATGCCATTACTTCTCCCTCTTTCCCTGCCATCCATTCCTTTGTTTCTCTGGCAGTGGTCAATTCCTTCTCAAAAAATTTTGTTGGCTCTTGTGATGCATTTGGGAGTAGAGGGGCTGATTGATCACCTTGGTTGAGTGGCCTTGTCAAATGTCGGATATATTCCTTCAGGCGCTCAACCTCCATCTTATATTATTTTTTCTTCATTGTCTCTTTTTCCAATCTGGACTTAATGGTGGAGACGGAATTATCCAAATCTTCTACTTCTTGTCCTTTTCTAGATGGACAAATGTCAATGACAGTAATGGCATACTCAGCAGGAGTAATCTCATCTTGTGGCTTCTCAACCATTGGAACTGCAATCTGCACCATACAGTTACCAATCTCATCTCTCTGAATGGTAGAGAATTTCTTGGCCAACTTTTTTGTATTTACTTGCTCCAACCTTGCCAAGAAATCATCAATGTCATCCGCTTTCGGTGCCTCAACTGGTGCCTTGACCTTGATCCTTTCCTTCAGCCAATCTGGGATTGTCGGTTGATTGACTCCATCATCCTCATCGTCCGGAATGTCTTGAATGTCTTGGACTTCTCGTACTGACGGGTCCTCATGAATTCCTTTGAGGGCTGAAATCATCCCCTCTTGGAAATCGCCTCCCATGACATTCAAATCTTCATCCGACTCATAAATCTTCGTGCCAGTTGGAGAGTGATGAAAGTCATCTTCAAGCTGCATGGGCTCCATGTCCTTTTCAAGGACTGGCGCAGGAATTTTGATATGTACCCATGATTCTTCGTCCACAATCAACAATTGCTCTACATTCCTGGATGCGGCTGAGTAAAGGGGCTTAGACTTCTTCAGGATTGGCTCTTCACCTATCGCCATTTCCTTACCCTTTCTTTTCTTCTGGTTGGCAAGCTCAATCAGCTCATCTCCCTGAGAAGCGTCGACATTGGAAGAACAGGATTCAGTTTCGCCCATCAAATCATAGGTGAATGGTATACCCCGTTGCCTCAAAGTCTATACCTGCTAATCTACCCACCATTGCGAGTACTTAACTACTGGTCTCATAAGAATTGTCAGGTCACCAAGTTCCGGCTCTAACCATTTAACAGGAGGAAGTGGCAGTCCCTCATCATAGCTTGGCTGCATATATACTTCATCATCATTTAGCTGGTCAGGCACACGGAAGAGTTTCGTCGTCCTGATCATGTCCAAAGGTAACCTCGACCAAAATCTTTTCCTTACTTCATATTCGTCAGCAGCATTTGCCCAGAAGTCCTCAAGGTCAATCATGTGCCTGTACTTCTTTCCGTTCACAGTTTCCATATGATTGAGTGGATCAAAGTCACTTCTGGATTTGTACGAAGTGAATGGATACAACTGTATCTCCACTCGAGCACTTTTTGCTGCCTGTGCTGACGGACAAGACTCTGCCATGTTTCCGATGAACAGAGGAAACGTGACGGCTGCTTTCTATTTTGGTCTCTAGATACTTTGGAATGTTTCCAACTGCCTTAGTACTTCCAGCAAAATCATTTTGTCAGTAGGATAGATCGGCAACTTGTAAGGAGAGTCTGTGAATCCTTGTATTCGGATATAAGTAAATCTAGGAAACTGGATAAACCAAGATCTGTATTTGCTAATTAAGCTCTTCGCTTCACGAGTGAGCCTTTGATGGGTTCCACCTTGAAGTATCTGAATGATGTACATGAGAAAAGCACTATGTACCCAACGCCAATGTGACTTCTCGCTCAACTGCAATTGAGGATAGCAGTTATAAACCTTGAGCTCCCTTTCACCATTGCCGACTACACCTTTGCAAATTAGACCGACATATCGGTAGGTCCGAGTGAGCAAGTATATGATGTAGGAACCCATATGAAAGGATTTGGTCTTCTCCAAGTTGACCAATTGCTCGTGGATATTATCACTAATCATCCTTGACCAGTTAATCATTTTTGTTCCGGAAGATAGTTCATCAATGAAGTAGTACATCCAATTTTCAAAAGGTGCTCCTTGAGGATTACCTACCAATCTATTCAGCAGCAAGACTATGTCTCTGTACTCCTCCTTGAAAAACAACCTGAGTAACTTCTTGGGCACCCTTTTGGTTGAAGTTCTAGGTTTTACCAACCAATTTTTGTTCATGTTTGTCGTACAAAGAACTTGTATATCTTTGTATATTTTTTGTGCATCTTCTTTTGACTGGTAGTACGTTCGGTGGTAAGCTAGAATGCCAAAGGTCTCCTGTATAGCCAATTTGCCTAAATATGCCAACACTCTGTCATCTGGTGCTTCAATCTGTCTTTCCTCGGCGTTGTAATGCAAGGCGCATTCCACAATCAACTCTGGACATTCGATTGCCGACGGAAACCCTGCAGCATGAACTATGCCGTTTCGCATCATTTTTTGTGCAATTGGAGTTGGCAAGAGTGTGTCACTTCCATACATTCTTTTCCGGAATTCGTCTAAGTCAATATGGCCGAGATTGGTATCAGCAACATTCTTCCATTTGGAGACAATTTTAGACTCCGGCTGCAAACCTTTGCTAGTGAATTTCATTTTCTTTGATGATTCTCCGTTGTCCAGCATAAATCTGCAAAAGAAATATTAAAATTCAGAAATTATTTATGCCATAAATATATTCCAGCAAAACTTGATAAGTTAATTCTTGAAAATAATTATTATTGGAAATGAAAGAATTAAATCGCTTCAAGAAGAGAATTCTTTGCCAAAATAGAGAAAGTAAAATCTGCCTGGCAATGAAAATTATGTTGCTGATGAATAAAATTCGCAATTTCAGCCTTTACTTCGAAAGAAAAAATCACTATCTTTACACAACCTCTCTTGCCTTAGACAAATTTTCTTCACAACTTTGTTTTCGAAAGAATGAATGAAAATGAAATGTAAAACCAATTTAAGGTTGAAAGAATCGACCCATTTAGCAAACTTTAATTGTTTCCAATTAATTCAGTCTGAACTCGTCTTGCACTTCTCCTTCAAATAGTGATTTCCATCTTCAGCGCCAGTCAATAAAGAAAGTTTCTAATTTTGACGCCAGCTTAGTGAAGCTCTTTTTCCTTCTTTCTTTTTCAAAAATTTGCCTAGAGAAAATTCGAATTTTCTCATTAAATGGTTTTAGAAAATAAAATATTAAAATAATATTTTATGTGTTGTTTCCAACCCGTTCGTTAAAATAATTAAATCATGACATTTAATTATTTTTTAATCCAAAGGCAAATTTAAAATTTTATCTTTGCAAATTGCTCTGTGTCTTAGGCAAATTTTATCTTTGTCAATCTTGCCATGATCTTTTACTTCTAGCGAATTTCCTACTTGCCAGACATGCCAGTTGATTTTATTTTAATTTTTAAATGTCTGGACTTAGGCAAATTTTATCTTTGTCAATCTTGCCATGATCTTTTACTTCTGGCAAATTTCCTACTTGCCAGACATGCCAGTTGATTTTATTTTAATTTTTAAATGTCTGGACTTAGGCAAATTTTAAATTTTATTCCTCAAATTTTCACACTTAGGCAAAAAGACTTCAATTTCAACTTCTCCAAGTATTTTTCATACCATTCATGGCCTAAGTGAACTTGCTTTGTGAATTTTTTCATTTTACCAAGCTTGGGGCGAACTTTCACTTGCAATTTTCCATTTAAATTAACATATGGCAAATTTTCTCTTGCCATTTACCATTTCCAAACACCTTGGAGCAGACCTCTTCACACTCCCACCCTTCTCCAACCTTCTTGGGGCGGACTTTACCATGTCCATGCCATTTTCACTTTGGGGCGGACTTCATCTTGCCATTGCCATTTCCATTTAGGTTGGGCAGACTTGTTAGTGCCTTGGTATTTTTCATGTTGCTGGGCGGACTTACCAGTCTTTGTGCCATCTCCCAACATCTTGGAGCGGACTTCAAGTGTGTTTTGTCATTTTGATTTATGGTTTTTTTCATTTTACCAAGCTTGGGGCGGACTTTCACTTGCAATTTGCCATTTAAATTAACATATAGCGAATTTTCTCTTGCCATTTACCATTTCCAAACACCTTGGAGCGGACTTCTTCACACTCCCACCCTTCTCCAACCTTCTTGGGGAGGACTTTACCATGTCCATGCCATTTTCACTTTGGGGCGGACTTCATCTTGCCATTGCCATTTCCATTTCCATTTAGGTTGGGCGGACTTGTTAGTGCCTTGGTATTTTTCATGTTGTTGGGCAGACTTACCAGTCTTTGTGCCATCTCCCAACATCTGGAGCGGACTTCAAGTGTGTTTTGTCATTTTGATTTATGATGGGTGGACTTACCAACACTTTGTGCCATCTCCACTTGGTAGGGGCGGACTTTCACTTGCCTCTGCCATTTTTGCAAGCTACTGGGCGGACTTGCCTGATGCTCTGCCATTTATCCTTGGGGCGGACTTGCTTGTACCTCTGCCATTTTTGCAACTACATGGCGGACTTGCTTGCACCTCTGCCATTTTTGCAAACTACATGGCGAACTTGCTTGCACCTCTGCCATTTATCCTTGGGGCGGACTTGCTTGCACCTCTGCCATTTTTCCTTGGGCGAATTTAGCATATGCATGTCCATGCCTTAGGCAAATTTTTAGATTTTTCAAACTTTTCCATTTCAGAGGTTTCTGGAGCTGATCCCGACATAGCCATGACCTGCACATTTTCCAAAAATAGAAACCCTGCCAAAAATAGAATTTTTTCCAAAAATAGAAACTTTCTAAAAATAGCCCCTAAAAAATAGGGAATCCAGAATGGGCTAAAAATGCCAAAAAAAGTTCCTAAAAAATAGGGGCCCGAGGTGGAAACCCTAAAATTTAGGAAGTGTCAAAATTGACTGAAATGACAGTCGATCTTCATCCACAAGGCCTTCTAAGCACTTTGGCAACGTCCATGCACTGATTCTGGCTCACAATCATTTCTTGACTCGGATGACCTTCAAAACTTAGATCCTAAGTACCCAACCAAACGACCAAAACGCAAAGGCAGAAAGCTCAGAGGGAAAACTACTAGGGTCCCCATTTACAATGTAGATGTGTGATAAGGTCACAACAGTTGGCAAACTCAAACTTAATGTCTGCATGTTTTTAATGGGCAAAAAATAAAAAAATTGTTTGCCTATTCTTGCCAACACCAAGAAATAACAACTAAACACTAGCATCAACTACCAACAAATCTCAAGCATCTAGTAAACCACCAACTTATTGCAAGCAGCTAACAAGCAACCACTTAACTTCCACAAAAACCACCACAGCAACAAAGGCTATAACATATCAATTATCTCCAAGGAGATATTTCTACAATCAAAAGATTTTATTTCTAAACATTCACTTTAATTTTTTCCTAAAAAATGCAAGACTAATCCTATACATTGCCCTACTCTTTACTTGTCGTTGATCTCATTCCATCTTGGCATGTGCCTCCCATTGCTTGTCCTTTATCTATGTGACAAGATTTGATAGAACACCTGCTATACCCATATCGGTTTGCTTTAGACAAAAGGACTCACAAGGAGCCTAGGATGCTCGGGGTGGACCCTAAGCAAAACGAAGGTGACTCCAAGCGAACACAAGAAGACCAAAATGCTGCCCAAAATTTTAAAAAAAAACTTCATTTTTTAACATTTTTATAAACAAAAAATGCCAAAACACCTGATTTCACCTTTAAGTAATAAAATTGTGAAAATGGTTGCCCCAAAACCCCACGTGGGGCACTACCCCTAGACCCCACTATTTTCCATCCCCAAATCTAGGCCCTTGATCCCCCATTCTCAAGAACCATCCCCAAATCTAGGCCCTTGATCCCCCATTCTCAAGAACCATCCCCTCGTCTTAAGACTTCATAGAATCTAGCTTATTTTGCCCAAAGTTAAACATTTGTATGGGTTGTGAGTTCTTTCACTAAGAGGAATTGGAGCACATAGTTGTTTATCTGCTTAGTCAAGTGCAGACAATTGGGTGCAAAAAAAGTTGAGGATTTGATCTTTGTGAACTGCAACTTGCATCTATTGTCACATAAGAAATCTGATTACAATGAGGGGGTGGCAAGGAATCGGGATCTAAGTCTTGAGTGTGCCAACTTAGACGATATTGTTGCACAACTTGCTGAAATCTCCATAGATGAGGCAGCTTCTATATATGACCTAACTAGTGAAAGTGGCACTGTAGCTGATTGTGGTTCAAATGAAATCGAACAAAATATTGACTTGATGCTCTTGATGAAGAGCAATATGAAGATTATAGAATATTGATTGTAATTTTCATTGTCAATTGACATTTTGACAAATCACTGAATTATGAATTTATGAGTATTTTCATTTTTGTAAATTTAAATTATGAGGTACTTAAATATTTTGTTTATTTTCTATTATGAGTATCACTGTTTTTATATATACACACATGAACCCACACTTGTACCTAGCAAAAAATTGATAATTTCATACCAGTGTACCTAAACCCCAAACCTGTACCTGTTTCCATACCAAGACTGGCAACTTAGTCCCTTATCTATATACTACTTTAAATTTTAATGTGGTTGTTGTTTGTTGCCTACATTCATCTCCCAGTAGGTGTTAGCTCATCCTTCATGGCATTGTTTTCCTTTTGTATTGTAGATTTTTTGCTTCTTTCAAAGATTTTAATGCAGTTGCAGCAAAAGAAAAACAAAAGAAACACCCTTTTACTGCCAATAACTATTTTCCATCCTTTATCATTTTTCACACATAATCTACTTGATCTGTATCTTGGATGCTAGGTTCTGATAGATCAGATGAACTTCCACAAGCCAAGTTTTCAAATATCACATATACATGTTGAGTAGCAAATTCAACATTATATTTGATATTAATTGGGGTGACGTATACTGAATCACATATGGAAAAAATCAATACTTTTATAAGTTCTTCAATTTCTTTGGTGTCACACTTTCTTCTCTTCAGGTTAGGAGATTTTGAAACCAGAGAGCCTTAAGATTAATTTACCCTCTAAAGTTGTGGAGGTGGAACCCCTAAAGTTGTAGAGGTAGGGTAGCAAATGCATTTAGAGTCGCAAAGCCACTAGTGTATTTGATATTAATAGGGGTAACATATACTTAATCATATTTGAATAAGTTCAATACTTGTATAAGTTCTTCAATTTCTTTGGCATTTGCCTTTCTCTTCTCAAACTCAAGACATGTTGAAACTGGATAGCTTTAAAATTGATTTTGCCTTGAAAGTTGTGGAGATGGAACCTCTAAAGTTGTAGAGGTGTCAGAGGCAAAATCAACTGAATCTCCTTAAATGAGAAGTATTCAACTCATGCATTTTCTTCTTATTCAATGCTATTATCTTTTTCTTGCAGAATGCTGTATGAACTTGATCATATTACTCTAAACAGAATCTTCACCATTGGGACAAAAATCTAACCTTGTACAAGCTCAGTATCCATCATGTGGATGTTTAAAGATATAAATACCTTACTAGATTTCACCTTCTCGTCAACATTAAGCATACTGAGACTGATTTCTTTAATGCGCAACTTACACCTTCATAAGGATCTTCTGTGGCAAGCTGCTTGAAAGAAAAGTTCCAGAACATTTTTCAGTGGTCTATCTCAGTCTATGGCCTTTCAGGAAGTTTGTGTGCACCAAGATAAATGGTTCCATTTCTCTATGCAGTACCACCTCCACAGATCAAACCAGTTGTCTACATTTTCTTGTTAAAGTTTGTGAGTGGAATGAGTTGTCACAAAATAAATATTCATGAGTGGAATGTTTGTATCCTGCAAGCAGGATACAAACAAGCAAGTTACTAATTCCATGACACTATGAGTCTTCTGACTCTCTTTTCTGCATGGTTGTCTTGAAGCCTTCACTCAGGTCTCCTCATAAATCTTCAAATTCATCGTGTTGGAAAGGTCTCAGAAATTGGTCATTGAAATAGACATTTCCATCCATATCTCTATTGTCACATGCAATCTCAGAAGGTTGTTGAAATTGTGGACATTTCATTAGTAAACTTTCTTCATTATGAAAGCTTCAATTCAGCAACAAGCCCTTCAAGCTGTTGAGCTCCTTCTTGAAATTTAAATTTCCTAGAGCTAGAACCATTAAACTTCATTTGTTAGTTACTTCCTGCCAGTTCCTGGCAATGGAAGCAATAGAGGACTCCTATCATTAGCATTACCAGACTGCCACCGACTGCCCCAAAAATTAGAACAGTTGAAGTTGTTGAGATGGCAAGAATTTGCAGGATAGCTTGATATGAGCAAATGGCTATCAGGCATCATGGTAGCTATAGCTATTGTTTTAGTTATAATGACTACAAGGGCTAAGGACGCTAATGCAAGTGAGGTGTCAATGGATGTCGAGGCCATAGTGAGCATTGGCATGATGACAATTTGTGGGAACAGATGCAACCAAAGCAAGGGATGTTTCCTTCCAAGTTAGCAAACAAACATGTAACCATTTACTTTTTCATGCAATCAACTAAGCATAAATGTTCTCATACTTGCTTGAGCAGGAGGTGGGATTCTTAAAAAAGATTATTATAATTTAATTTACAAATTGACTTGTCAAGTCTCAATGCTGCCTTCAAAACAGAATTTTGAGCTTCAAATATTTACACGCATTATTTATCTTAAAGATCGACTTGTCTTCCAACTCCACACAAGTGAAAGTGAAAAGCAGGCAGTAGGGCTTTTAAAATATTTTTGAAGGGATAGATCATCTCCACACACCACCCCCATTTTATTTACATTATGTGATCTCCACAAAATATAACTTTTATTCCCACTTTCTTTTTTGCAAAGGACAATATGAATTTTAAATCTTCACCTTGCAAGGAAAATTTTAGCACGTAATAAATTATTATTACTGCTCCCTTTTAATGTAGTGGAGAACATTTTTGCACTGGATATTTGACCTCGGCAATATAGGAGCCAACGCCTCTACAGATGAACGAATTACCTTTCTGAAACAAAGAGAACAATTTAGCAGCCTTCTCTTCCATGATCTCCTGAGTTTGCTTGGTTGATCTCTTCCGGATCTCCTCACTCCATAATTACGAGGCCCAAAACAAAATTGCTTTTGCTGTGACTTTTAATCTACTCCTTAATAATTAAAATATTGATCAAAATAATCAAATATATCACTATAAGATGAATATTGCTTGGTCCGAGACATAGCACATGCATTAGCAATATTCACAACTTCTCACATGCCATTAAGCTATACGCTGAAATGTACCCTCAACATTGACAGCACAGCACCCATCACATCTCCATATAAATTAATTGAAACGAAACCTGTGGATACAAACATATTTGATCCTTCACATGTGGAATCTTCTACCCCTATCAAGAAAATGGATCAGAAATCAATACCAAAGTTCATTCCGAGACTTCCAGAATTTTCATCTTTCTATTACAAGCAAAAGCTCTTGTTTGCACTTTTGTAATAGTGTACCTGTTTTGCAAAACTATCAGTAAGTATTTGTCATATGGCACTGAAGGGTTTTCAATTTGATACTTTGCAGGGCTGCCATTTCTAGTTTCCAACCAGGCAGAATATCTCAGAACCACCATTTCTGGTTTTCAATTCATGAAAGTTGTCTGCATCTGATATTTTCAAAGTATGACAATGATTGCTTTATTCCAGAACAGAAGCCAAACAATGCCAGAACAGGAATTTGACATAAACTGGAAACTCAATTTTTTGACATATATGTATTCCCTCAGTATGACTAAATATCAAGTTTCCAATGTCTATCAAATTCCTGTTCTGGCATTGTATGTATACATATAAATATATACAATGTGGCTCCACTCATTAAGAAACAGTTGTAATATAAAGTTATCTCTTTAACTGTTATGTTGTGGCTTCCTTTTTAATACCTATGTTCAGATGTAACCCTGTTATTTGGACAACTAGATCAGGCCCTTTCCAGTGCCTTGAAAGGAGAGTTGACTCATCTCAGACAACCTTATTGCTTTATACAGTGCCACTCAGTGTAGCACTAGCTTGATTTTGTGTTAGCTGCCTTTTATATGTTTTTAAAACACCCTCACGACCATTACACTCCACCACCCTCACCCCTGGCTGCCACTGTGGGTTACTTATCTTGGTGTCATCACTCATACTCAGAATTAGAAGGTTTCGCTCAAAGCCTCTTTGGTGAAAAATTATAATCCAGAAAATTCTGTTCAATATAATAAATCCTTATTTTATCAAACAATGATTTTTCTGAAGAATTTAGTTCCAGAATAAAAAATTGAGAAAAAAAAAACCTTTGGCCTCGGCTAATGGTAATCAGTATACCTGAATCCTCCTCTCCTGCTTAGCTGCACTAGTTTTATTGTAATCTTGAGGGGATGACACTTAGAAATAATTAAACATCTGCCTCATGAATAGCCTGAGGCCAATGAGACAGAAGTGTCTTAACATGGCATTATTACAACTGCTATTCTAACTCAGACTCGTTATAGGTCCACAAACCATTCACATCTTTTTCACATTCATGCTACAAAGAAAGGATTCTCCTGCTATATTGGAAAATGCAGATCATACAATTTCACCAGGTGGCATCTTCTGAATAGTGAGAGTTGAGTTGTTTTTTTTAACAAAAGAAATATGAATGCACATACAAACAAGGTGCTAAAATCAGAAAATGCTAAAGATCTACAAATTATGTTTTAGCTGATCATTTAGCCCACACAAAGGTGTTTGTCCTAGATGTTAAATGCTTTGAATAAAAGGAATTATTAATAATATTTTTGAAGAATAAGATGGATTCAAGCAAGATGTGGCAACCTTTAAGTATCAGATCAAAACAAGTCCTACAATTGAGAAGATGGTAGTTTCTTAGACTTATCAGCTAAAGTAGAGCAAGACAATACTTGCATCTTAATTATTAGTTGTTCACTTATCCAATGCCCCATAAATACAAACAAGCTTAGTTCGAAAAACCCATACTTGGCAATTACTCAGCTGACCCAAAATTTCGAAAAACTCAGGACACAGCAAAAACTCAGAGAAAAAGCTTTGCAATAACTCTTCAAGTTTCAATATCAACAAAAATCACAAATTTTCAGCTTGCTGAGTGGGCGGGTAACTGTTCTGATTCTGAGGGTACTTTCCCTTTTATGAAGGACCTTGATGATGAGACACCAGATTTCATGGACCATGATGATGTGGTTGTTCCTCTAAAAAAGTGCTCCATAGCTCAAACTTCGAGTGGCATCTCAAACTAAACATTTGCGCACCAAGGAAGAAGAAAGGACGAAAATCTGAAGCAGAAAAACTACAGCTAGAAGGCTGAGATACTGTTGATTATGGAATTCAGTGAACCATGGATGCCCTTCTCACTAGGATCAGGAGGAAGGGTTTAGCCAAACGGACATGATGATCAGTCCTTGTTTCTTGGGATGTTCTCAAAGTTGATTAGTCACTTTCTGCCCTTGGGTTTATCTCTGATCTCATTCTCTAGAGTCTCTTTTGCTATTTGTAATCTCCTGTGGGTTCTTCCTGCCCATTCTTCTCCTCTAAGCCAGCTCATTGTCTTTTGTGCTCCCCACTAGTGGATCTGAAGCTGTTATACTTAATCTCATTTGTTTCTATATCGAGAGTGGGCTCTATCCCCACAACTTACCTATCAAAAAAAATCACAAACTAATATATTTCTTCTACACCTACTGTGTGGGCGTCATGGTACTGAACAGTATAGCTGCACAATCTGTACCAGAGGCCTGAGGCATAGGAAAAAAAATTATAATGAAACAGTTTGATCAAAGTTTTAAATTTTTTAAACTTTCAACTTTCAACTTTAAGATGTAACAAACCCGCACTGAAATTATGAAGCTGCTACAGAAACAATTGCAAAGCCATTAATTCAGACCCACAACTGGCTGTAACCTGCAACCTGCTGCAACCCTAGCTCGCTATTCACTGTTGTAAAGCCACTACCCGTCAACCAGCCTCAGCACTCAGCACAAACCTGTCAAAATTTCATTCAACACCCAAAAAGGAAAAAACAAAGCCATAAAACATGAAAAGAACCTCCTGAAATTCACTTTTCGCTTTTTATGTTAAGTGGAACGTTTTTGCCCTAGTTGCAAGTCAATGGCAATTTTCTACAGTGAGTACTCATTTAGGGTTTGGGCTCATGAGTACTCACGAGTTCTGCAAGTACTCACGAGTCCTGTAACTACTCACCAAGTTTTGCAACTATGGAAACAAGTATCAACAATGACCATGGTAAACACAAAGGAGAATGATGGTCAGGATTTGAATATTTGGTGTTTGCTCAGTGCATCATCCAATCTAGTACTGTCTTGGCTATAGATCTGCTGGCAGAAGTAGATACATATTCCACCTTCAGATCTTTAAAGCTGGTTTTGAAAGATAAATCATAAAGTCAAAGTCCAAGGAGTTGAGCTTAATTGGTTAAAGCATTGAGTTCTCATTGTGGAGACCCAAGTTCAAAACCCAAAGGGACATCTAAAATGGAATTCTAAGTTGTGACTCTTGGTCTTCCATACTTGGCTTCTAGTTTGGAGGTGCTTTCTAAATAAGTGGATTTCTAAGTTCTGACTCTTGGACTTCCATAGGTGGTTTCTAGTGTGGTTGCTCGAAATGAGCTAATATTAGTCTCATTGGTGTGCTCGCAAGATCTTGTATTGGTTTCATGTTGATGCTCATATGAGCAAAATATTTGTAAACAATTAGCAATATATAAAAAATCATAAAGTCAAAGATGTTTTCTACATGAGCTAAATAAGTTTTGAAGAGGTGGGGAGAATCAGTAACACCATAGCTGAAGGTTCTGTGTATGTCTGTATACTGAAATTAAATGAACTCATGATTGAGCTAGACTGTGGTGAATTGAATGATGGTCTTGTAAGGATAGACAGATGTATTTTTCCTATTTTCAAGGCAGGAACTCTGATACCATAAAGAAAAAGACCAAAGAAACTTATAATTGGACCTCCTGGTTTGAGGTTGTTTCATCACCAAATTCTGCCAAAGGAAAGGCAGCGAAAATATGTTTAGAAGAAAATCCTTGGCTCTTGAACAAAGCATGACAGTTGTAAAAAAATTGAAATTATTTCCAACATTCATACACTGAAATTGCATGAATTCCTTATTTCTTAGTATCGAAATAGTTCCATATCATTTTCTTTTTCCTCAACATTTGTGCAGAATTCCCAACATTCAGGCACCAAAACTGCTTCAGTCGCAAAAGTCATTATTTTATCCTTCCACACACTCTACATTCCAGTCAACATGGTAAAAATGCCATTGTACAAAAGTTTGATGGACCTTACTTGATTTCAATAGAAAATGAATTTGCATCAATAATGGTGCACCTAAGAAACAATGATGAATGAACATACTAAGAAAGCAATAAAAAAGTTCCTGCTAATATTGAACATAACACTAGTGACAGAGGGCATGCTTCCACACATACCCGTTGAGAGGCCTGGCTTAGCTGGTATTCAAGTTCCTGTAATTTTTCTTTCTTTTCCAAAAAATCCTTATCTTCCTCAATAACAAGTGGCTTTGCACCCCTCCAATCATTTGTCACATATTGTTTTAGCTCCTTGAACATTCTAAGCAAGTCCCTGCCTCCTTTTGCAGGTTGAGCAACATCATCAGGAGTAATTACTGCATTGCCTTCTGCACCAAATAGTTGCTTTGGAAGTTTAGCAGCTCCATCTAACATTCTTGAAGCCATGTCTGTTGTTGTAGGCAAAGGTAGCTTCCCTTCAACCTGAAGAAACAACATATATTCCTTACTCTTCCTAATGACCGGGTGTGTAGCCAACCGGCGAAGGTACTTCTCCAAAGCTATCCTCCGCTGCTCAATAAATTCTTCCTTGTGCATGACCTGACTTTCTACTATACTTTTGTCTGGGCGAGCAGGGATGATAAAACCTCGATATGACTCAGCAAGCCTATCAGCTAGAGTCACAACATCACGAAACCGCCGCCTGACCTTGAATTGTTTGTCACCAAATTCCGGGATGTTAGTGTGAGTTTGAATAAGATATGTCACATATGTATTCCCACCAGGGACAAGAGATGCTGCATTATTTTCCTGTTCCTTCTGAGGCTTTGACACCATCACTGTCAGAAATTCTGAAATTGAAGAAGAACTAGTTTGTAAAAATGAATCATTCCCAAAGCCATGAGCACTCCCATTTCCAATCTGCTCTCCAACATAAAAAGTGAATACAGCATCTGAATGAGATTCAAAAAGAGATTCATTCTCCGATAAAGTCTCTGGAACCAAACCTCTGTCTGAAGACCGCAAAGGGTCCTCTGTAGGTGACATAGAATGAGCTTCAGAATAAGTCAAGCCCCCTGACAATACACTTTTGTAATCTCTATTGGACATATATGTCTGTGGGGTTTGATCGAGTGAAACACTCACCATGGAGTCTGCCATAGACACAGGCAGAGCTTCTTCGGACATGTTGTTTTCAGACCCCATCATGCCGAAGAGGAGCCCTAATTTCCACTGCCATACACCAAAGAAAACAAATCAAATGTCCTGTCCAGATATAAATGGTCTAAAAAATTGCCACTAAATAATAAATATGACTAATTATTAAATTACCATTTTACTACCCTGATCACATGCAAATGGCAGAATGAAAGGCTAATTTAGGTCAAACCTTCAACAGAATGCATTTGCAGATGACTCGCAAACACATTACTTGGATTATTAACAGAATTTACAAGATTTACGCATGCTACTACCACAATGCTATAGCATTCAAAGAAGAAATAAATTTGCAATTAAAACAGCAATAATTAAAAGAAAATAGGTTATCATTCAATTCCCGTGATAACAAGCAAACAGTACAGTAAAAAAAATCCAATTTAGGTTAACATGCAATAGGATTAAATTTAAGAAAACATTAGCAAAAACATTCATTATCAATTAACAGACTTTATCTAAGTTATCTCCAAAACGCAGTAACACTTAAAAATAATAATAAAAACAATGAAACTTGAACAAGATCGCAAAGCAATGGCACTGTAAAAATCATCAATTTACTAAGAATTCATTTACTGAAGAACAAATTTTGCTACTTCCACAATCAAAACAATTTAATTGAGTGAATTCACAAAAAAACAGAATTTAGATGCCCTGCTTCCACAATACAAAAACACTCACAGAGAATAACATTAGAAACTACAACTGAACATAACAAACATTAAAAGGGAACAAGTAAAGGGCAAACTAAAAACACCAATTGTAGAATAGCGGATAACAAAGTTCATATGCCAAGAGAATTTCACTACTTCCACAATCTTATCCACAAATCGTGCAGAATTTGTGAAGAGAAACGCACTCCATTCAACATTTTTTTGATCTCTCGGCCTTGTAAAAAACATTAAATGTGAGGTTCTAGTGTTATAACAACTAAATTAACAAAAGAAACACAACTAAAAAGATTTTAGGAACTGCACAGTAATACTATTAAATTAACAAAAGGAATAAGACTAAAGTTCAGGAACTGCTAAGTATGACTATTAAATTAACAAAAGGAACAAGACTAAAGAGATTTAAGGAACTAACAGAATAAATTTTAAAATTGATCTTTGCAGCAAACTAATAGAAGGGTTTCTCTAACACTTATGATACACAGATTCCACATAAGGATAAATTGCCAAAAAAATAACGAAACCATAACCAATATATGTTTGGAAAATGGCAACTAAAACCAACGATATATAAACAAGAATCAGATTAGCATTCCTATAGCCTGAATTAGGTCATCGTTCCACAAAACCCCTTATGTTTTTTTGTTTTTGTTTCTTTTCAAATCTCTTCGGGATTGTGATTTTATGGAGAAAAGCTTTGACAAATGTCTTCCCTGCGGAAATCTCTTTACAAAATAATATCGTTGGCAAAATTGTTCACTGCTTCAACAATAAATCAAAAAAAAATTACTCGTAGAGAAAATCATCATTTACGAAAAGAGAAAGTAGGCATTAAAGAAAAGGATCTTTTCAACACCTACTGTTTACACACAAAAAAAAACCATGTTTAATTTATTTTTATTTTTAATCAATTTTAGGAAGAGATTTTATTGAAGCAGCAAGGATTCGAGTCTCACCGCCTGCGTACCAAATCCTCCCGATCAAGCGATCATCAACAATGGCTTAAAATGCAGCAGAATTTCCAAAACTTGCCAGTCCCAAATTTTTAATTTGAATTCATAAATTGACACCTGCCGCCAAAAAATAATCTATCCGCTGGAAAAATAAATGGATCCACAGTAAATTGAGTCCAAAAAATCTTAAGGAGAAAAAAAAAATGATCTGCTGCAAATCTAAAGAGGCCCTAAATTCGAGAATTTGCAGCAGCTATTTTGGTAGGATTTGCAGCGACCAGGTAATAATCTGGCCCCCGATCTGCTTTGAATTTTCTTGGTGAAAAAGTGTAGTTAAAAAACCAAAACTTGTTGCTTTTTGTTTTGGTATCAGAGCAGACAAATCCGCCACCTGCAAACCCTTTTGGCTGTAATCTGACTTACAACTGTCTGAATGTCAAACCATTTCTCGTTTATATGAAAAATACGAGTAAAAAATAGAAAGAAAGTCTCGAAGACTACGTATTATATACCGTGCGCCGTGTGGTTTAAGTTAGAGCGTTTTGTTGTGGAGTTGATTTTAGATTTTTGATATTTTATATTCTGATTTTTTTAATTCTTAATTTTAGATTTATAATTTAAATTTTTAATTATTTTTATTATTATAAATTAGATTTGTGGATGTGGATTTTTAGGTTTTTTTATTTACAAATCTAAATTTTAAGATATAATGAGAATTGTGTTGATTTGTATGTTTAATTATTATATTTAAGGATATTTACTCATTTCTTTAGAATAAATTTATTCATATATATAAATTTCATTTTATGAAGGCCAATAAAAAGAATTTATCAAATAGTTAGAGATCCTTTTAATTTAAGCACAATATATGATTGTCTTTGTTCTCCATTCTTTTGTTCAAAATTATTAATTATTAATAAATGTCCCTACATTAGCTTAGCACATTCTATTAGATAAAGTTCATGCACATCACATAAGGTCTATATAAAAAATTAGGTCTACACTTATATAGGTGAAGGCTACAACACAAGGTAAGCCAAAATGACATGTGATTAAGTTTTAAAATTAAAAATATCTATCACAAACAACTTTAAAAATATGAAACTAAGATAAATTAATTACTCATTTAATATATTTCTATTATTTGGTTGGGAATGGCAATGGAAAGACTTTAGTTAATTGTTTATTCCTCAAGTGCAAGATCCAAAAATATGGAGGAGCTCAATAAGAGAAGTATTTTCCTAACTTGAGAAGAGGATAAAATAATTTGAACAAGGGCGAAGTCAAGAAACTATTTGGTCAAACTAGGTTTTCTTTTTTAGAATTTTCTTTTGGAAAGCATTGGGTGGTGTGGTCATCCAACTTATGATGGGTGGCCAAATCCTTACCTAAAGCATGTGTCTTTGCATGGATAGCCCTATATAAATGAATTTTGACAAAAGGATAGATTAAAAACCATTAATTTATTGGGACCTTCATGGATCTCATTTTGCTTTGTTGAAATGAGGAAGCTAGTAATCATCTACTTCTTAACTCTCCTTTTGCAAGTGAATGTTGGATTATGTTCATTGAAAAGCTAGGTTCATTTGGTATTCCACATGATGATTTGTTGGTTCTTTATCGCAATTGGGCACAATTACACTTTCCTAGCGGGGATTCAAGGATATTAAGTCCTTCCATGGTAATCTAGGAGTTATGGAAGGAAAGGAACTAAAGGATCTCTAATGACAAGTATCTAAGCATCAAATATTTTTTAAGAAGGTCAAGGTAGGCATATGTGAATTTCTTAATTTGAAGGTCAAGATTTCAAAACCTAAGGAATTCACAAATTGGGATGATGGGATCATAAAAAATTGGAGCATGCTAAGATTTCTCTCTTAATTTTCACTTGCAAGCAACCCAAGTTGATGTAATGTCCCTTTTCTAAAATATTTCAATTTGAGGTACCTATGCCCATTCCAAAATTTTCTATGGACTAAGGAGAATTTTATAGAAAAATAAAATAATTAAAATTTGATTATTTAGACCGGAATTAATTATATTTCTCATTTTCAATAAAAGGGGTCAAGTAATTAATTAAATATTATTATTTCTATATATCTTCCTACAAAGGTGTTGAGAATTCATGGAGGTAAGATAATGTAACTCCCAAATCAATTAACACCTTTTTTAATGATATTGGTGGGGTTATGACATTTTTTATGAGAGCTCATAAATAAGGAGTTACAATTGGTAACTTTGACAAATAAGGGGAATTGATGAGTTGAAAATTAATGGGGAGTTACATGAAGTTAATTTTGGAAGAGAAACTCCATTCTGAAATAATGTATGATATTTTTTATGACAATTGTAAGTGGGTGTAAGAAGAGCATAGTTGACTAGCTAAATTTATGTAGGTGTAAGAGGAAGTTATGTAAACTTGTAAGTGGGTGTAAGAAGAGCATAGTTGACTAGCTAAATTTATGTAGGTGTAAAAGGAAGTTATGACAACTCTTTGTGGGGCCTATTTTAGGAGGGAATACTTAAATATATATATTTATATTTATTTTAGCCTAATAAGATATTGATGTGTGTCTCCATTTCTATATAAAGATAGCTTCTTTAGTTGATGTTATTTGTCAATTTATCAATTTTCTTCATGGCATGAGCACTTGTCTTCAACTACAATATGTGAGAATGAAAACCCTTGGATTATTGGAGATTAGCGAATAAAAACCCTTCGGTTTCTTGAGGGTAATGCCACTTAAAGATTATTTATGAATTTGCAATATATATTTAAGTATTTGTAATTGCACATTTGTAGAGAAGGTAGCTTTAACATACAAGTTCACTTCCAAATTTCATGTTCAAATGTATTAATGTATTTTTTATGTATTCTAGTATCTTTTTATAAATTTCACGAATATAAAAAAAAATTGATGATAAAAGTAGTTGTAAAAGACCACGCCCTTAGTTTCAGTAGAAAAAAGAGATACATTATAAGCCCATCTATGAGTAACTAATGTATGTTTGACTATCTACCAACACAAAATGAAACCCATCCCAAAATGGCTTCTAAGTGTCTATTCTTTGAAGCAACATATTATCATATTGCTCATATAGTTCAAATAAAGCTTACACAAAATTAACAACAAAAAGAACGCAGAACAGACAGAGACAAAGATCCCTTCACACATACCCCAGCACCCTTGGCTAGCTACCATCCCCTTTGTTAACCTCCACCACTACAGATGTATTCAACAATGCAAAGGATCAATCCACCATGTCGTCTGTGTTCTCCCCCACAAGGGTTTTGAGGAAATTTATGCCAAGCCGAGCATGGTGGTGACGTTTGTTCACATTCATCCCCAACCCCCACAAGATGAAGGGAACCCAATTTGGGTTTAGTTGCTCAATAATCTACACCTAAATCCCACCCCCAAGTGTGAGACCCACCCCAGGTGAGGCACAGCGTACAATATAATTCATTCCCCATCGCCAACGTGACCGTACCACAGTTTCTATGATCTTCTCCACAACCCTTATTTCTTCACCCGCATCTAATAGCATTGCCATGAACATCTATGCCATGTTCGTATTCACTTGGTACTACATCGCCTCATTTGTATACATTTCACCCAAAACCATACTTATTGTATGCAGCACAACCCCACAATTAGGTTTAAAAATTCCCATCAACCGCCTCTCTCTTGCCCAAGAAAGTAATATACCTCTTTTTCGCCTTCATACAAACGTGTGGTATGTATTTTGGATCTGTGAAATATCACATTTGGCTGTGGAAATGAGTCGTCAATCATCTCCTTTAAATCCTAGCCACAATAATTTATAATCAAGCTTCAATACTTCTCCACTTCTTATCTCAAGGGAAAATGTTTTTTGTTTGTTCATCTGAGCTGGTCTAATGGTGGGGAACATGTATTCTTGAAAGATAGGTCACAAGTTCAAATCCTACAAGGGGTAAGATATGTATACCTCGTATTATGGAGCATGACTTAGGTGCCTCCCTCATATTGGGAGTACAAGGAGTCTCATATACTGTAAGCCATCTGTAGACCCAAAAACAGACCGCCTGGTATCGTGGACTATAAAAGGACCTTTCCTTTCCTTTATGCATTTAAGCATCTGCAAGGATCTGCAATCTCCCATAGTTGGCCCTGTGGAACACATGCCACTTAGCTTTTGAATCTAGCATGGTCTCATTTACACCCATGTCTATAGCCACATTTGTTTCCTCGTTCGTCATCATTTTTACCTTCTCAATATACGTGGAAAATCTTAAAATCTTTATAACTTTTTAAATAGGCATTGATCACCCCCAGCGATTTGTTTAGTTTTCAATTGGAGGTATGATTTTTCCAAATTGGATTAATAATGTTTTGAGAGTCCCCTTCTAAGTGAAAGTTTTGGAGACTTAATTTTTTCACCATCTCTAACCCTAATAGGGTTGTTTGAAATTTTGCATTGTTGTTCATTGCTCGTTCTAGTTTCCTTGTTGCCACCTACATTACTTTCTTGTCCTAGTCTTGAATAACACATCCAACTCTTGCTTCTCCAAGATTTCTAAATGATACCCCATCAAAATTTATCTTGACCCATCTATCTTCTAAAGATGACCACTTTACACCTTTCCTTGAATGAGAAGTCGAATGAACTTGTTGAGCCCCATAAATAGGGGAATTCCATGAATATAAATTATCTCCAATTATTTGGTTAATTTATATTTCATATGTGCAAGTATTGATCATTTTTTTGATAAATTTATGTAAAATAAGGAATATAAAATTCAATATTTGATATAAATTTGAGCGAAAATGATTGTGGAGGTTTTAAAATATATATTTTATGTTAAATTTTACTAATTGTTTCAGATCTAAAAATATTTTCAAATTATTGGGTTAGAGACATTTCAATGATATCAAAGCATTGTTCTTGCTAGTCTATAGGGTAGATTTGTTTGTTGATGCTTCCTAGTGAAATAGAATGCAAATATCATAAAAGGGAGAAAAGGAATTCGCTAGCGTGAGATCTTAATAATATAGAAGATATGGTAGAAGGAGAAAGAAAGAAGCATGAGTTAACAAATGAAAAATTATAGAAAAAATATTCCAAGAGAATGTGATTAGAATGCACTAGAGGCAAGATGGATTTACAGAGTTAGTGACAAAAATGATAGAGAATTTAAATGAATTGAAAATGTTAAGCTTACTAAAGCATTACAAAGAGAACCTATAGATTGTCTACAAATAAAAAATCTATGGGAAGTGATGAGCTTAGAAATTTCTCATTTTCATGTTTTAAGTTTCATATTTCTCATGACATTTCTAAACATTTCCAAGATATTATCCATACTTTCTTGTTTAGCTTAAGTATTAAAGCAATGAGGATGGTATATGTTATATTGTTAAATAGTTGTGCGCATTAATGAATGTTTATAAAATATGATAGTGTTTTATGTTAGTTATGGTAATTTATGATGTTGAGATACTATTTAAAAAAACTAACCCCTATACATCAAAGGACTAGACACCTGTAGTAAAGGTTGTTTGTCAACTTGCAACCAAAGGAGTGTTTGTCTACAGGAAAAGATGTCCAACCACTGGCAGTTGAAGGAAGAAGTCGTTGAATACTATGGGAGTGGTTTGTTTATAAATCATTTTATTTATCACTATTTTTGTCACTAGTAATGAAGATATCTATGGAGATAAGAAGGAATTTATGACAACAGTAGATCATGGTTCATAAATATGGATTATGCTTTGTTCTATATATATTCATTTATAACTAGCTTCTTTATGACATGAAGAGTTATAACAAGACTATGATACTCGCACTTTTGTGTGATTAGTTTCCTATTTATGTTTTTCTTAGGATAGGAATACGTTCTCTGCATGTTTGTGGATGAGTTGGCATTTGTTGTTAGGTTGTTTAAAGTCCAAAATAATTAGATTGTCTAGATCATGTATATATGGTAGATCGTGTATGATTAAAGATCTAGTAGATTTTGCTACCAACACTCTTGTTATCAATACTTTTCTAATCATCTTTGAGTTACTTCTATAGTGCAATAAAGAATATATTCAATCAAATGGATAGATTCTTGAGTATAGATTTAATTAGATATTGCGAGATTGCAACTAGCCAAGCAAGAGCCATGTGAGGTAATTACAGTACTCTTTGTGGTTTAGGTTGTTTATTAATTATTTGTTAGAATATATTGTTAATAGTTGTGTTCATTGATTTCATTTAAATTGTTAGTAGTAATCATTTGATTATCAACAGTTATTTAATAATAGTTGCATCAACAAATAATTACAACATAGTTGAAAGTGTTTGGTTAGTATCACAATGAGAGTATCTAGGTGTAACAACTATCAAATAGTTAAATTTTATAAAATAGGCGTTACTTTAACTCAAGCTTACCTTTAGTCAAGTTTTTTATGTGCAACCTCTAGGACAATTTAGAAATCCTTAACTTCATATACAATGCAAGTACCATATAGGAAAAATATGATTCCTTGGTTGACATAATTAAATAAAACACACTTAAGTTAGTAAGTTGCTCGATAAGGGATTTGTTGGTCTGTTGATTTGAATGTATGCCTCTTCTATGTAACATACCCAAAGTTTACTTAGTATTATTCACCTAAGTTCTAACTTAAAATGTGAATAACACAAGTTTCCAAAAGTAGGGAAATGAATCTTTTCCTTTTCAATAACATAATTGTACATTGCATAAATAATTTCCACATATCATTGTATAAATGAAATAACATTACATAATTCCAAGTAAATGAAACTAATCTTTTCAAATACATATTATAATTGATTCATGATCATATTCATAACTCACAAGAGTTCAGTGGCCAAGGTGTCCTCATCTGGTTCACGCTTGTAACGCCCCGCTAAGGGACCCGATGGATTAACACAAAAGACCTCAAACATCAAGCCAATAATTTTTTTTTAAGGAAACTAAAGTGACACAACTAATGCAACTCAACAATTTAACATGAATAACAACATTACATTAACATCATATATCATAATCACATTATGAACAAAAAGTAACATTAATCATAGCCCACTTACACACCTATCCACCATGGTCCCCTAACGTCACTACTACGACACATCAACAATAACTAAACCTATAGAAAGACATATGATACACTAAGAACACATCCAGTCAATTCTTTGAATGTAAATTAAATCTCATACAACAAATTACATATGATAACATAATTATAATTAAACCTCATCTAACACTATGTGAATATGAATCTAATCCTATTTAATACCATGAAATAGATACATAAAGATATATCTCATCTATTGCTAAATTAAGCTCATATGCATCATAAATACAACATTCCTATGTTAACTTTTCCATTACATAATAAACAACAATATATATACATATATATATATATGTATATATATTCAAGATTGCATCAATTCATTTACTTTTCCTTTACAAGAATGCTACAATATACAAGATTCATTCATCTGAGAGGTACATATATATAAGATACATATTGGACACCATTTTCTTAGAAATATCATCTGCACCATAAAACCAACTCAGGATTGAAGTGGAAGGAAAGACTCCATGTTGCTCATGAACTGCACCACCTAAACCTTAATGGATGGTTGGAAAATACCACCCTACCACATGGAATCCTAAGGCCCACTCCCTTTGTGCTAAGAGACAACACTAGGCCCCACACACAAACAAGCAACAAAAACAACAAGTGGTTGACATTAAAAATCCAAAGGCGACTACCTAAAAACAAGAATCAACCAAAAATGACAAGGGCTTTCAGATCCTTCTAGAGGCCCAACACATAACACAAACGGATAGGAAACCCAAAAGATGATCATTATGCCACAACACATACAATGAAGCACATTACATCAGATGCACAATCTTATAACATGATAACCAACTTTTAATTTCTCATTCTTAGCAGATCATAATCAAGACCAACAATGCATATCCTTGGTACATTGATCCTTACACATAACACAAGACCCAACACAAGATTTCACAAATAGGGAAGAATTATCAACATACATACAGTTACACATTCAAGCATAAATGATACAACACAATGCAGATCAAAGTATAGAGCTATATCCTCCTATACAACCTTCAGAACTAAACTAATTCCCTCTTGACAACAGTAAATCTGCCAGCCATAAAATAGTCATATCAACTCGAAATCCAAATCTGTCAAAAACTCATTTCAGATTTTTCCCTCGACTACTCAGTAGCATGAGCGGAATCAACCAAAAATGACTAAAAAATTCACAAAATTCAAAACAATAGACGGCTCCCATAAAAACCCTCTTGTTAGCAATCAAATCTATCAGTCGTAAAATAGCCATAAAATAGTCATATCAACTTGAAGTCTAAATCTTTCAAAAACCCATTTCAGATTTGGCCCTCAACTATTCAGCATCACAAGCAGAATTGACCAAAAACAAGTCAAAAATTTACAAAATTGAAAACAACAAATGATCCCTTAAAACCCTCTTTTCAACATACTCGATTACACTCAAACATCAAAATGAAAAGACCCAGCATATAAAAGCATTTCATAACTTGAAAGAAACACTTCAAAATATTCAAATAACATATTCTAGAACATCCATATATATCTCTATGAATTTAAAACACAAATTATAAATTAAGTACATAACCTACCTCAAAACATGAAAATTTTGAATGCAAGATGTTGAAAATTGAAGAAGTTTTCTGAACCCGAATTCTTTCCAAAGCACGATCAAAAATCATATTCCACACAAACTAGCAGCAAATCCATTCCCCTCAAATCATAATTGAATTCCAAATCACTCTCCAAATTTTGATTCAAAACCACTCCAAATTTCCCAAAAACCATGTAGAATCTCTCTATTTTCTCTCCATTCTCCAACCATCCCCCCCGCCCCCCCCCACGTACCCAAAAAAACTTCAAAATCCTCTAAATTCTTCTTTTCCAAAATAAAACAAGGAAATAAAATATTAAATTAAAGCACCTATCCTCAACCCACTAATGAAATAATTAAAATAAAATAAATAATAAAATTAACTCACATAATTAACTCATTTGTTTAGGTTTCCCACCAAATAAGTTCAAAATATGATAAAAAATAAAAGAACCTCCTTAAAATAGCCACTCCACCAAAATAGTAAATCAAAACACAAATATAACATATGCTTACATATTAATATTTAAATATTTACTAATATACATATACATATTTAATAAATAATATTAGAATTTGTTAATATTTATAACCTTATTTTCATAAAACATAATTCACATATAATCATAATAATATTAATAACCAATATTCACTCACACCAAAGAATAGCCATAGCAATATATATACATTAATATAATAACATTAAATCACACTTTAACACCCACATGACAACTATAGTTACCAGCAACATAACCGACCTAGAAGCTAACTTCACTTAAATAGGTCATAATCAAAGACTAAGCATAAACCACAAAATAACTTTTTACATGAAAGAGACATTCACATCAAAGCATAAATAATAAGAATGATCACAACAGTGACTGGCCTGACTTACTAAAGGACTTAGCACCATTTGAATTGAATCCATACTCAAAGCTAACATTGGAATCGCACAATCACATAACCCAACATAACATTCACACAAGTGCAACACTCCAACCACAGGGTATAGGAGATCAGGCATTATCTCATGACAACCCGAAAAGGTGGTCACACACTGAATCAATTGTCCCTAATTGGGGACAATGGCTAGGGTTAGTGTATAACTTGGGCCTAGATGTTATCTCCTCAACCACCATTGGGATTAGAGGCACGCTCAAACCTGCTAATTCAGGTGGAGACATAGCCTAGTACATGTTCACTCAAACATACAAATTAGAGCACATGTGCATAATAGTTGAAGCACTAGACAAGGAACTCTAGAAATCGTATTTCATTCTTGTATGTCCTCCATATGTCCAATGGTACGATGCTACCCTTTCCACTTATTCTAACAAACATACTATTGCATCACTTAACTATCCAAGTAAATCTTTGCATAATAATAATAACATAACAATATGCATCATACTCAACTAACATAAGCTCATGTTCCATCTGCAACCGCAACACTTGAACACAAGTCAGTACCTCTTCATGATAATAAATATAATCATAATCAAAATCATAATATCATATCATCATGATAATAATATGTCAAAATCATGTGAAAATCCTAAAGATAACCAAAACACTTCCATGGCACAAATATGCCCATAGCTTGCATCCTAGTAATAATCATGTTTGAACACACACACATCATGATAAACCTATCCTTGAACATATATAATAAGTCCTATCCTAAACTTCTCACATAGTCCATAAATTCATATTATACAACATCAACTGCTTAACATCATTAACACATACCTTGAAATATCCCTATTTCACAAGCCTTGATTACCATCTGCAAGAGGGAGAGCATCACCCAAGAGTTTTTCCTCCAACCACGTACTAAGCAATCCCTCGCACATCTTCTTAACTAAAAAATGGCTCTACCCTTCAACGAAGAGTTTGGTATGGAAACCTCTAATAATGCACACTGAGTATTTGACAGTGTGTCCTATATATCTAGTACGGCCATACAACTATGGATACCCTCCAACCACGCATGGCTCTACTAACTAGCTATGCAAACTTGGATCACAGTGAATCGATAAAGTGTAAGCAACGACTTCTACACCTACTTTGGCCAAAGTTTTGATATATATAATCAATCCACTTTCTATGAAGTGGTGTTGTATGTTCACCTACCCTTACTCGACTTGGAAACCCTATTGACCAATGGATAACTCTTCTCTTGGTTTTCCCCCAAAATTATCATTCATAAATAAGATTCATTCAAAAGTGATGACTAATAGTGATTTCAAGACCAAATAAGTTTGACACAATCTCTTGAATACGATGTTACATACTTGTAGCATACATGACCCAACAACTGCCTCTTATTCAAGTGTTTACCCTAACCCTAGGGAATAACCTACCCTTTTGATATAAGGGATATAAGCTTCTAAGAACGTAAGTTCTCTACTCATGGACAAAATACCATACACATAGGTATTCATCTCATATTATCATTCAATAGATATTAAATACAAACATACTTCCATTATGACTTCCAATCCCTATGTTGAAAAGCACATAACTCATTCAAACACCACAATATAATATTGTATTATTATGATATTATCCTATTACCTTATTTTGTCTTCTCTTTGATATGTTACTCAAATAATATAATCAAGATAACTACTTATTATGCACTTTATGATTTAATATGCAACTTATCTTATGTATTTATAATATAAATCTATGAATAGACAATCTATCTATTTACATGTGTACTCACATTCTTTCCAATATCAAAAATAGGCACACAATGATAGTACAATCATATTCAAACAATAATAAAACTTAGAATCAAAATTAAAAATGAGAAAGATGAAGAGATATCATAATCATGCATGGATTAAAATAGCTCAAAGTCCTTGCTTCAAAACTCAATAACTCAACATGTTGCCTTCTCTATGTTCAACTCTCAAACTATGATCTTATCACAATCCTTGAGAACACTCTATACTCTCTAACACACAAAACATTGTTGCTCTCAAATGACAAAATGAATGCACAAAACATCTCCTCACCACCTCACGCATATCCTATGCTCAAAAAAAAGAATAAGAATGCACTCCAAAAATGAATAACAAAACTATGAGCAGTTGCATCCTTTTATGATGAAATGGAGAAGTGGTTGATCCCTTTAAGATAGTTATTCCTTTCTTAATTTTTTGCCACCCCTAAATTTCCTTTCCAGTTGTGGTACTTAGTTGGGAAAAAATTAGTTAAAGAAAGACTCTCAAAACAACTTAACCTCCTCATAGGCTTACTAGTGAAACCTTCTTTATTTGTTGGCAGGATTGATATAGAAGACTAAGTCTCCTATATGGCATGTTAAGTTGCCAGTTCAAATATCAATTCAAAACTTACTCATGCACCCTCATATGTGGGTTACAAATTACCTTTTACCAAGTCAAACTTACATTTATGGCATGGTAATTAACATGCTCAATATGGTGTAGTATCATGACTCATAACAACTCACAATAACAGTTATAAACTTATATTTATGTGTGACTTTACTGCCACTTTGCTTTCCTTACATGACATTGCATGCCTTCATTATATGGTTGTCATCACATCAATTAACATTATATATATATATATATATATATATATATATATATATATATATATAAATTAGTATATATATTTATATTTATAATTATTTGCTTCTAGAAATCACTCATTATTTATATATATAGTAGTTATTTTACTATATACATATATATAATAATCATGAATATATGTATACTAATATATACATATATAACAATTAGTTTAAACATAATAACACTTATATACATATCGATATGTATTCAGGTGTTGCATATGTACTACGTATCTACGTATGGGTATACATAGATATTACTATCTACATATGCTCATACCTACATATATACATATATACGTGCCATCGTATATATGCATATATATTATTTATATATACGTATCCACAATAAATAACATATGCTTAATCACAAGAGTTTTGACACATTAACTCAAATTGGATAATCAATCAAGGAGGGTTAAAGACAACCAACCCAAACTTCCCTATCAACCAAGAACTATCAACTTAGACTTAGCAATTACCAGCATAAAACTCAAGCTGACTCAACAAGATTCCCCTATCATGTGCAGTGTGTGTGTTTGTATACTTAGATAGAAATACAAATGGTTTCCATACCAACCTCCTCTCTTGGTTGATACTCTCCCTCCCCCTTTAGAGGGCTCAAACCTTTCCTGCATCCAACTTAGTGCGACATGTATGTAGTTAGTTGACAACATGTAAATTGTATGAATCATGTATCATAAACACCATTAAAGAATTTAAAAATTAATTCATCATAATGCATATTTATATATTTCAGTCATCCATTGAACATCATCAAGACATGATCTTGCATTAAAATTATATTTACTCATAAAGGTAAAAGTAAATTGGTAATTTAGAAACGGGGTGTAACATTCTACATCAATTTATTGGACATGAATGGAATAAGAAGGGAAGTTCCATGCCAAATCCATCAAACCTTGTGTTTCGAAAGAAAGAGGAAAAGGAAGAGCAAGCTCTTGAAGACACTTTAGGAGAGGGGATTGGTATAATTATTAGAGAATATAATAAAAAATTAAATCTTTTCAAAGTATAGTACCATACATTGATTACTTGGATATCATTGAAATGAGGAATTATAAAATAAGAACTCCAAAAGGCCACAAAAATAATGAAAAAAGAGTGTTACAACAAAAAGTTACTAAGTTGAGTGCTCCTACATTTGATGGTAATGATAAAATTTATACCAATCCACATGGTTACAAAAATGGTGTACCCTTAACCTGATGGAAGAAGAAGATGCTATATAGTTCACAAAATTACATTTGGGTAGTGTTTCTTATTATTGGTGGGACCATGGGTTGATCACACAAGGACACAACCTTGTGTAAATTTTTGATGAATTTAGTCAAAGGATATTTTACCATTTTGAAAGGAAGGAAGAAGACGAGTATTTTAGAGAGCTGGCAAAAATTAAACAATGTGATTCAATCAAATCTTGTTATATAATTTTAGCACATTGTATTAATGGTACTTGATATTTTTTTACAAAGAATCACCTTTCTCTTTGTTGAATGTTTGGTTGAACCTCTCAAGGGTATTATGGAGGCTTTTGTGTTGCTTTACAAGAATCAACTAAGAGAGCTCTAACTCTTGAGACATATGTGCTTAAGAACAAATTTCCATATCAATCCAAAGCACCCACCTTTGGGAAAATCAAAGGGAATTTCTAGAAGAAGGGATCACATACATAATCATAAAATTCCATGACTCAAACAACAAAAAAGAAGTTAGATGAAGACAGTAAAAATAAACTCAAAAGGAAGAAAATATTTTTCTCTTGCAAGTCACCATGGCACCAAGTCATAAACACCTTAGCAAGGGTCAAGTGAATTAAATCAAGGCAATATCTAATGAAGATTCAAATCCTAAACAACTTGAACCTCAATTAACTATAAAAGATCATGAATCTAAAAACATGGAGAATGAAGGCACATCAAGAGTACCTATATATCCTCCATTTTAGATTTTGATTAGTGTTATTTGAACAAAGAATTAAAGTTCTTATTGATGGTGGGGCTACCCATAATTTCATTGATAAAATTTTGGTGGTTAAGAGAGGATTGAAAATGGAGGATTTTGAATGCTTTAATGTTATTATTGTTGATGGTTTTACCATTTCACACTAAAATAATTCATTAACTTAATAGAGCCTTGGGATATCATAAGGTATGTGATGATTTTTATGTTGTGTGTTTAGGAGAAATTGGCATGGTTTTGGGTGTTCAATGGTTGCATTATTTATGTGATTTTTTGTAAATCTACCACTCTATGGAGATAAAATTTAAATTTGAAGGAAAAAATGTTCTTCTTAGAGGCATATTGAATGAATCACCACACATGTTCATGACTAAAATAATAGAGAGGATTTTTCACAAAGGTCAAGTTGTGTGGGTAGTAATATATATAGTGATACCTCTAAATTCATTTGTGGGTAAGCAATGCACTTATCATATTGATATTCAAAATATTTTGAACAAACATAGTGTGGTTTTTTGTGATTTTCCCCTAGGACTATCACCTACTAGAGAATTTTGCATATTATAGAGTTGGGGATAGAATATAATCCTATCATTATTACTCCCTACCAACACCAAATAATTTATAAGAAGGATATTGAAAAGGTTATAAAGGAACTCTTAGAGATGGGACATATCAAGTCTAGTACTAATCAATTTGCATCATCAATGGTTCTTGCAAAGAAGAAGGATGGTACCGATCAAATGTGTATTAAGTATAGAGATTTAAATAAGAAAATAATAAAAAATAGGTATCATATATCCCAAGATTGGTGTGCTAATTGATGAGTTTCATGGAGTTATATATTTTTCAAATATTGATTTGAGATCAGACTACCATCATATCCATTTTGAGAGATGAATATGTGCACAAAATAACATCCAAGTGTCACTTTGGGTACTTTGAGTTCTTGGTCATATCTTATGGCTTGAAATTTTCCCTAGCCACATTTTAGTCATACATTAATCATGTATTAAGTAAACAATTGATGAAATTTATTTTAGTTTTCTTTAATGGAATTCTAATTTATAATAAGTCTTGGAAAGACCATTTGAAGTATTTAGATACAGTTTTGGGAATATTAGAGCAATAAGATATTTTTGCAAAGGAATCCAAATATGAGTTTTGAGTGATGGAGATCTTATCTTTAAGCTAAGTTATTAGTGCACAAGGAGTGCAATTGGATCAACAAAAGATCTAAGTTATCATGGATTGACCTCTACCTACCACATTGACATAGTTGAGGGGATTTTTTGGTCTTTGTAGCTACTATAGAAAATTTATTAATGAGTTTTCACAACTTGTAACACCCATAATAGATATGAGAAATAAGGGAGAGTTTGCATAAATAAAATTAGCACATGTAACTTTTGATAATCGTAAGGAGGTAATAAGTTCATTTCATATACTCGTTTTATATTTTTCACTTCTATTTGTTGTAAAATATGATGCTTCAATGGAAGAGATTAGAGTTGTATTAAATTACAAAGGGAATTTCATAGAATTTGAATGCAAGAAATTGGGAGAATAAAAATAATAATTCTCTATCTATGACAAAGAAATGTTGGCCATCATACATAGATTGGAGAAGTTTAGAGAATATCTAGTTTGTGAAAGATTTGTGGTGAAGATAAATTAAAAAAAATTGAAAGTATTCCCCAACCAATGAGATTTGAATAATAGACAAAAAAAGTGGGTAATTAAGCTCCAAGTTTATGATTTTGACATTGAGTATATGAAAGAAAAAATAATGTGCTTATCGATGCTCTTTCTAGAATGCATACTCTTTGTTCTCTTTCTACCATTTCTTTTGATTGGAAGGTCTCTATTATTGCAAAATATAATAAGAATAAGTTTACTACTAACCTTCTTGATGAGAAAGTGAATAATGACATATTCACAATAGAATATGGACATATTCTCTATAAGAATGGGGTTTTCTCAATTCTTAAGTCTAAAAAGGAGAAAATTTTGAGTTATTCATGATGCGCCACTACTAGGGCATCCAAGTTACAATAAAAATTATAAGCAAGTTAGGAAAATATTTCATAGAAAGGTATGAAGGATGGTGTCCTCAAACATACAAGAGAATGCTTAACCTATCAACATAATAAAGGAGAACATTATTTTCTAGCAGGTTTATTGCAACCGCTAGCTATTCCAAATCTGAAATGAGAGAGTATATCTACAAATTTCATCACTAGTCTCACTAAAGTACATGGTACGGATTGAACTTGTGCTTTTTTGAATAGGATAAATAAGTATGTATATTTATTTTTTATTTATTCATAATCTAGAGCTCCTCAAGTGGTTGATTTTTTTTTTAAAGAAGTGTGTAAGCTACATGGATTGCCTAAAAATATTTCTAGTGACAAAGATAGTGGATTTCTTAGTTCTTTTTGGAAATATTTATTTCACTTAACAAGTATGAGTCTCCCTCCTAGCACAAAATATCACCCCCAAATAGATGGAAAAATAGAAATAGTGAACAAGTGAGTTGAGAGGCGCTTGTAGAATTACATTTCAAATCAATAATCAACATGCATTAAATGGTTGTATTTGAGAGAATAATGTTATAAAACTTCATATCATATTTCCATAATTGATATTTCTCCATTAAAATAATTATATGGCTATGATGCATTAACCTTTGTTGTTTTAATGTCCATAGATAACAAAGTACCAACAACTACTGATTTAGTTAAGCAAAGTCTACATATTTTGAGGTCACTTAGATATCACATACAACGAGCTTCAAAAAAATAGAAGTTTTGGGTAAATTAGAATCATGTAGAGATATCATTTAAGGTGGGAGATTTTTTTTTGAGATTGCAACCATACAAATAATATTTTACTAAAAGAAATGGAGCTAAAAATCTCAAACCATGATTCTACGATCCTTACAAGATCTTGAGGAGAGTTGGTAAAGTTACTTATGAGTTGGAGCTACTAGTACATAATAAAATTCAAATTTCCCATGTGTCATGCCTCAAAGGGTACTCAAACAAAATATTGTACCTTTAAAGGATTTGCCACCCCTTGTATGATGAGGGAAATCTCATATTGATACTAAATGCAATTATTAATATAAGGTGAGGAGATTCAGAAATAGAAGCATACAAAGTATCTAGTTTTTGGAAGGATCTACCAACAAAATATGCTACATGAGAAGGACAAAAAATCTTAGAGCATCCAAATTTGAATTTCTTGAGGATAAGAAAATTTTGGGATGGTGGACTTGTAATGTCCCATTTCTAAAATATTTCAATTTGAAGCATGTATTCCCATTCCAACATTTTCTATGGGATAAGGAGAATTTACAAGAAATAAATTTAATTAAAAATTGATTATTTGGACTTGAAATAATCATTATTTCTCATTTTTGATAAAAGAGGTCAAGTAATTAATAAAACATTATTATTTTTATGTATTTTTAGGGTCACAATAATTCATGGAGATGGGATAATGTAACTCCTAAATGAATTGACATCTTTAATGACAATTCATTTTGTATGATTATGACATTTTTTATGACAACTCATAATTGGTAATTTTGGAAAGTAAGGGAAATTAATAAGTTGAAAACTAATGGAGAGTTATGATATGTTATTTTTGGAAGATAATTCTCCATATAAAATATTGATAACAAGTTTTAATGAAATTTATAAATGGGTGTAAGAAGAGCATATTTGACTAGCTAAATTTAGTCAAGTGTAAGAGGAGGTTATGACAACTCTTTATGGGGCCTATTTTAAAGGAATATTTTGAAATATTTTTAAATAATATTTATTTTGGTTTGATGAGATGTTGGGATTCATGCCCTAACTTCTATAGAAGTCAAACATATTTTTTAGTTTATTTTTTTACCAATTATGAAATTTATTCACAACTTGAGTACTTATCTTGAATTACAAGGTTTGAGGATGAAACCCCTTGGATTATTTGACATCAAGAGGACAAACTTTGGTTTCTAGAGGGAAATATCACTCAAAGGTTTTATTTTAACTTTAAAGTTTTGTTTGGATTTTTAGCATATGATTTGGTATTGTAAAATTCCAATTGTTCATGCTAGTAAATTTCCTAAGTTTTCACTTTCAAGTAAATAAACTATGTTTCAAACCATTGAAATAAAATAAATCCTTTCCAAGAGAGAAATAATGAACATAAATGACATAACAATTTTCATTCATTGATTTCATTTTCAATATGATAATCAACATGTTACAATATTTCCAAGATTGTAAGCAATTACATACATAGTTCAACCAAGCTTCAAAGCAATAGATATAGATGGTCTAGGAATCTTCTACAAAACTTGATCACCAGCTAAGGAGGAGAAGCATCACTCAAGTGCTTTCCCACAAACCATGAACTCATATGTGGTCCCCCACACATATATCATTGGATAGATGGCCCTACCCTTCAACGAAGAGATTGGTGAAGAAACCTCCTAACATTAACCTTAATGAGCTTAGTGTTGTGCCCTACATAACTAGAACTTGTAGACCTTACAATCTTGGTCTAGTATGCATAAAAAGGAACATGGTGAACTGATACTGGAGCCAAATTCAAACACACTACTTTGGCCAAAGTATTCTCACTCAATACTTCGAATGACAATCATCCTATTCACATACACTACCCTAGCTCATTCTAACTTTAGACTACTATATCTATGCATAGGTAAACCTTCATTAGGAAAACATTAACCTCATATTTGATATATTCCCTTTTCCTAAATCTCAATGGTACCTCTACTAAGCGAACATAAAAAAAATCATAAGTTACCCCCCTTCAATGGATAACCTAACCCTAGGTATAACTCATAGCTTCCCAAGTCCACAAAACAACTTAACAAAAAGTAACTCAACAGGTTATTCCATATTCGTCATTCCTAGTATATAATACTGTAGATGTCAATCAATCACTCCTTAATATGGAGTAAATAAAAACACTTATATGGTAATCATATCAACAATACCTTTCCTCTTTTATAAGAAAATAGACTATTACTCTTTTTCAAGCAAATTAGTGCAATTCCAAAATAAACATACAAGGCAAACAGTCTTTCAGATTTTAAGATAAAATAGAAAGAGAATAGAATTGCATGCCTACTAATTCCTTAATTTGATCAAATCTTTGAATCCCTATCTTGGCCTCCTCTTAATACCAACTTAGTAATCAACCTCTCTTAACTAATCTCACTAAAAATTCCTCACAAAAGCTCTCAGCAAATTAAAAATTACTCAATGAAAACTACAATAGAAAAATTCAGCAACGTAATGTTGTAGATGAAAGTGTATCAAATGAGGTGAGTTCGCCCTATATTTATACCCAAAAACCAACTTCTCAAGGCTAAATACAAGGTTCATTCTATGCCACTTCTCAGCTATAAAAAAACAACTTAGCTTATTGGTGAAAAGGCGACAAATTCCTATCAAGTTAGTCATCAAAACTATACAACAATTCGATTTAATGCTTGCCACAACAAGTTTGAAAAATTCATAAAGCACATGCTTTATATAGTGAATCGTTTTCCAGGATTTTAAGACTTCTAAAGTAATCAGAGAATTCATAATATGACGCTGAGTTTCAACACATTCCTTATTCTCAAGCTCATGGTTTAATAATGGAAATGGTCTATCATATTTTGGTTGCACATACTCTATTGACTTAGTCCAGATTTGATAAGTGACACATAATATTGGTTTGACCTTTTAATATTTATAATGTTGTTGATTTGGTACATTGCATCCATAAAATGTGTTGCACTTTAATTCTATTCATTATCTTTTACACAATAGATTTTATCCTCACATATTTCTTCGCACTTTATGATAAATGCAACTTAATATTCACTAATGCGCTATTACATATTGTACTATATATTTCATTTCATCGACCATAGCATATATTATATAAATTGACCTTTATTACTTGCATAACATATATATATATATATATATATATATATATATATATATATATATATATATATCGATAAATAGCATTAAATGTTATAGATATGTATATATATATTCTACTATATATATATATATCTATATCTATATATTCTACTATATCTATATATATATATTCCTTGGAAAATAAATATGTATACATTTGATACTCAAATAAATAAGATCAAGTTAACATTTCATATACAATATCATTTGTGTATATATATACCTATATCCATGTATATGTACGTATACATATGTCAACATATTCGTATAGATATTTTCATTTGTCATTACATACATGTATATATGTATATATCTCATATATATATACATTTTGATTACATAGCCACAAACATAGGCAATTACTATCTTATTGATAGGCACATATACATGTGATGTATATATATATATATACATACATACATGTCACATTGTCCTCTCGATATCACCATGCTCATAAGCAACCCGTCCATAAGTGTGCATAGGTACATCTACCTATGTACTCTCATGTATGTGTTCCTTCACGTGTATATATTATCGTCAATATGCATATGCATACATATATATACATTCAACATATGTACATCTCATCAATTAAGAATAGTAATATAAAGAAGTACTTGCATTCCAAAGCACTATACATAATCCAATAATACTCCTAACAGTAATCAAAATCCTTCCTAATGCAAACACATCATGCTAAAGGATAACTTACCAATTCCCAAACACTATGACTTGACTCAACCATTCTATTAGTGAGTGTGTGTGTATAAGCTCAATTAGGTTTCATTACAAGTTACTTCACCAAGTTCTTCTCCTGAGTGATACTTCCCCTCGCTTTCAGAGGATTGATTCTGAACCTACATCCAACTCAACACATTTTTATGGTAGTCAATTGTTCATCAAAACAAACATTTGCATAATACTTTTCATAGTTAGAATATCAAATTCAATAACCATACATTCCAGATTTCCATTCTATTAACATAAAATGAAATAAACATTCATTCATACTTTTTTGGTAAACAAAGTACAATTATATATATGTATATATATATCCAATAAAAATTCCAAATACATTCACATATGTAGTAATTTACCCTAACATAGTAATAGTAAATAGGTAAACGCACAATGGGGTGTGACATACTCCCCTCCTTGTGAATCATCGTCCCTGATGATTTTATGTAGCAACTATAGACACTAAAAATTGGTATAGGCTTGCGACTTCAATTTTCAACATAATTCTCATCTTCATTGTCATAATTAAATAATGTTAACTATTTAATTAAATTTTCTAAAGTCACCTATTCTCTATTAATTAAATAAATTTAATTATTTAATTAATTCATTTTCACCTTTATCTCTTCTTGACTAATTATTTAATTTCGTCTCTAATTAAATATATCTTCTTTTTAAAAATTAAATAAATTGTTATTTAATTTACCCTCATCATATTTTCGATTATAATTAAATAATCATCTAAAATTATTTAATTATTCTTTAACCTTTTCTCTAGTCAATTAAATAAATATTATTTATTTAATTTAATCCCCAAATCTTGAATGTTGAATTAAATAATTATTTAATTCATAAAAAGAATTATTCCTAGCATATTCTTCTATAATTAGATAATCGCTTAGTTATCTAATTAGTTATTTATCACTTATGTCTAGATCTAATTTGATCATTCAGTTATCTGGTGATTTAATATGATTGTTTCTAACAAACTGACTTTTTGTCTTAATCAGTCAGTTATCTAGATTTATTTTTATCTTCTATGTGCAAACCTTTATTAATTAAATAACTTTAATTATTTAATTAATTTATTCTCATCTTTTATCCATTTCAATCTTTATCTTTACATGCAGTCTTTATTCTTCTAGTTTCCAGTAGATTTATTTAATTTAATCCCCACCATTTATGCTTTTTCACTTACACTAATTTAACCCTAATCCTATTGCATGTCACATTTTTTAATCTTGATCGTCGATTTATCTTTTAATCTGAGTCTGTCATTCAAAAATCAATTTTCTATAAATTGGCTTTACCTTCATCATTATTACTCCTCCCGAAATCTTATGAATTTTGGAAGAAATCAACTTCAGAATCTTCGATGTTTTGCTAATAAAACTATCATGAGGCTACAATTGCACACTTAAGAGAAATCTAAGGAAAATTATCATACAACGACAAAATGGAGAAGTTCAATCGAGGTTATTCATGGAATTACACAAATGTTCGGTGAGATCTTTCTGTTATTTATGCTTTTTATATTTCCATTGTTCTTTATTGTTAGTGTAGGTTTAGATTTGAGTTTATTACATTGTATTGCTTAATCTTGCTTGTTTTCCTATGTTACATTGGTGAACCAAGTCCACTCCACATCCCCATTCCATCCTATTGGCCTTATACCCGACTGGGAGAGAATACTCGACCTACGTCATTTGGACTTTGCACTTGTTGTTCCAACGTCATGAAATGTCTTGAAAAAAATCCAAAAAAAATCATAAAACCTCAAAAAGGACAAAAACATCAAAACAAGTCAAAAACCCAAAAACAGATTCAAATTCAGTTGTGTCAGTTAGTTGTGGACATTATCGAACTACATTGCCTCTGCAACTGGATGTAGGCAAGACCATCACTTGATGCACCCCTGAGGCATTAGGTCCATCTTTCTAGGTTTGTCACATATCACACACATAAAATCATGACTCCTTCTTTGTACATCAACGTCATTGGTTATGTCAAACTACGAGGTCTTTGAGTGTATAACGTAGGAAAGACCATCAATCGATGAGCCCCCAAGGTTGTACAAGGTCAGTCATTTAGTGTAACACCCTGCCGCGTAACCCTAAACGAAGTTGCAATTAACTACTCAAACACACAATTTTTTTTGTTGTTTAAAGTACAATTAACATGCAAGTTCACTACCCATTGCCAACAACCTCTAAGGTTACGAGACTGAGATTACTTTAAAACCCAAACAAAAAACATGAATTGAATCCATAACATTTATCTACTTAAGAAATGAAGAACACATACATTCCATACATGATAAATTACATCAAAGAATGAGATATACCATAAGATTTAAAATAATAATAATGTAACAAAATATTACATCTTTCATTCCCCGAATGAGGTAGATCCAAAAGCATGATTACATATTACATCTTCCACCTCGATAACAAATGAGGGGTAATAAATTACAAGATTCAACTAAAATGAAAATAAGCACATAATGAAACTAGATTCCATGAGCTCTCCAACTGGAAATCTCGTCCACATGAACAAGAAGAAAACCCAACAGAGTAAGGTGCACGTTCCACCCAACCAAGTGGTACCCAAAGGCCCACCCCCCGTGCTAGGAGATAGTAACAAGGATTCCAAGACAAGACCATCTACCTCTAGTCACAGGAAAAAACATAACTGAACTTAATCAAATACAAATACATCACTAACACCATGGTTACATTGCTTCCAGAGTTAATTAAACAATTGCATCACTGTACAAACATACTGTTGACTTAGGAGAAGTTTCATCACAATGTTACATGGGTTACCCTGGCAAGTCTTCCTAGGTCTCGATACCCATCTCAGGATCTCTTGGAAACCTCTAATGACTCTCGACCCCTCATGGAAACCAATGTGGAATCAATTATCTCTCGTAGAGACAAGATGATGATCTTGCCATTCCAGGCCTTCCTGTCCCATCCCAAGTCTATACAAGCCCTTGCATCCATGAGCGAGGCACAATTATCTTTGTTAAGTGTTTGATTCTACCTATTCTCCTAATAAGTTCATTTAAATTATCACTGGATTAACTAAATCACAATGAGTTACCTTGGCACCACTTTGTGTGTCGACCCTCATTGAAATCCACTCCTCTAAGACAACACATGGAACAACTCCACAACCTAAGGGTAAACTAGTGCAACTCAAGGATATCAAATCCCTATCCAGAACATAAAAGCAACACAATCCCATTTGTGATAACCGAGTAACTAAGTGGATACAATTATACACACTACCCAAGACAATTCAAAGGTTGAATTTCATAATACGACAACCCCACATAATTAAATACCCCATCTGGAAGACTTATTAACCCCTAATAAACAATTTCCCCCAAATGAACACTGAAGAAATTTACATTTTAAAAGAGCAATATAAACAGGAATTAAATCTACTTTTGGATTTCCTAAATCCACATACCTTACTAAAATTTAGTATTATATTGCCTCAATAAAACTTAATTTAATAATGTCTCTTTCAGACAAGGATGAAAATTAAACCATATGTTTAATTCCTTAATTGCTCTAACTATTAATAAAACAAACATTTACTCGATTTAAAAAACACCACTTTCAAATCATCTATTTCTTCTTTTCAAAAATAATTCATTTGAAAACCAAATAATTCCTCGATTAAAACGCATTACTTTTAAATCCAATATTTGATCTGATAAAACATATTATTTTAATCATCCCATAATTCAACTATTACATAGTAATTTAAAATTTCTCCAATTACATTTAAATCATGTCATTATTTAAATCGATAGTTTAATATATATATATATATTTTAATCTATATATACACAACTATATATATATATATACATAATATATACCCTCATATTATATATTATATATTATATATATATTATATATTATATATATATATTTTATTATTATATATATTTTAATATTATATGAAGAAGACTTGGGCACGGATTTTTCTTGGGGTGTGCACCGTTTTAGGGTTTTGGGTCGGCTGTGTTTACACACAGCCGAACCCCATTGAATGGGGTGACTGTGTGTAAACACAGTCAAACCCACAAAGGGGTGTGGTTGTGTTACACATAGTCGTCCCTTGGTGGCGGCGGCTGGGTGGGGTGCGAGTTGGGCACGACTCCCCCACATGCCTCTTATGGGGGCGCGGTGGGGTGAGCCCCTAGCGACCCCCCAACCTCCAATTTTTTATTTTTATTATTATTATATTTTTATTTTTATTTTTTTATATCTCTTTTTTTTTTATGAAACCCCTATGGATTTCAAAATCCGCTTTTAAGGGCTAAACTTTTTCATTTTTTTTAATACATAAGCTCAAATATGAAAATATATATATATATATATATATATATTTAAACACCCACACATGAGATTTACAAAATTAATTGAACAAATAAATTCTAAAATGATTATTTACAGCCATATATATAATTTTTTGAGAGAAAACCAAATGAAACAAAAATTTACAAATTTGATCAAGATTCAACATGGATTTTTTCATCACAAATTATTTTTTCTTTGTTTTTCAAAACATGATTTTGCAAACAGCATATCAAAGCTTTGAATTTTTTTTCCTCCAAAATCAAAATAAACTAAATAAATGAACCTGGTTTCAGAAGCTTGAGAAGATATCAAATGGTGCACTGGTTCTTCCTCTGATTCTAGCTCCTTCCCAACAATTCTACAAAGCTTTTCCACAATTCCAATCCAAAACCCACAAAATAAAAATCTCCTTCCTTTCTTTCCTTCCTCAAATTTTCATGCTTTTTTCCGAAAAAAAACTCCATGGAAATAAAAAATAATAGAAAAAATGAAAAACTATCTCCTCAACCACCCTCATCAATTTTTGAAAGACAAAATAGTAAATATCTCAATTTTCTTTTCCATTCAAATTTTCAAAAAAAAGCAAATTAAAACATTTTTTCAATTTTCCAATTTCAAACAAAATATCAATTAATTCCAAAATGAATAACTTAATTCAATTCAACACAGTTAATTTAATTAATTCAATACAATAAATCTAATCCAAGATTAAATTATTTTCTTAATTAAATTAAATTATTTTCTTAATTAAATTAAATTATTTTCTTAATTAAATTAAATTATTTTCTTAATTAAAATTAAATTATTTAATAAATTAAATAACATTTCTAACATAATAACCGGATTAATTTAATCAACAACTTAAATACATAAAGCCATTTATTTACCTCTTTAACTTGCAATTAAATAACATCAAGACAATTTGAACAATATTAAAACAATCAAACCAGACTTAAAACCAACGTCACACTATAACCAGGATGATGACTTGACATAGGAAACCTAGCTACTATCTCCCAATTGAATGTCGTTGGGCAATAGACACACTCAAACCTGCAAAATCAGGTGGAGTCGATGTCTTGTACCTGTAAACCTGCAAATAAGCGTATATCGAACATGCATATATATATATATCAATATAAAACACACTGTGAAGAGGAAATCTCAAAATCATAGGGCGCTCGCAAGCGAGTGGTGCAATTTCGTCCCCTTCACCAATATAGTGTTACAAAAACTGACGAATCTAACATCAATAATCTAATCAAAAGAATAAAACATCATTAATTCAAATATCATCTATGCTAATCTACAACATGCCATAATGATAATCATCAAAATAAATATACCGTCACATCAAAATGTAACAACACATCGCTTTACAGTTAGCGATCAAATAGTAACTGAGTACCATAGTCAAAGTATCAATATAAAAAAAAACATAACAAAGAAGAACACTGTCTGATCAAAGAGCAAAATGGAGGGGCACTACATTTAGGGTCTGTCGTGTTAGTCAAAATAGGTTAGATATTGTCATCACACACAGAAAATGGTCAAAACATCAAGAAAATTCACGCATCAACAAGATGAGCAAATCAACAAGGTCATCAAGTCAAACCAAACAAATTGCTGAAAAACTCAAATTTCCAAAACAATCAACTTATGTCTTATACAAGACGTGTCCTTGAAAACATACATTATCATTTAATCAAACATTATCATTGCCTTATACAGGTGGCCGCATGATCAAAACCAGACTCAACATCTTATACGATATGCGTCTTTCTTGAAACCAAGCTTCGTCGAGCACTCAATCAGACAACAAACAGATCAAATTTTGGCAAATATTTTTACTGGTTGTTGACTTTATGGCTTGTTTTGTTTTATCTTTTTAATTGGCTTCGTCGTTGAGTTTGGTTACTAGCTTTCTCGAGGATGTCCCATGAAGGATTTAGAGAAGCAAGGATGTCTTAGGACTCTTTTTCTTTGACTATTGTTTGTCGACTGTCTTTTGACTTTGTTTTGGAGTCAGGTTACTAGCTTCCTTGAGGATGTCCCATGAAAGATTTAGAGGAGAGATGATGTCTCATGACTCATCTTTTATTTGATTGTTGTTTGTGTTTTGTCTTGACAAAAAGACTGGGGCAATTTTGCCCTTAGTATGAGTTAGGACAATCCTTGTTTGTGACTGTTTGTTTTTAGTAGGTGGATGACCTGACACACCTTGGTCTATCTCATATTATGGTGTTTGTTATCCATTTGTATTATTTAACACTCAATAATGATTAATGCAAGGCCTATTATGTATTTGGAAAAGTATTGAAGATTCTAAGATTCTTTTAAAATCCAGGTCTTCCATGCTAATGTCCATGTCTTCTATGTTGCTATTCATCTTTTCTGCTCTAACATTTCTTCTTTTCTACATCTTCACCACCTTTATCTATGTTCCTCTATCCTTTTGTCCTTCATCTTCTAGTTCTCTCATCTATGTTGAGAGCACACTCATGTTCTTCGAACTCGCCTATCCTCTCGAGGGGGCATACCACTACCTCCTTGCCATTCTCCCTTTCACTAGGCATATTTTGGACTGATTTTCTTTGACACAATGCGATAAACAACATTGTATCAAAGAGGGGAAAAATATAGACTTTAAGAATTGATCTAGGCCTATGACTTCGATTTTCGACATAATTTTCATCTTCATTGTCATAATTAAATAATGTTAATTATTTAATTATTTTCTAAAGTCACTTATTCTCTATTAATTAAATAACTTTAATTATTTATTTAATTCATTTACACCTTTATCTCTTCTTGACTAATTAAATAAATATTATTTATTTAATTACGTCTCTAATTAAATATATCTTCTTTTAAAAATTAAATAAATTGTTATTTAATTTACTCTCATCACATTTTTGACTATAATTAAATAATCATCTAAAATTATTTAATTATTCTTTAACTTTTTCTCTAGTCAATTAAATAAATCTTTATTTATTTAATTTAATCCCCAAATCTTGAATGTTGAATTAAATAATTATTTAATTCATAAAAATAAATATTCCTAGCATGTTCTTCTATAATTAGATAATCACTTAGTTATCTAATTAGTTATTTATCACTTATGTCTAGATCTAATTTGATCATTCAGTTATCTAGTGATTTAATATATGATTGTTTCTAACAAACAAACTTTATGTCTTAATCAGTCAGTTATCTAGATGTATTCTTATCTTCTACGTGCAAACCTTTATTAGTTAAATAACTTTAATTATTTAATTAATTTATTCTCATCTTCTATCTATTTCAATCTTTATCTTTACATGCAGTCTTTATTCTTCTAGTTTCCACTAGTGATTAAATTATTATTTAATTTAATCCCCACCATTTATGTTTTTTCACTTACACTAATTTAACCCTAATCCTATTGCATGTCACATCTTTTAATCTTGATCGTCGATTTATCTTTTAATCTAAGCTTGTCATTCGAAAATTAATTTTCTATAAATTGGCTTTACCTTCATCATTATGATTCCTCCCAAAATCTTATGTGTTTGGAAGCAACTTTAAGAATCTTCGATGTTTTTCTAATAACACTATCATGAGGCTATACTTGCAAACTTAAGAGAAATCTGAGGGCAATTATCATACAACGACAAAATGGAGAAGTGCAATCGAGGTTATTCATGGAATTACATAGATGTTTAGTGAGATCTTTTTGTTATTTATGCTTTTTATATTCCCATTATTCTTTATTGTTAGCATAGGTTTAGATTTGAGTTTATTGCATTATATTGCTCAATCTTGCTTGTTTTCCTGTGTTATAGCAACATAAACTATATAAAGAAAAAAAAACATTATTTTTCAAGCACTTTCAAAAGCATGTAAGACATGCAGAAACTTTTGTTCTATTTCAGCATAGTCTTCCCAAGTGGCAGAATCTTCTACATACTGGTCCCACTGGACTTTGCACTACAAAACCTCCCTATTACGCAAGCGAAGCTTACGTGTTCCGAACACCTCGATAGGCTCAATTGTTACCACTTTGAGATCCTTTACCTATAAAGCATTCCAATCAATTACATGATTATCTCCTAGTATATACTTCTTTAGGTAAGAAATGCGAAAGATGTTATGAATTTGGGCAAGAGCTAATGGCCATGCAATTCGATAAGCTAAAGGATTCACTTCCTCAAGAATCTAAAAAGGACCTACATAGTGTGGAGCTAGTTTGGATGACTTCCCAAACTTGATGGAACTCTTATGCAGTTTCACCCTTAACAACACCTTATCACCTATTACAAATTTTTTGGGAACTCACTTTACATCTACGTAGCTTTTATGCTTATCATTGGCTTCAGCTAGCCTTTGCTTGATAACCTTAACTTGTTCCTCCATTTCAATTAACATATCAGGTCCAAGACTCTACCTATCCTCAAGTTTATCTCAACTTATCGAGGTTCGACACTTTCGACCATATAATGCTTCGAAAGGAGCCATATTTATTGTAGAATGATAGGAATTGTTAGAAGAAAATTCCACTAAAGGAAAGTAATCCTCCCACTTGTATTTCTGATCCATGCAACACATTCTTAGTAGGTCTTCAAGTAATTGAATCACCCTTTCTATTTTTCCATCCGTTTTTGGATGATATGTTGAACTTATATTTAGTTGAGTCCCAAGCGCAAAAAATAAGGTTTGCCAAAACATTGAGGTCACACGTGCATCCTTATCCAAGATAATATTCTCAAGAATTCCATGTAGTCTAAAAACCTCTTGAACAAATTTTCATTCTATGACATGAGCTCCATCAGTTAAATTCCTAGGTATGAAATGCGCTACCTTAGTTAGCTTGTCTACAACTACTAAACTAGAGTTGTGCTTATTTATTGACATAGAAAATCCTTGCACAAAGTCCATACTAATGACTTGCCACTTACTCTCTAGAATATCATGTGGATATAGTAAGCTTGCAAGATGATGATGTTCCACTTTTACCCTTTGACATTCCAAGCATTTAGCCACAAATCTAGTAGTGTCTCCTTTCATCCCTTTCCAAAGTATAATGGCTTCACATCAGCCAACATTTTTGTCACACCATGATGTCTTGAGTATGGTGATCAATGAAATTTTTTCCACACAAGATAGATTAACTCTTAAGAGTCAGGCACATACATCCTTCCCTTATACCTAAGCAATCCATTGGGTTCAAAATGAAATCCTTCATAACTTGTATCTTGTGTATTTTTTGTGAGTGTTTGCTTAACTTGCAAATAGTATTCATCCTCCTTACATTTATGCAATACTTGGCCTTTAATGTTGGTTTGGATTGTCACTATCGAGGCAATATGCCTTCTACGACTTAAGGCAATAGCTACCCGATTTTCTTTTCCTTTGATGTAGCTAATATTGAAGTCATAATCAACTATCAACTCCAACCATATTCTCTATCATGCATTTAGATTATGTTGAGTGAATAGATACTTCAACCTATGATGATCAACTTTCATCTCAAATGGCTTCCCTAATAAGTAATGCCTCCACATTTGCAATGCATGAACCACCGCTGCTAACTCTAAATCATGTGAAGCATAATTTTATTCATAGGGTTTTATATTTCTTGATTCATAAGCAATTACTTTCCCTTCTTGCATTAAAACTCCACCTAACCCTTCTCCCAATGCATCTATGATAACAATGAAGTCACCATCAAGATCTGGTAATTTCAAAATTGGAGCAGTAGTTAACTTCTCTTTGAGTAGATCAAATGTTGCTTGGCAGTTTTTTGTCCACTCAAACTTCTTCCCTTTCCTCTACAAATAAGTAATTGGAAAATCTATTCTAGAGAAGTTTGTAACAAATTTCCTATAATATCCCACCAAACCCATAAAACTTCTAAATTCAAAAAAAAAATTAGGTACTGTCCATTCTAATACTGCTTCGATCTTGGCTAGATCAATTGAGATACCTTCAATTGATATCACATGTCCAAGGTATTGTACTTTCTTCTGTTAAAAGTACATTTAGAGAGTTTCCCATACAACTTATGTTCTCTCAATAGTTGTAGGACTATCTCCAAATGCTTGCAATGATCCTCCTCATTCTTTGAATAGATTAGGATATCATCCAGGAAAACTAAAACAAACTTATCTAGGCAATCCCTAAACATATTGTTCATTAGATTCATAAGTGTCGGTGCATTAGTTAGTCCAAATGGTAGGACTATAAACTCATAATGCTCGTACCTTGTTCTAAAAGCAGTCTTGAAGATGTCTTCATATTTCATTCTTAATTGATGGTATTCATATCGTAGATCAATCTTAAAGAACACAACTCCCCTCATTTGATAAAAAAAAGGTCATCAATGTGTGGCAATGGATACTTGTTCTTTATCGTAGCTTTGTTAAGCATTCAATAATCTATGCACAACCACAATGTACCATCCTTCTTATTCACAAAGATTATTGGTGCTCCCTAGGGTGATACACTTGTTCTTATCAATCCCTTAGATAATAATTCATTTAGCTATGCCTTAAGATCCATTAACTCAGTTGTTGCCATTCGATAAGGCACTTTGGAAATAGGTTCCGATATTAGCACTATCTCAATGGAGAAATTGAAAATCCTTTTTGGTGGTAGTCTGGGTAATTCTTTTAGAAACACATCCACAAAATTTTGTAGGATTGGATAGCTTTCCATATCCATTTCTCCAATTCCCATCATTTCACCTTCTTCCATATCTTGGTAATCTTCTGATCCAAAGTTGACCACACCATCTTGTGAATCTATTTCCTTATAGTCCTCAAAAAAATTCATCTTTAGTGTAAAAAGCTTACATCCTTTCTTCTTAGCCCTAAGAAGTTGCATAGCATAAATTTTATGTAACTTGACTTCCCTAGGTATCCCTTGCAACATCACTTAGTTACCTAAATCATCTAAGCACTCTATAGTTTTGGCACGACAGTCTACCTTGGCCTTATGCTTCTAAAGCCAGTTCATTCCTAGGATAACATCATAGGATCCTAAGGGTGCTACATATAGGTTTACCTCCATAGAAAAAACAAGGTAGCTTAATCCTAGCTTCAAACAAACATTGTTCCACCATTGCTCTTGTCTGGTTTGCATATTCTACAACCCATGACTTTTCCATGTAACCAACTTTCCTAGTTATTTTCTTTGCTATTCTAGGTGAAACAAAATTTTCAATAGCTCCAATATCTATAAGTACGAAAATGGGTAAGACAAACAAAATACCTGGAGTCTCCACTGGAGTAACTTGATACTCTACTTGACGATCATCCAAAGCAAAATGAATCTTTTGTTGGAATGTCGCTTGCTGGGTAGGAAGTGGGTTTCCATAAGGTTGTGACTCAAAAGGCTTATTGGGACAATTTGAAGCATATTGGTCTCATCCACATGTGAAGTATCCCATTGCTAGTCCTTTCTTCCTTATAGGTTTAGTAGCATTACTTCCACCATTGTTCACACTACCACTATTGAAATTATTCCTTCTATGTTTCTTCCTCGATTCTCTTCCATTATTTTGGGATCCCTTATCCCCTCGCTTCTAAAAATATTGCACCCCTTCAAACTTCCTTGGAGTTGGTTTAACTTGAACTCCTATGAACATCTTACAATTTCTATTCTCTTGGAGGATGGAGATGGATTTGAGTTTCTGCTCCTACTTAACAGTGAACATCTACCTCACCTCCAATCTGACTATTAATCCCAATGATGAATTTCCTTATGAAGAATCATTCATCCTTTTGATACATTGGTACATAACCTAGTAGTTGGGTAAAATTTTCCTAGTACTCATTTACTAACATCTCACCCTGTCTCAAATTTTGAAAATCGATGAGTTTTTGGTCAAAAAAGAGTTGAGGTAACCATCTTTTTTGAAATATTTCCACAAACTCATTTCATGAAAGTTTAAGAGAGCTAAGGCCGAGTTCCATTTTCTTGTTCATCCACCAGTTAGAGACTTCTCCTGCTAATTGATAGAATTCCCATGCTGCTTTCGTAACCTCATAATAGTTTTGGATCTCAAAATATTTCTCCATCTGGATCAACCATGCCTTAACTTCTTCCTCATTGGTACTACCTTCAAATTTGGGTGGGGTTATTTTCCTCATGTCCTTAGAAAATTTAGTAGCCATACACTTCCTACTAGTTCCCTCAAATAGAGAACGTGATTTCTCTTTCTCATGCTCATGGGTTTGATCATGATCATGAGAATTTTCTCCCTCATCCTCATTATTTGGAACTTCCTGCTCTACTCTATCTTTTACCCTTACTTCCTGCTCAAGATTCCCCAATATTGCATTGGTTTCATGAATGATAACCAAAATTTGATCCAATTTAGCTTCATCACCCACTTGACCTTGTACAACTTCATGAATTCCTCTAGGATCGGTCCTAGTTATCACCATCTTTGCAAGAAAAGGTTATACCTGAAGGTTCATCTTTATTAGATTTAATCATGTTCTTACTATCTTATGGACAATATTTAAATGAACATTTATTTGCACATAAAAGAAATTTCACATAATATTTGAGCATAATATTTTGATAAACACATGATTTTATTACTTTCAAGGATCTCAAAATCCTTTCGATTACATAGAGTGACTATTCAAATATTCAAGTGGAGAGTATCCCTCAGATTCACTATCTAACACAAAACTTAACAAGGTATGCCCTACATATTTTTGTTCATCTCTCATTTGTTCTTCTCTATCCCAAAATGGATAGTAACCTTCAATTTATCATCTGATACATAGTTACGAGGAACATAACCCTCTTATTCATTACTTTATGAAATTACAATCACTTTTGACATAGGAAGAACTCTAGGGTTTCTAAATATGAATGCTATATTGACACTCCCTTTTAAGGGAATATCCCTAGAAAGTGAGAAGAAATCAGATTTTGTTGGTGAAACTGGAGGTAGATAGTTGATATAGGCTTCCTCCTTCCTCCTTCTTTTTACTTCACTAATTTGAGAAAGAGTGTGACTAAAGGTTTTAGTACCACTTAAACAAACAACATTATCATAGTTGGTACCCTCTATCATACAAAAAATGGCCTCTTTTTCCTTCTTGGCTTTCAAGTAGCGTTCGTTACTGATTAGTTTCTTGCAATTAACCTAAGACGAACCATTTTGGCACAAGAATTTCCAAACATTATTCTTATTCAATGTTGGATGGAAAGTATGATGAGCAATAGCTTCTAGGGCTAAATCTGGTAGCTCTGATACCACGTGTAACATGCCAATTGTTCACGCTAGTAAATTTCCTAAGTTTTCACTTTCAAGTAAATAAACTATGTTTCAAATCATTACACTAAAACTTTTCTTTTTCAAGAGAGAAAGAATGAACGTAAATGACATAACAATTTTAATTCATTGATTTCATTTCAAATACAATAATCAACATGTTACAATATGTCCAATATTGTAAACAATTACATACTGTGGACATCTAAATTTGACCACTTCCACATGGTCAAAATTGTCTACTCTATTCATCTATTTAATTAATAATGATTAAATAATTTATTTAATCATTATTTCATTTTTTGCCTAAGGTTCCTAAAGTATGTAATTGAATAATTAAATACTTTACCTTACACCTTTTCTTCTCTAAATTAAACAAATAAGACAATTTATTTAATTTAGTCACCTAACCTTTTGATTAAAAATCAATTTTTAATTCCTCATCTTCTCTCTCCTTGTCACATCCTCCATAATCCTCATCTAATCTGGATTAAATAAATTAATCCATGATTAGGATGTGCACCATTTAATCAAGATTAGTGTCACATCCTCCATAATCTCCCACTTGCTTCTAATATCTCATTAATTATCCTAATCTTGTGTTTGCACAACCTTAATCAAGGTCATTAGCCGCATTTAGCATACCTTTTTTAGTCAACCTTTTCACTTTCCTTTCTTGGCCTTGACTCTTTTTCCCATGTGAATTTTTAATTCACATTTATTCATCCAAGGCTCCTCTCTTCCCCATGTGAATTTTTAATTCACTTTTATTCCTCCAAGGAATCTTCTCTTCCCCATGCAAAATTCTAGAACCTTTGACTTGTCACATCACATGTGCCAAAGTCTTCTAAAATATTTGACTTGTCACATCACTCACATGTGGCAAGTTCCCACCTTTTTGGGAACCTTGTCTTATCCACTAGATTCTTCCAATCATGTGAATTTTTAATTCATTTTTATTCACCCAAGATTCTCCTCTTCCCTATGTGATCATTGAAAGGTCACATCATCCCTTTTCCAAGGTACTTGTCCTTCCTCCACATCATGTACCTTCCTTCCACCTCACTTCCACATCATCTCATCCTAGGCCATCTCACATTCCATATGTCAAGATGTGAGGGCTTGTGAGTCCTCAACTCACCATAGCCCTCCATCTTGGATTTATTGGCTTAATCTCAACTGTTGAATTCTCTAGAGAATTCAAATTGTTCTATAAATACCTCCTCTTTCCCCTCATTTTAAAAGAATGAGATTTTTCTACCAAAACTCTTGCCAATTTTTCATTTGCAACACTTAGTCATTTGCAAGCATTCTCCATCAATCAACCAATCCATTTAGCCACTTGCATTTTATCACATTTTTCATCTTGCATCTATTCACCTCCATAGCCATCCAAGGAGCACATAAACCCTCAAAGATCAAGGGCCAACCAAGGGATTTTCAGCACAAAGGTATAACTACTTATAATCTTGTTTTGTTTATCTTTTTTGCATAGTCATTCCTTAGGCTAATTTTGAGGTGTATTTCTTGTGTTATTCCTTTTTAGTGCATTATTAGTTAGTTTTGCATCTTAGAATAAGGGATTTTTTTTTAAGAGATCACACATACATAGCTTAACCGAGCTTCAAAGTAATAGATACAGATGGTTTAAGAATCTTCTACAAAACTTGATTGCCAACCGAGGATGAGAAGCATTATTCAAGCACTTTTCCACAAACCATAGACTCATATGCGGTCCCCCACACATCTATCATTAGATAGATTACCTTACCCTTCGACGAAGAGATTGGTGAAGAAACCTCCTAACATTAACCTTAATGAGCTTAGTGTTGTGCCCTACATAATTAGAACTTGTAGACCTTACAATCCTAATCTAGCATGCATAAAAAGGAACACGATGAACTAATAGTGGAGCCAAAGGAAAACACACTACTTTGGCCAAAGTATTCTCACTCAATACTTTGAGTGACAATCATCCTATTCACATACACTAGACCCTAACTCATTCTGACTTTGGACCATTATATCTATGCATAGGTAAACCTTCATTAGGTAAACATTAACCTCATATTTGACCTATTCCCTTTTCCCAAATCTCAATGGTACCTCTACCAAATGAACATAAACAAAAGCATAATTTACCCCCCCTTCAATGGATAACCTAACCCTAGGTATAACTCATAGGTTTCCAAGTCCACAAAATAACTGAACATAAAATAACTTAACAAGCTATTCCAAATTCGTCATTCCTAGTATATAATACTATAGATGTCAATCAATCACTCCTATTATGGATTAAATAAAAATAGTTATTTGGTAATCATATCAAAAATACATTTCCTCTTTTATAAGCAAATAGACTATTACTCTTTTTCAAGAAAACTAGTGCAATTCCAAAATAAACATACAAGGCAAACAATCTTTTAGATTTTAAGATAAAATAGAAAGATAATAGAATTACATGCCTGCTAATTGCTTAATCTGACTGACTCTTTGAATCCCTAGCTTGGCCTCCTCTTAATACCAACTTAGCAATCAACCTCTCTTAACTAATCTCACTAAAACTTCCTCACAAAATCTCTCAGCAAATTAAAAATCACTCAATGAAAACTATAGCAAAAATGGAGCAGCATAATGTTGCAGATGAAAGTGTATCAAATGAGGTGAGTTCGCCCTATATTTATACCCAGAAACCAACTTATCAAGGCTAAAAGCAAGGTTCATTCTTTACCACTTCTCAGCTATAAATAGTCGACTCAACTTACCAGTGAAAAGGTGGCGGATTCCTATAGTTAGTCATCAAAACTATATAGCAATTTGATCTAATGCTTGCCACAAGAAGTTTGAAAAATTTATAAAGCACATGCTTTATACAATAAATTGATTTCCAGGCTTGTAAGACTTCTAAAGTAATAAGAGAATTCATAATAGGGCCAAATTTCAACAGATTCCCTATTCTCAAGCCTGTAGTTTAACCATGGAAATAGTCTATCATATTTTGGCTACATATACCCAGTCGACTTAGTCCAGACTTGGTAGACAACACATAATATTGGTTTGACCTTTTAACATTTATAATGTTATTGACTTGGTATGTTGCATCCATAAAATGTGTTGCACTTTAGTTCTATTCATTATCTTTTACACAACAGATTTTATCCTCACATATTTGTTCACACTTTATGATAAACGCAACTTAATATTCACTAATGAGCTATTACATATTGCACTGTATATTTCATTTCATCAACTATAGCATATATTATATGAATTGACCTTTTTACTTGGATTATATGTACATATATATATCAATAAATAACATTCAATGCTATATATATATATTCTATATGTATATATATATTCTATATATATATTATATATATTCTATATATATACATATTCTATATATATACATATATTCTATATATATACATATTCTATATATATATATTCTATATATATATATATTCTATACATATATATATTTTTTTATTGTACCCAAAATAATTTTTTTGCTTCATTAAGAAATTTTGGTAAAAATGGTCAAAATCTTGTAAAATTGTCGTCAAAAGTCAAAAAAAGGGTCAAGATATCTAAAATAGCAATTTTCTATTTTAGAAAATTTTGAACAACAAACGGATCATGGGGTTTTTTTGGGTTTATTGTCAAGAGTATGCTTGTAAAATTTAGAAAATTTTGAAATTTGGGTTTTAGGTGCCTATTTTTAGGAAAACCCTAAAAATATGATCTTTCTAGAAATGGCTCAAAATGATTTTGATTGGTTAATTTTTCATCACAATCACATTGGTCCAGTCAAAATTATCAAAAAGTTAGTTTTTATTTGGTGGGTCTATTTCACTTTTTTAGATGAAAAGTTAGGACCTTTGAGGTCATCAATGGAGAATGGTTAGTACCATGTGTCAGAATCTAAGCTTCAAACATTGCACAAAAGAATCTATGGCGAAAGATGCTCGAAAAATGGTGAACAACGGAGGGGAATTTGAAAAGTTGAAATTATGAAAAAAATAAACTAAGTTTGGAGATGGACGCCTTACCTCAAAGAGGTTGTCTAGGCTTCAATGCCTTAGAATATTTTTTTATTTTTTATTTTCCACATGGGAAACACATTCAATGTGCTCACATTAGCAACAACAGTGATCAATGCAGTTGATGACACAGTAAACGCGAAGAGCGAGGAGAGTGAAGGTCTTCAAAAAGTTTCTAACACTGGAGCCAAAAGTGCCTCTGCAAGCCAAGGGGCCCATGAATTCAAGGGTCCAAACATAATTGTTAGGATTTGCAGTTTTGGGTGTCGTCCTCAGAATTCTTCTAGCTTCACAATAAATCCAACAACAAATTCATGGGATCTGTCAAACGCTCGCAAATGAAGATCAAGTGAAAAATGTTGAAAGTCAATGCAAGTCAAGAAACTCAGAAAATGGTTAAGTACAAAGAAGAAAAATGCCCCTATAGGCCAGGGGCACCCAAAATTTTTAGGCATTAGATTCAGTTTTCAGGTTTCATGACCTCCAACAAGCCCTCCTCAGATTTTGTCAGGCTTTGTGATGAGTTTGTCAACAAGTTCATCGGAGCACCCGAACATCCAAAAACAAAGATCAAATTGAGGTGTTTTCGCTAAGAAGATAAAGTGGAAATTATACCTTCTGCACACAAAAGTGCCCCTACAAGCCAGTGGCACCTAGAAATTTGAGCCTACTAAAATAATTTTCAGAGTTTGCAAAACTAGTCATCCTTTCTGAAATTCTTTAGGCTTTCCATTGAATATCTCAACTTGATCATGGGATACATCAATCGTCAAAAATTGTAGATCGAAGCACAAGAGGAAAATTAGAGAAGTTGAAAATCATCTAAAAAGTGGTTAAGTATATAGCACAAAAGTGCCCCTACTAGCCAGGGGTGCCCAAGATTTCAAGCCACCAAAACTACTTTTTAGGGTTTACTGCTTCCAAGAAGATCTTCTCAGAGTTGGTCATGCTCCATAGTGAATCCATCTACCAGCTCAAAAGACCTATCAAACGTCAAAAATCAAAGATCAAATGGAGGAAGTTTATCAAGATTAAAGATGAAAATCTGGAAAACCTTCTAACTCTAGAGATGTAAAGTGCCCCAGTTAGCCAGAGGTGCCTAGATTAAAAAGCAGTTAGATGCGAGATCAAAGGCTTGTGTGAGGTATCAATCTCTTTAGACTTGATCATGCTTTCCAGATCAATTCACATTTAGTCTCAATTGCTCATAGATTGGTGGGAAACAATGCTCAAACAAGGGGTACTAGTCACTGAAAAACAAGCAAAATTTGAAAATCTTCAAAAAAATTCTAACTTTGCAAACCTAGATGTTTATCTCAAGGTGGCGCCTAGGTAAACTTGTGTTAGGGATTTTTGAAGACTTACTCATGCCTTGGCCACCCAAATTTTTGGGGATTCTTTGAGTTAACACCAAATTTCGTGAAATGAATCCTAAAATTAGGGTTTCCATGAGTTAACTAGTTCTTTCACCTCCAAAGTTTATTTAAGAAGCATTTGGGCATCCTTCTTCATTATTTTGTAGGTTGAATTCAAATGCCAAACACATAATTTTCTTCTCAACAACATTTGAAGGATCAAAAGGAAGGGTTTTTTAGTGTTCTTCATATTTTCAAGTTTAGGTTGCACAAAAGAACAACTTTCCATAAAGTGTTTTTCCAAGGCATCATTTTTCAGAGGCAATAATTCATAATTTTCAACTTCTATTGATTTGGGTTTCATTCTTTTTCAATATTCTCCAAGATTGGAATTTTTTTTGATAGCTTCTTCAACTTCCTCTTTCTTAGGGTTTCTTGCATGTTCAAGAAAAAATATTGTTTACACAAAATTGGCCACAAAACCCACGTTCTAGATTTTTCCCAAAAAATAGCTTCTATGGCTTCCATTTTTAGGGTTTCCAAAAAAATTATCTTTTTCAAAAAATGATCAATCTGGGTCTATTCAGCACAAAGGTGCCTACAAAACCCTTGTCTCATAATTTTTTTTTGGGAAAAAATTGCCTCATAGCTTCTACCTCTGAGGGTTTCTTGCATGTTCATGAAAAAGTCATTTTTTCGAAAACGGACAATCAGGGTCTGTTAGGAATGATATTTTCAACAAAACCCATATCTCAAAAAATTTCAAAAAATTTGCCTCTTGATGAAGCTATTTTTAGCCTTCCTATATAAATTGTTTGAACATAGTCATGTGCACAATTATTCTTCAAGTTTTTCAGTATGTGATTCTTTCCAATTGAAATCAGGACCAAATTTTGTCTTGCTTCACGATTTCTTGAAGACACTCAAAACCAACTTGCATCAAGTGAAACCAGTAGTTGATCTGAACACTTTGAATAGTGTAGATTGCATCACAATTTAGAATCTTGAACAATCCAAGTTATTTGTGGTGACTTCTTTTCCCATCTTAGTGCAATACATCGAGTTTGTAATTGCTTGTGCCAAGCATTACAATCCTATTTCATGGGAAATCCAATCAATAGATGGATGAATAATTTGTAGCCTCAAGCCAAGGGACATTGAGAGGTGTTTTTCTATTCCACCATGTCCAAATAACCTCATTATATCAACTGAAGAATGTGAGAAGGCATAAAATACACAAAAGGAACAGTGCTAGAAAAGGATGGCACAAAGGTGGATCAAAGGGAAATGAAACAATTTGCCATGGAATGTTGTACATGGTGAATTCAATGATGAGTTTGTTGTCATGATCACTCTACTCAACCGAGTCATAGGTCAAGCAGAGGCACACAAGTTTTAACCATGGATGTTCTACATCATGTCCCAACTTGTCAACAATAAAGAACACTATGATTGATCGATTTTGATTAGTGATACTCTTCACAACTAGATGGCAGGTTTCTTCAAGGCCCATGAATTCCATATGACTTCATACCTCGTATATCTAATAGCCTTTCACGGCAATTTTAGAGGTTTGAATTTTGTTGGAACTCTGGGTGTGCATCAGGTTCATGAGAATTTCCCACAGTTAGAACTTTCATAGTCAGAATGACACTTCAAGCGGGTAAATGATCTTTTCTGAATGCATACAGTGAGGGATCTTGACAATGAGTTGCATATACGATTTTCAAAAGTTGCTAGATTGGAAATGGCAGATTGGGTTGATTGGTTTATTCAATTCCCCACATTTTCCTACATTTATGTGTATGAATTCTCAGGTAGTCCAACCATGCTACCTCGATATCCATTAGCTAAGGTATTTTTCATGGAGTTCCTAAGGAAATTACATGAAGTCCACACTTTTCTATGTAAAAAATGCAAGTTTGCTGCCAGTTTCCCTTTTGAGATGTGTATATATAGATGCAAGTTAGCAACTGATGCTAAATTGATGAGCAATGAAATGATGAAGCTCAATATCAAGTTTCTCATAGAAAGGCATTCATATGACCCATGGGGTCTCTTGGAAGCTTGCCTTGGTTAGAATTATTCACATAAACCTACAATGGAAGATTTTGGTTTAGTTGTGAAGATGAGTTTGAAGTGTGTAGGCATAGTTATAGTAGATTTACTCTTCCTTACATCATTGATTTCTTGTCTGAAGATCTGGAGGGTTTATCAAGTGATGATGGAGAAGTTTTACTTCCCACATATACCAGAGATTAGGTTGCTCAACAACCACTTTTATCAATTTATTGGTACGCCAAAGGGAGCACCTCCATTGAGGAAAGGACAAGTCATGTTGTAAAGAACAATAGGCTATTCTTAGATAGCAAGAGGATGCATAAGGTAGCCACTCTAGTTACAGAGCCACCAGTGGTTCCCACCACACTACCTTCCACTTCTAGATGGAAACCCAAAGTGAAAGCAATGCTTCATCCTCCTACAGGAACCAAGGGTAGCAAAATGACAAAGCTTGCTAATATAAATCAACAAGAACAACAAATAGATGCAGCCAAAGATGCAGTTGAATTAGTTTGAGAAGATGAAGCATAGCCTCCTATTATTCCATCACCACCACAGTCTCCTCCAATTCACATTGATTTGTAGTTTGATTCACCAATTTGTGACATCTCAACACCAAATCATTCATCAAGAGTTAATGAGACTAGAACCAATCCTCCTAGTGAAGTTAGTCAAGACTCTTTGTCTTGGATTGAGAACCTTCTGGGTAGGAAGAGGAGAAAGTCATCTTACCAGTTGAACTTTGTAGAGTTTAATAATGTGTACCAAGATACATCAGACAAGAATCTCAAAAAGAAATTTCACATGGAGAAGAATACTAACAATGAGATTGTCATTGAAATTGCTACACCGCCATAAGATAGGAATGCCAACGAGGTTGAGGCCGATGAATTCACATTGGTCAAAGCCAACCTTGGTAGAAGTACATGACAAGATGATGTAAATCTTTTTGAGGTTGCAACAGTTAACTTGAAGGAGAGAGTGCTCAAAGATGGAGAAGACAAGGTAGCCCTCAAGGTTGAGAAACAAAATTTGTGGCAGTACGTCTCCAACCTACTTCACACATCACTGCTTTGCTCTTGTAAATGTTGGAATCATCTGCAGATCAAAATCAAATGAGTCAGTTGGTTATTTATGGGAAAAATCTAAGAGAATAGGTAGAAGAATTCATCATCAGGGGTAGATTCATACTTGCAGAGATGTACCAATTGAGGTAAAACACCTATGATATTCACTCAAGAATTCAGGAGTTGGAGTAGAGCATAGTGAAAAGGAAACCCAAAGATGAGATCACCATTGTTGACTTGAGAATGTCTTATGATGCAGTCACTATAGAAGAGCACAAGAAAAATATTTTTACTTGGAGAGAACAAAACCTCTTCAAATTAAAAAACCTATGAAGCAATGACTGTAGAAATGGTTGAGTATAGATAAAAAGTTTCCAATTATCTCAAGTTTGTAGTGTAGATGAAATTTCAGGACCTCATTTGTAGCAGTTTTAATGGTGACCATGTTGACTGCAAATTGAGTCAAGTCGCAGTGATGTCAGTGAGATTTGATGAAGCAACTAAAAAGAGAAGAGAGTTTCAAAGTATGATTGTGGATGGTGAAGAGATGTTGCAAAGACAACACATTGTTCAAACAAGTATCAGTGTTCCTGATACAAAGGTAGTTAACAAATTCCTGGAGGACTTGATTGTTCAAGTTGTCAAAAAGTGAACTGCCAATTGAGGCATACAAATATCTTTCAAAGATATAATTTAAAACAACAGTTAACTTGAAACCTTTTCCAAGTTAACTAGTTGTCCTCTTTTCATGCACGTCTATCTTTGGAGACACCTATTGTACAATTGGAGTTTTCTTTAGTTTTAGATCAATTAATCGATGTTAGTCCTTCTAGCTAGCTATTAGTTATCTTTGTTTAGACATAGTAATAACTCTTGTAGATTAGCAAGATTGATTGTCAACACAAGGATATTTTAGGGTTCCCTACTCCTTTGTGTGTGTATAAATAAGAGCATCCTTGCTCATTATTTTCTTTAACTGTTGTTGCTATAACATATTTGTTGAGCATATTTTGCCTCCAAGTTTTCTATTCAGTATTTGTTCACTTTGTCAAGTGTAATTTGGTTTGATCGTATATTGTATGCTTAATTTTGCTACAATCTACTATCCCAGATGTGTTATTACTATTGGAATTTGAGGAAATAAATCTTATTCCTACCTTGCTTTGATCCACGGTCTCAAAATATTTTAGTGTTATTGTCTTATATGTTTGACTTGCATAATCTTTATTTCAACATACATCTCAAAAGTACAATGAATCTTTGAGGGAATTTTAAAAGCAAGTTTATTTAAGTTTATGTGTTTATCAATCATTCCCTATTTACTTCTAACATCTCTTGCTTTGAATTTACTTGAGAAGTTAGAAGCATCTTTAAAATAGGCTTAGTTGTAGTTGAAGTTACGAAACCAGAGAAAATCTCAGCTATGATGCAAAGAGTTTTATAACCTTGTGCTCCCAGCTGAGATAAAAATATTGGAAATTAGTTTAGTATTTTATTTTAAAGAATACTCAACAAAGATGGAGCTTTCCCTCCTAATTTGAAGAGTAGTCTAATTGTGCATAGTTGTCTGTTTCCAATCTGTACTCTAGAGGTGCAAATTGAAATTCCAACATATTCCTTGGAAAATAAATATGTATACATTTGATATTCAAATGAATAATATCAAGTCAACATTTCATATACAATATCATTTATATATATATATATATATATATATATACCTATATGCATGTATACACACATATACATATGTTGACATATTCGTATGGATATTTCTATTTGTCATTACATACATGTATATCGATACATGTATACATATGTATATATCTCATATATACATATACATTTTAATTACACAACCACAAATGTAGACGATTACTATCTTATTGATAGTCACATATACGTGTGATGTATATATATACATACATACATGTCACATTGTCTTCTCAATATCACCATGCTCATAAGCAACTCATCCATAAGCATGCATGGGTACGTCTACCTATGTACTCTTGTGTATGTGTTCCTTCACATGTATGGAATATTGTTGACATGCATATGTATACATATATATATATATACATTGAATGTATGCACATCTCATCAATCAAGCATAGTAATATAAAGAAGTACTTGCATTCCCAAGCACCATATATAATCCAAGAATACTCCTAACAAAAATCAAGATCCTTCCTAATGAAAACACATCATGCTAAAGGATAAATTACCAATTCACAAACACTATGACTTGAATCAACCATTCTATTAGTGAGTGTGTGTGTATAAGCTCAATTAGGTTTCATTACAAGTTACTTCACCAAGTTATTCTCCTGAGTGATACTTGCCCTCACTTCCGAAGGATTGATTATGAACTTGCATCCAACTCAACACATTTTCATGGTAGTCAGTCATTCATCAAAACAAACATTTGTATTATAATTTTCATTGTTAGAATATCAAATTCAATAACCATAAATTCCAGATTTCCATTCTATTAACATCAAATGAAATAAACATTCATTCATACTTTTTTGATAAATAAAGTACAATCATATATATCCAACCGGAATTCCAAATACATTCACATATGTAGTAATTTACCCTAACATAGTAATAGTAAATAGGTAAATGCACAATGGGGTGTGACAAGTATTTAGAATTACAAATTTATTAAGAAGGAAGCTTCAACATACAAGTTCATTTCTAGATTTCATATTCAAATGTATTGCTATATTTTTTAATTTATTCTAGAATTGTGTTGTACATTTCATGAATATAAATCATCTCCAAAATTTGGTGAAGTTTTATTTCATATTTGCAAGTATTGTTCAATTTTCTCACAGTTGTATGAAATTAGTAAGATAAATTTAAATATTTGGTATATATTTGTGTGGAAGTTGCTATTGATTTTTTAATGTATATTTTATGTTAAATTTTTTTGAGATTTATTTATATCTAAAAATATTTTCAAATTATTTGGTTTGGTACATTTTAATTAGACTAAAGAAAAGAGAAGGAATACCAAATGGGTGACCCCTTTAAGAGGATGACTAAAATTGAACTTTGATGGGGCCTCACAAGGTAATCCCCAAATCTCTTGTGGAGGATGCATTAGTAGGAATAGCACACAAATTATCATTTGGGTGGTTTCCAAAAGGTTCCCCCTAAGCACAATAATGAAGTTGGATTCTAAGCTTTATACGAGGGTCTAAAATTATGTGTGGGAAAGAAAATTAAATCCATTAACATTAAAGGCAATTCCATAATATGTGTTAATATTATTAAATCTAGAAAATTAATAAACTAAAAATAAAGAAAAAGGATTGATGTGGTTTTGTAATATCCTCAATTAGTGTATATTTATAATTGATTTGACTCGACAAGAATCCAATGTTTAAATCTAATTTCACATCAAAACTATTTTAATAGAGAATTTACTTAACAAAATTTATTCAAATAAACGATAAACCCTTACAAAATGAACAAATGACACATACATTTGTAAAATGAGTCAATCCTCAATGCAATGAGAATTACACAAATAATTTAATTTTCTAAAAAATTAAAGAATAACTGCATCAATATTATGATTTAAAATATAGAAAATCTCTAGTAAACGAGCTTATAATTCCTATAGGCTAAGAGAGCCACTTAAATCTTTTAAAAAATAGGCATTATAGGAGCCACTTAAATAGAAAATCAATGAAACCAAAATATAATCTCTATGAGATTACCATGATTGGTTTAGGGGTTTCCATCCACTAAATAACTATGGAAATCAAGGGGTTTCCATGCTCCAATCTCCAATGATAGACAAACAAGCCATATAATCTATTCAAGTAATTTTATCAATGGCTAAACAATCATGTCTTGTCTCAAAACCTATCTTGATTAAATATGTAAATTTTATATTCTTTTACTTTCCCTCCAAAATACACTTGCACGTAATCTTTGGTTGACACCATTATTAAAATGATCAAATTATTACATAACACTTGTGACCCCATAATTAGGATGCCCAATGAAAACACTTACAGTTATCTAAGTGACTTTATATAAGCCCATGGGAGATGAAAAATGGACTTATGGGTCAATCCAAAATATTATGAAAAAGCGGGAAATGATAGTACTCCCTCCTCAAGATTTCTTGCCCTTGATTAATTCAATTTTGGATGATTCAAGATGTCAACTCCTTCACATGTAGTGTATTCAGTTGGTAGATAATTCTACCTCACCAAATACTCACTAATGGTTCAATTCATCAAATTTATTTTCTAAGTTTTTATGTTAGCTTTTGGTATTAGAACTAATCTTCCTTCATCATGCAAAGGTGGCAAGTCTTTAGACAGTGAAAAATGTTTCCCTAATGATTTTTTAGGGTAAGAAACATGAAAGATGTTATGGATTTTATTGTTCTTGGGTATTTCTAGTTCATAGGCTACTTTTCCCACCTACATTATAATCTTGTAGGGGCCATAACATATAGGTTTTTACTTCCTTGTTCCTTTCTTCAATGAAGACTACTTGTAGGGTTGCATACTTAAGTAAACCATGTCCCCAACTTCAAAAAATCTTTCAGTATGCCACTAGTTTGCATAGATCTTATTTTTGTTATGGACATATTTAAGATGGTCCTTAAGGGATTTCAAAGCCTCTTGAATATTCTTGATCATATATGTTTCTCCTAGCACTATATTTTTTTATTGAAAGATCCACAAATGTTAAAGCATTATATCCATACAAATCCATGAAACATCACATACCTATAGACATATGGTAGGAGGTGTTATAGAAATATTCTCCTAAATATAACAACTTGACCCAAGTTGTTTGTTTCCTAGAAACATAATTTATTAGGTACTCCTCAATCCATTTATTGACAATTTTAGTTTATTCATAAATCTTAGGGTGATAATTTGTGCTATCAGTGAGCTCTATTCCTACCAAATTAAATAATTCTTCCAAAAAGTGACTCAAAAACCTATTGTCCCTATCACTAAAAATGTTATTAGGTAACCCATGTAATCTAAAAACCTCCTTGAAGAATAAATCAATTTGTGAAGCCTTGATATCAAAGACATGACATAAAAATGCATATATTTGGTGGTTTTGTCCACCAAAATAAAGATGCAATATTTTTCATTTATCTTGGGTAACCCAGTGATAAATTCTATAGAAAAAGTAATGGTTGAAGTAGGCTTGTGAGATAGACATTTTCTATCTTGTTTTGCTTGCAAGATGAACATTCCTTAATGTTCTAGAGCACCTCCCCTTTCATTCCTTTCCAATACAATCTCTATAATCTATTTGTATGTCTTAAAATACCTTGGATGCTTAGCCAATGGAGTATCATGCATGGCTCTTAAAATATATTCCTTTATCTTTTATTCTTGGATTAAATATACCCTCTCTTTATGCAAAATTAGGTCTCCCACCACTTTGAACCTGACATATTATAATCCATCCATGAGTTTAGTAGAAAAATAATTGGTGACATATTCATATGTGATAGTGGTGACTCGATCAATAGAGATATCATAAATAGAACATAAAGCAGGTTTTTAAGATATTGCATCAACAACTATATTATGCCTACCCTTCACATATTCGATATTAAAATTATATGCTTGCAACTTGCTTATTCACTTATGTTGTTTATCATTCAAGTATTTCAAATTGAGAATATAATTAAGAGTATTGTGATTAGTATTAACCACAAACTTTTCATACACCAAGTATTGTATAAACTTCACTAAGGAATACATGATTGCTAATATTTCATTATCATAAATAGAAAACTTATTTTCAACCTATGTTAATTTCCTACTTTCAAAATAAATGGGATGTTTTTTTTACCAAAACATCTCCAATGCACTTAATAGAATCATCACATTCCAATAGAAAAGGAAGTGAAAATTTTGGGATAACTAAATTTGGACATGAACAAATTACCTTTTTTTAGTTTGTTTGGTAGCATCTATCCAGTTAAATGCTCCCAAGTCTTAGATAGCTATGTGAGTGATATTGTGAGTTGAGAAAATCCTTGTACAATTTTTTTATAGTAGCTACATAATCTCAATAATCCTCTTAACTATGTCACATTCTTAGGAGGTGGCCAATCCGTAATAGCTTGAACCTTTTGTTTGTCCACTTGGACACCTTGTTCGTTGATGATATTACCCAAATACAAAATCTCCTTAAGCCCAAATTTTCACATTGATTATTTAGCAAAGAATGAGTGTTGCTACAATATGCTCAAAGCTTCATCTAAATGCTTCAATTGATCTTCCCAAGTTTTACTGTATATAAAGATATCATTAAAAAAAATTAAGAGAAACTTTATTAATTATTTTCTAAATACCTTATTCATATATGATTGAAAGGTTGCAAGAGCATTAGTCAAACCAAAGAACACAAATAAGAATTTTAAGTGTCTATAATGACACTTGAAATTAGTCTTATGAACATCTTCATTCCTCATTCGGATATGACAGTACCTTGAGTGCAAATTATTTGAGAAGTATTACTCTGTGCAACTCATCTATTAATTCATCAATATTAGGAATGAGGTATTTGTTCTTGATTGTTTTCTTATTTAATGATTAGTATTCAATACACATCCTTGTGGCACTATTATGCTTGTTATTCATCAACTATACTAAAGAGGCAAATGGGCTAGAGCTTAGCCTTATGGGACATATCCAAAAATATCCTTTATTTCCTTCTTGATTTCTTCTTTGTGGATCCTAGGGTGATGGTAAGGAGTGGTTATTCATCAGATTCACACTAATTCAAGCTTAATGATATGTTGGAACCCTCAATTGGGTGGTAGTCCTAGGGGTTTATCCTAAATACTTTGTCATACTTGTCCAATATATCTTGTACATCAATATGGTAAGCATCCTTCTTGTTCACGAATGACTATTTTGGTGCGATAAACTAGATCTCTACCCAAGCTACTTGTCCTATCCTAAAATATATTTCTATCATTTTAGTAGTGATTACTTGCGGTGGTCCATTTTGGATTCCCTTGTAACTAATTCCTTTCCTTCACTTATAAATTCCAATTCCATCAATTGATATCTATGTGATAATTATCCCAAGGATTATAACCACTATACTCCAAGCACCACATCTGTATATCCTAATAGAAATCCTCACATATTGAATGATATCTTATAGTCATTCAACTAACAAATTATCTATGGAATAGTATGGTAAACCAATTAGCCATATCCACATTGTATCCATTTAAATTCTCAACTATTAGGCCCCTTCTTGCCACCAAGCCCTCGTCTATAAAATTGTGGGTCCATACACTATTGATCAAGATAGTGATCCTTTGGCCTACTAATATTCCATAAATCTTTAATGGATTGTACCTTTTACTTTAGAGATATCCAAAAGAATTCCTTCACTTTGGTCCTCTCCTTCTTCATCAAATTCTTCATTTGCCTTCTCAACCTCAACTTCTTATCTGACCTAAATTCAATATAGTGCACTTGAATTTTGACAAGGAACTTGTGTCCTCACTCCCAAGATTCTCTAATATTAATAGAGTTTCTTCCTCTTAAGTTTATTTTTAATGGTCATAGAATATTTTGTGTGCTTGAATCTCCCATTTGTAACTTCTTATGGTTTATAGGAGGATAATTAGCATAATATTTAATTTGTGGTAAGGAAAAATCCAAAGCTAGGGCCCTTTTTATTGCCTCTTGAGCAATCGAAGGCTCCAATTCCTTGAATAATCCCATTGGCTCTACGAATCCTTTTCTTAAATACATCAAGAAATTTGATAGCTATCCTATGAAATTCGCCTATGTAGTGTCCCACTAATTTATATTGTTTTAGCTATGCTAATTCTCAAAAGTGAATTTATTGATCAAACCTATCAAATATTTCAGTAAACCTTTGGTTGAAATCTTCAAAATTAGTGATGATACTATGTCCTTTTGTCACAATTCTATGGTACCACCATTCATGGGCTACTCCTTTTAGATGGATGGAGGTGAACTCGATGGATTCTTATTCATACATTGAATTTAGAGATAGGTAGGTGTTGATTTTATAGATCCAAGCATATGATGAACACTTTTGTGTCCCATAAAAAATAGGTACATTAACCTTGCCCAAATGTTATTGCATTCCTTGTTAGATTTACTTTGAACTATTTTCTTCCCAATTTAAGGACCATTTGAAAGCTTGATATTATAGAATATAGAAAATGGTAGAGTATCCCAAATTTATTTCTCTAGGGCTTTGTATTTAGCACGAAGGACTTAAAATACTCTAAAAACTCCATTGCATCTCCTCTCAATGAATTTGATCTCTTTCAAAGTAATTTGGGTTGGAAAGAATTGAGTGAAGAATTAATATTTGGTTAACATTTGATGTACTTCCCTTTCAAGTAGGTGATTCTAGAGCTCCTAGAACTTTTTGACCTTGTATGAATTGCATCGCCATTGCCATTACATATTTGAGTGCTTGAGATATCTCTCTTTGGCTTGAATTCAAATTGATGTTCACTTAAAACATCACTTGATCCTTTCTTCCTTTGCTAATTCATGTATTTATTTATTTACTATCTTGTGTATCCACTTTTCACCAAAATGTGTTGGTCTTTGATTCCCTAGGTTGAAGGATCAAGGATTTAATATCATTGTAATATCCACAATTAGAGATATTATAAATTTCTAATTGATTTAACTCCATGAGAAACTAATGTTTAAATCTTAATTCAAATTAGATCTACTATAATAGATTTATAAATGATTTTAAGGATCTTAGCAATGGTAAATATAGTGAACATGGTTTTGGAATAAAATAAATAATGTGTGGTTGTCTGGAGGAGAATGTTACATCACATATAGGTAATACTTTTTACCTTATTGCTACCTAAGTAGAAGTTGAAATATTGGTGAACAAGAGAAGGAATTTGTTCTATGATGGACACATCCACAACAATATCATTATTGAGGAGTTTGTGATACAAGTATGGATGTATTAGGAAGGAAAATGTGAGAGAATTTGGTGACCAATACATATGTGAATAACTCCTCTAAGTGTGAATAAGGTAAAAGAATAAAACACTTCTTAATGAAAAATTGTATCAAAGATTAAGCAAATAATCTACTGAAAGCGTCTCATTGTCTCCTATCTTCAAATATTTATTAAGCTATTGTGCTCTCAGATTCAAATATCACTATAACTATTAAAATGACAATCTAAAGAACAAAATGATGTTGATGCAATGATATGAAGCTATGTGATAATACTAAATGATAAAAGAAACTAATATAACATGAATTAACATGAAAAACTATGGATGAAGCTACAAGAGGCAGCCATGATATGATTCTAGAATTTTGGATGCTTGAAGTGTTGGATTCTTGATGATTGATGATTGAATTCTTGCTGAGTAAGAGTGCATAAACTTGATAATCTAGATCTTTTCCTTGAAGAATGAAGCTTTATTTATAGATTTTTCCGGCAACAAAAATGCACAGGGATAGAAAAGAGAGGCTTGGATTCAATCGAGAGGATTGAATGGTGAGAGATGGAGGAGATGGAGAAGATTTTGGGGATTGTATCTACCCATGAAAACACTAGGCAAGAGAAGAGGAAAGATTGATGGAAGAGGATTGAGAGATGAATTTGCAATTTGTCTCCAATTTGTCTCCAAATCTTCCCGTAAAGTTTGAAGGCGTTAATTTTGACATATTTTGACATAAATTAGACATAGGATATCTAATTTTATTTTGAGGAAATATAGAGGAATATTCCTTATGCATTTATTTAAATATTTTTGATTTATTTAAATTAGCCAAAGAGGAATAAATAATTTAATAGAACAAACTATAGAAGTTGTTTATTAAATTAAAATAGAAGAATATGATAATTAATCAATAAAGTGTTTGATCTTTATTTAATTAATTTAAGATTGATGTGATAGAATAAAATAGAGAAATGATAATTAAATCAAACAAAGTATTTAATTTCGTTTATTTAATTAAGATGAGATAATAGAAGAATTAGAAAAATATAAATGTGAATGTGAACATGAACTATATAAATAAATATTTATATTTATTCAATAGTAGAGGAATTTAGGATAATTAATCAAATAATTCGTATTTAATTAATCGGATTCTCCAGAGCAATTTTAGGTGTATACATTTTTCCCCTCTTTGAAGTGATGTGTTTACGCATTGCTTCAAAGAAATTTTTGCTGCTACTGCCAGTATTGATGAAGAAAATTCAGTATGCCCCAAATATTGATTTTCAGATGATTGCCGATAATATGCCCCCTCGGGAGATAAATTAATGATTTTATGATTTTTTAAATTTTTTTCCGAATTTTCAATTTTCTAATGATTTTTTTTAATGATTTGATGAAGAAATAATTTATCTCCCGACATTTATGAAGAAAATATAGCTCGTCGATGAATTTCAATTAATTTCATAAATAAAATTAATTAGAATAAAAGAAATCCCCTCAAAAATTCCTTTTAAAAACCTATATAAGGTCAAAAAGGTCCTTTCCATCCTTATTTGTACTTTTTGACTTTCAATATCTGGTGAGAGAGACATTTGAGCTAGCTGGAGCAAGATGTCGATCCCCTACCACACTCACCGGTTCAAGCACGTGCCACGTCACCAACGGATGGCCACCTACAGACCTCTGGTACGTACCCATAATCCACCTCGTAATTTGTGCATTCTCGATTTTTGTGCTCTTTTTTTTGGTATATGCATTTTTTTTTGTAGTTTAGCGCATCAAAGTCGCACTGTAGTGCTTTGCACTCCGGTGTAGCGGTTTCGTTCGCTGTTTTAGCGCTTTGAGGAATTAGCGCTTTCGTTAATTTCTCTAGCACTTTCAAAAATAAACACCTAGATAGGCTAATTTAGCGATTCGATGCTTGACTTTAGCGCCTAGAAAGTTCTAGCACGTTGATGTAATAAGTTGGCACATTGATGGTCTATTATAACACATCGATAAAAGTGTCGCTTTGATAGACTATTATAGCGCTTTAGCGCGATGAAATAGCACTTTGATTAAAGTAGCACTTTGATAGTCTATTTTAGCACATTGACGAGATGAAATAGCGCTTTGATTAAAGTAGTGCTTTGGATACCTGTTTTAGCGCATCAAATTTCTGAAATAGTGCTTCTGGTTTTTTAGCGCTTTGAATGCCTGTTTTAGCGCATCCATGTCAGATTTGCAAATTTTGACATAGTTAACTTGATTTCGTCAATTTTGATCATGTCCATTCTTTGGTTTGGTATGATTTGATTATCCAAATTCTCTAATGACTGATTCTGATGATTAATAAGACTTACTCTCATGATAGGCGAGAAATAATCCCATTTGTGATGATCCTCATTATAGGTGAGGAATGATTTCATATATGATAAACCTCATGATAGGTGAGATTAGATTGATGTCTGTGATGAACCTCATGATAGGTGAGGTTAGTTGATGTTTGTTCATGAATTTTGATCAAAAATTCATACCAAAGTTTGATTGGATCTGATAGTAGAATGACTTGTGATTTTTGACATAGTGTACTGATTTTAAACTTTTTATGATGATAGGAGCGTCTAGGTAACCTCCAGATGCGAGAGCAATTTCCATGGACTACTGATTTGATTCCACATTTGACTCTTGATGAGATTCAGATTATAGCTCGATGTGGTAGGTCTAGTCTTCTTGATATGCCCCAGATTAGGATTAATAGGGGTCTCCTTACTGCTTTGGCTGAGTGGTGGCACAACGATCATAACACCTTCCATCTACCCACTAGCGAGATGATAGTCACACCAGAGGATTTGTGGCGGATATTGCAGATACCTTTTATTGGAGAGGTCGTAGTCTATGATTCACATGAGGCTAGTGGGAGAGATGCACCCCGTAGAGTATTCTAGGATCAACATATTGTAGGACCAATTGTTCGATGGTGGACGATGGCTGACGCCTATGCTAGTCTCCTAGCAGTGCTAGCTAGATTCATTGGAGGCTTCCTTTATCCTCATCACAGGTCAAAGGGATTCTCTGTGGGTTGGGGCCATATTATTGAGATCATGGTCGTGCACGAGACCAAATATCCGTGGGGGATGTGTATGCTAGCCCACCTTTATCATGATTTACGCTCAATGGTGTACTTGGGAGGACACAACCTATCAACACGGGTGACTCTATTACAGGTTTGGGCATGGGAGCATTTTTCCATTGTGCGACCATTTATGGTACTTGATAGACCTGTAGGTAGACCCTATGTTTTTTCGCTACAGAGGTCGACTTACCCAGTCTTAGATAGGTAAGTTAGAGCATTGGAGATGGGTTTTGGATGATTTGGAGAGTTTTATCTGACGACCTTATCTAGATTGCGAGTAGTGGGTGGATGATGATGCAGTGCTTGGATATTTGTGTGATTCGAAGTATTTGATCGACATGACTCCTTTTGTCCTTGAGAGATTTCTACTACGACAAGTCTACAGGTAGTATGGTATTGTGCAGTGTATGCCTCAGGGGGTTGCTCATTATGCCTGGCGGTAGAGTGATATAGTAGATTGGGGGCCATGCTTGTCTTATGAGACATTAGTGGAGGGATACCAGACTCTGCAGCTATTGACCTGGGATATACGTCAGGATATTGCAGAGGAAACGGTGACAGGGGAGTATGCCGCATTTTTGGATTTTCATCCACATCCTCGGATTACCATTCTCGATGAGCCAACACCATTACCTTTAGAGGAGGACGATGCTAAGGATCCTTCCGTAGCTGTTGAGGGCAAGGAGGATAGCGAAGATGACACTGAGTTGATCAGTAGTGCTGGAAGCAACAATGATGATAGTAGTGGTGATGATGGGGATGGTGGTGGTGGAGGTGGAAAAGGGGTTGGGCCAGGCATCGATCCATCTTTGAGTAGGCCTCACAAGAGGTGAGCAATGCAAATGTCTTCTATTGATCATCAGAGATAGATTTTGAGCTTATAGGTGCAGGTACAGACTCTACAGGGACAGTTAGTGCAGGCACAGGGTTTACTCGTGCAGACGCAGACTCAGATGCAAAATTAGGCACAGGCTCATGCGCAGGCATTGACACAGGTCCAGGGATAGTTGGTAGCTGTTCAAACACAGGTTGGTACTTTGACAGCCGAGAGGGACAGTGCCAGACAGATTGCCGAGAGGGCACAGGAGACTACTGAGACATTACAGAGGGTAGCCAATGGTAATTTTGTTGCGGATTACATGAGGGTGGTTTTGCGGGTTGGTCGAGAGGCATATTTTTATAGGGGTAGGTATCATGATGCAGTTCCTGCCGATTGTAGAGTCAGTTATGCCCCTTCGAGATCTAGTAGGACATGTACCCAAATAGTTAGCAAGGGTGTGACACAACCTTCATGGAGAGATCCCAGAGATCCCGGTCCATTCGGGGGTGGTGGTGGTATTGGTCCCATTATGCTTGCACCTTCTGGCAGCAACAAATCTTAGATGCTATTTGTGATTTTGAGATGTACACTTCGAGTCAGCTCATTTTTGACGATGTATCTTTTATTTTTTTCAAAATTCATTGTATACTTGACATTGATGATATATATGATTATGCAGTTGATTTCTATTGATCTATGATGGTTATCTATGATTCTATGATGGATGCATTTATTTTAACATGTTATATATCATGTGATGATTCTGTGATGAATGCTTTTTATTTTATGCGATGATTTAAATGCTTATGTATGAATATATGATGTTCTAAATGATGATTTTTACGATGAATGATATATGGATAATAATGACATGACTTGCATTTTATTTTAATATGATGAAATGTATGTATGTATGGTGAATGCATTTATTTTAATGTGATGAAATGTATGGATGTATGGTGAATGCATTTATTTTAATGTGATAAAATAAAAATGATGATGTTGTGATGGATGATATATGGATGGATGGTGTAAATTTTGTGATATAATTCATGGATGATAAATGATGTATGGGTTGAAATTGATCAAATGCATATGATAATAATGTAATGAATGATATGGTGTAATGAACATGATGTATTTATAAAAATGATAATTTGTGATGGATGATAATGTAATAAATGATATGGTGTAATGAACATGATGTATTTATTTATGATATGATGTGGAAAATATGGTACAATAAATGCACAACTATTTGATGTAAAATGCATGAATGATGAGATGATAAAAACTTTGCAATGATGAGATGATGCTCCTATATGTTTTTGATGATTTTTGGTTTATGTCAAGTATACTCGATCATATTTGTAGAAAAGATAATCATTAATTGGAATCCTTTAAGTAACAAACACTCTGTAGATGTAGAATTTATTATGAATGCAGTCTAATTTTATCATGCAATTATATGCAAACCATTGTCATTTTAATAGTACTTCTGTGCTTGGTATCATCATAGAGATTTTTGGGATGTTGAAAGTGAGTACAAGCATTAATGGTATATGTTAGACCAATGATGACCTGAGTACTACTTTCATGACTTTTGATATTGCAAGCAAACACAAGAATCTAGGTATAATTGAACCAAGATGACCTGAGCATTTCTTGCATAAGTAGGAAAAGATTAATCATTTTTAATGTGTGAATTCTGAATGTCATTGGTGATACATTTGCATAGCACATCCCCCAACAATTCACACATTTATATGATTAATGTATAGACAATAGACAATAAAAATATAATTCTTCTTCCTTGTTTCTCTAGTTCAATACATCATTGAGTTGCTCCAAAGAAATGATAATAATTAATAAAAAATACAATTTATCCACCTTTTACTTAGAGGGTTTCAATCATTATTCAGATTAGATCATCCATCCTGATTTTGTGATGTTTTTGTGATTTTATGAGATTTTGACCAAAGACCTAACCTACTAACCTATCCTAGGGGTCTTAGGTGCTTATCAAAGATTAGCCTTGCCTATGTTACACATGCAAAGACCACATAGTTCGACTGACGACTCTTTTTTTTTTAAAATTGATCAATTTATGACATGTTTTTGGATTTTTCTGATATGATGCGGATGCTTGATGCCTTTTTGATGATGATTGATGTTGTACTTTGATCATTGTTTTTTTGTACTTTTCATACTGTCGTTTTCCCATTTGGCGAAGCTGATGTTTTGCTACCCCCATTGATGTCCAGATGTTGCCCCTAAGCTAGAGTGAGACATGACCATGTGAAATGATTTGATAATGGATGCAATGATGGCAAGACTAATGATATGATATGAAATGGTAATGACGATCAGACTAATGATCCTAATATGTATCAAAATAGATGGGAAAGATGGTTTAGAATCACATACGACTCCTGTTTCCAGGTTTTCACCATATGTTTGATTACACTTTTTGTTTTGTATTTTTCTCTTTCTAATTTTTCTTCTTTTTTTTGTTTTTATTTTTTGTATTATTATTATTTTTTTTGTATTTTCTGTTACCAAGACGCATGTTTTCCAGGTTCTCATCAAGGAAACCATTTTCCAAAAGTTTGACCCGTGCACTAGGAAATTCAGTTATAGAATTTTCTGAGATGGATACTGTTGATAGGTTCATCAAACAAATCCCCCTATGATGTTGATAGTTGATAGGCTCCTGATCCGTACACTGATATGATGACAAAAGGACCTAGCCAGTTAGGTTCAAACTTCCCTTTCTTTTCCCTGTCCTGCTGATTTCTAAGGTTTTCTTTTAGCACAAATTCACCAACTTGAAAGACTCTAGGTTTTACCCTATGATTATAGCTCCTTGATATTCTTTGTTGGTAAGCTATCAAATGGTTGACAGCTTGCTGACGATGCTCATCCAACAATTCTAGTTCTTGAAGTTTGGATACCCTATAGTCCTCATATAAAATGATTCCTTTTAGTGATACATGAAGTGATGGAATCTCTACTTCAATGGGTAGTATGGCCTCTGATCCATATACCAAGGCATATGGTGTAGCTTCTGTCGGTGTTCTAATACTAGTTCTGTAGGCCCACCGTGTAGGATTAAGTTGAACATGCCAATCACGTCCAACATCGTTAACCATTTTCTTGAGTATTTTTAGAATTGTTTTGTTAGAGGCCTCTGCTTGGCCATTTCCTTGAGGATAGTACGATGTTGAGAAACGATGTTGGATATGAAACTTCTCACATAATTCTTGGACATCTTGGTTTTTGAATGGTCGTCCATTATCAGTGATAATAGATTGAGGTATGCCATACTGATAGATTATGTAATTCAATATGAATGATGAGATCTATTTTCCAGTGATATTTGTAAGAGGAATTGCTTCTATCCATTTTGTAAAGTATTCCATTGCTATGATTATGAACTTGTGTCCATTGGATGAAGACAAATTTATCTTTCCTACCAAATCTAGTCCCCATTGACAAAAGGGCTATGCTGATGTGAATGGATACAATTCTTGAGCTGGTGCATGTATCAGATTACTGTGAATCTGATATTTTTGGAATTTCTTTACAAACTAATAAGACTCTTTCTCCATACATGGCCAATGATATCCCAAATGGAGGAGTTTCTTCGCTAGAGTTATACCACTCAAATGAATTCCACAAATACCCTCATGAACCTCATGTAAGGCCGTCTCAGATTCGTCATGTTCTAAACATTAGAGTAAGATACCATCAAGACCTCGACGATAAAGGATGTAGATGATTAAAATATGTTAGGTGGATTGGCAGATGAAACTACCTTTTTGGTTCTTGGAAAGATCGGGAGGTAGGATATTGTCCTTTAGGTAAGCATAGGTTTTCTCATAGACAAAGGTTTCAATGGTATCTAAATGGAATATGGTATTAGATTCTGAACTATTATAAGAAGGACATGATACTTGTTCTACCATAAACTCATAACAACCACATTTCTCTGGCAATTGTAAGAGTGAAGCAATTGTGGCCATAACATCTGTCGCTTTATTCTCTGCCCTTGGAATCTGATCTTGTTGTTTATAAGGCATCAACTTTTCATCTTTTGTCTGATATTCGTCATTTACTTGATAAATGACTAGTTGAGAATCCCCATATACATATAATTATGTGATCTTCCATTCAATTGTGATTTTGACCCCAATGATTAATGCTTCATATTCCGCCACATTATTGGTACATTGAAACATCATTCTGTAAGATTTCGGGATGGTGTACCCTTGGGGAGTGATGAACAAAATCCCTGCTCCAGATCCTCACTGTGTATATGATCCATCAAAATACAATATCCATTGTTGTGGCATCACTATTAGAATGTCCGCATCTGGAAACTCCATTGTCATAGGTCGATCATCTGGTAAAGGAGCTTCAACTAATTTTTTAGCGATTGCTTGACCCTTGATGGATTTTCTTTCCACATATTGAATATCAAACTCACTTAAGAGCATGACCCATTTTGCTAGTCTACCTGTTAAGGCAACCTTACTGAGTAGATATTTTAAGGGGTTAATTTTTGCTATAAGCCTAATTGTGTGAGTCAACATATAATTTTGTAGCTATTGAGTAGAAAACACCACCACCAAGCAAGATTTCTCAATGAAAGTGTAGTTTATTTCATAGCCATTTAAAGTTCTGTTGATATAGTAGATGATGTGTTCCCTTCATAATATTCATGTGCTAATAATGCTCCTAAAGAGACATTTGTTGTTGCAATGTATAGTATCAGAGGTCTTCCTTCTGTAGGCAGCATGAGAATAGGTGGTGACATTAGATATTGTTTTATTTGATAAAACGTTGTTTCACATCCATTATCCCATTTGAAAACAACATTTTTATGCAATAGATGATTGAATGGATGAATTTTGTTTGCCAACTAGGAGATAAATCTCCAGATTGATTGGAGCCTTCCCTGTAGTGATTTGAGTTGACTGGTATTTATGGGTGGCGACATCTCCATTATTGCCTTAAATTTTTCTGGATCTACTTCAATGCCCCTTTTTGAGACAATGTATCCCAAGAGTTTTGCTGATGTGACCCCAAAGACACATTTCTTGGGGTTTATCCTGACATTGAATTTCTCTAATCTTGTGAAGATTTTGCTCAGAATATGCAGATGTCCTTCCCTAGTACAAGATTTAGCCAGGATATCATCCAAGTAATCCTCCATAAAGATGTGCATCATATCATGAAATATTGTGGTCATTGCTCTTTGATGGGTTGCTCCTGCATTTTTCAAACCAAACGGCATGACATTCCAACAAAAGGTTCCCCATGGACATATAAATGCAATCTTCTCCTAATCCTCTGGAGCTATTTTAATTTGGTTGTATCTGGAGAAACCGTCCATTATTGACAACATGGCATGCCCTACCATTAAGTCTACAATGATGTCTATATTAGGTAATGGGAAATTATCCTTTGGGAATGCCTTATTCAAGTCCCTAAAATCCATACATATCTTGATGCTATTGTTTGGCTTTGAGACAGGTACAATGTTTGATATCCAGTTGACATAATCAATAGACCTTATGAATCCAACATCTAATAATTTCTTTAGCTCAACCTTTACCATTAATGCGATATGGGGATGCATTTTTCTCAATTTTTGCTTTACAAGATTGATTCTTGTAGGCAAAGACAAATGATGCATGAGAAGGTTTGGATCTAATCCTAGCATATTGGAATATGACCAAGCAAAGTTAATGCTTATTTCCTTAAAGAATTTGATAAATTCCGGTCTCTCTTGATTTGTCATAGATTCTGCCAGATGTAGAATTTTTGCTCTTTCTTCAATGCCAATGTTTACAGACTGTGTTGGCTCCACCAGAACAGATGACTGTTCATGATAATGCTCTAGAAGAGTGTCAAATCTCCCATCTTTCGGTGCCTCAGAGAGGTTTTCACCGTCAAAATTTCTTCTTTATTTTTTCTCTTTCAAGATCTAATGCTGCCATAGAATTGTTTTCACCATTAGATCTATTATCCCTGTTTTTAATTTTGCAACTGGAAGATTTGACACCCTCCTGCAGAGTCACGTTGTTATGAGAATTATGGATAAAAATTGTATCAGGTTCATCACAACATAGGAAATTTATGATGGCATCATCGTTTGCAAATATGGGTACATTTATAGGTTCGACAGGTTTCCAGTCAATAAGTTCGGGATGGACTAAAGGCATGAAGTCATCGGATTGACTTAGGTTGATGGGGGTAAGGTTTAGTACAACTATGTCATCATAGTCATTATTAGGGATATCAAGATCAATGATGGTACCCTCTTCAAGATCATCTAGTTTACTTGATGTATGTTCGTTCCCACTTGAGTCATCGATATTTAGTGATCCTGATACGAATGGTCTAGACCCAAAGCTTTGTCCCTCCTCATGTGCAGGTACATATTGTTGTATTACATCAATTTGGATATTGGTGTAAGATATATCGAAACAAAAATCCCATTCATATTCATTTGAATCCATTTCAGAGCTATCTCTTAACTTGAAGGATTCTTTCAACAACCTTTTTTGTCATTTCTTGTTTTTTTTCTTTTGAGTATCCCAGTCCTGTCTTATCTTTGGAATGAAGAGTAAGAGGTAGGATAGGTTCTATGATGCATTCCTTCCTTTTTCTAGCAGGTCCTTGTCCCTCATAACCCATATTTTCTAGGATAGTCTTCCCTTTGCCATATTTGTGTATATTGATATTGATATTTGATGTCGATTGTTCTTCATCTTTGTATAACCAATCGAGGATAGCCTTGTTGTCTGATTCATCCTCTATAGTACTGAATTTTACAATTCTTTCTTCTAGAACTGTGATAGGTAGTGATGTTTGATGTTTGATTGTTGATGGTTGGCCATATGTCTTTGGATATGGCATCAATTGTGAAAGATTGAGTGATTTCTCAATAGCATATTGTCCCATTCCCTTATCTATCAGCTGGACCTGGTCTTGAAATTTCTGTGATATAGAATTTTGGGGATCTAGATTGTCTATTAATTGAGTGCCAAAAAGACTTGTATCTTTTGCTTTATCCTTTTTCTCTACCCACTTGGTGGTGATATTTGGACGTTTTTCCTCATTCGATGACCTTGAACTGGATGCTTCCCTATTGTGAGGCACAAAGGTATCTTGACAGATTCTAAGTGTGTCACAATGCTAAGGATGATTATAATCGGCTGATATAGTCACCTCCTATCCATTTACTAGGAATTTTTAGCATTGATGATATGTGGAAGGTATTTCCTGCATTTCGTGGATCCATGGGCATCCTAAGAGTATGTTGTAAGTCAACTATTTTTCTAGTACCTAGCATGCTATATGTTTCGTCATCAGTCCCACTTAAATGGGTAAGACAATCAATCCCTTAGAAGATCTCTCTTCCTCATCATATGCCTTTATTGTCATTTTCCTTTGGGCATCAATAGAATCATCTGAATACCCTAGTGCATAGATTAAATTTAGAGTACAAATGTTCAAACCGGCTCCCCATGTATTAAGACTCTTTTGAGAAGATGATTGTGGATCAAGACTTCGATATGGAGTGCGGTGTTATGGGGATGGTTAAGTGACACATCATCCTATTCAAATAATGATAGATAGTGTGGTGTAGTCAAATACCCCACCATAGTCTAGAATTGGAAAACATCTAGATTTTTTGGTACCGTAGTGGAAACTAGTGCTTGTTCTAGAACCTCCTTATGTGATGGTGATAGTTTGAGGAGTTCTAATATTGATATATGCGTTGTAATGTTTTGAAGCTGATCGACAATGTTGTAATGAGATGCAGGTGGAGTTGTGTTTTTAGGCGCAACTCCCTTTAAGATTGCCTTGGATTGCCCCCCCTTGTCATTACATTTGCTGGTTGATAGTCCTGTCGTTCTTTGATTTTTAAAATGTTTATTTGATTTTTAGAGACTTGTATGCTTGGGAGAAAATCCAAAGGGGTAGTGTCATTGGTTTTGTGTTTTTCCATGTTATGACCAATAGTATGATCATTTTCTACTTCGGTAAGACAAAGGATCTTTTTATCTTAGACATGATTGATATTTTTACCTTTGTAGTTTGTAGAATATGATGCTCCTTTATCATAGTTTGGTAAAGGGTCCTTGAAGGCTGTATGATTATTATTGTTTTGGTGTCCCTCTACATATATCTTGTTATTGTCGATCAGATCTTGAACTGTTAACTCCATGCAATCATTAGTTTTGTGGCCTTTATTGTTGTGGAATTTGCAATAATCAACGTCATTCCACCATGGTGGTTTGACCTTTGGATCCCAGAATCTTGCTTCCCGCATAGTGATAAGACCACTTGTGAATAGTTCTTTCATCACTGATTCCAATGTTTGGCCTAAAGGTGTGAACCTACGCCGCTTTGATGATTTTTGGTATGTTTGTGGTTTTGTGATTTCGTTGTTTTGAATGATGTTTGACTTGATGATTTGATCATTGTTTTGATTTGTTTTTGAAGTAGATGCTGTCAAGTTGAAAACTGATTTGGCATTTTGTAAATCACTTGTCGTTTCGTTGGTCCCCATATTTCTATTCTTTTACAAAAAAATTGGTTTGTCATTGTTGGGGTATTTATTTGAGGAGTTTGTGTTATTTTATTTTTCGTTGGAATGTTTAATAACCCCTCTTTTGACCAATGCTTCTTCAATCTTAAGGCCATTTTCTATCACCTTTTCGAACATAGGAGGACATTGTAATTTGAGTCTGTAACTCATCTTGTCCATCAAATTGTCTATGAACAACTCCATTTTCTCTTCCTCAGGAATGAAGCGAGGATATCTAGCGAATAGTCGTCACCATCTTTGTAAAAAGGACAAAAATGTCTCCCCTTTGTTTTGTTTCATGTTATACAAATCCTTTATTGTGACATCATGTTGGATGTTAAAAGAATACTGGGAGATGAACCTGTTGACAAGTTCTTCAAAAGTCCTTATTCCTGGTTGTAATTTGGAAAACCATTCCATACATGAACCTCCCAAGCTTCTTGGGAATAATCTCATAAGGTAAGTTTCCTCTTGAGAAAACTCTGGGTTCATGGTTTTGAATTCATGGATATGATCAATCAGATCTATCTTTCCATTGTATTTGTCATACTTGAGGAATTCACAGTGTTGAGGAAAAGGTATCATGTTGACTGTTGAGTCAAAAGGATAAGGACAAATGTCTTGTACTGCATACCTTTTGGTGTTTCCTTTTAACATGTCTTGTATTTGTTGTTGTAAGATTTGCATTTGGGATGTTAAGGCAATAACCGGATCTACCCCTTATGTGTGTTGTGGTATTTCGGTTTCGCTTGTTCTAGGTGTTTCTTTTAGGTGATTTATGTCAAAGTCTTTGGGAAGCTTAGCACATTCAATCAACATTAAGAGGTATTTCTCCATTTCTTGTTCTAAGATATTTTCCATGAAATTATGGAATTTTGGATCCTGTTGGGTTGATTGTATGTCTTCTAGAGTTATTTCATTTTTGTCACTTTGATGTAGACTATTCCAAGGATTTTCTTCTGCCATTGTGTTTGATGTTTCAAGTTCATTTTCTAAGAGCCTCTATTTTTATAACCTGGTGAAGATTGGCATACAAGTGTTTTGTTCTTTCTACCAAACTTTGATCTTCTATGTTGGAAAATGTCAAGTGAATTTTTAACAAAGTCAAATAAGATGATATATCTTATTGATAAGACTAGGTTAAAAATTTGATTACTATGCTTTGTTTCATGATAATAGGATGATAATATCCTGATGATGAAAATTTAGCGTAATAATCGAGATTTTGTTTTGATTTGACACTTTATGATTTGCACGATTTGTGTTTTAGTTGAAAAGATTGGAAACTTGTAGGAACCTATCTGATTTTGGTTTCTAGACAGTGATTCTAATAGAAAGATACTTTTGTTTTGACAAAAAACCTATGTTTAGATGACAGACAAACTGACTAATATGATTTGGAAATCTTTGTTTTGAAAGCGCTAAAAAAAAGTTCAGGTGCACTAAAACAGGTTTTGGAAGCACTATTTCACAAAAGCGCTAAAACAGAGTTCAAAAGCGCTGAAACAGGTGATGGAAGCGCTAAAATAGTGCTCGAAAGCGTTGAAAAAATGCTCAAAAGCACTATTTTGTGGAAGCGCTAAAACAGTGCTCGAAAGCGTTGAAATAGTTCTCGAAAGTGCTATTTTGATGGAAGTGCTATATCAGTGATCGTAAGTGCTAAAACAGTGCTTGGAAGCGCTATTTTATGAAAGTGCTAAAATAGACTCCCGAAGCATTGAAACCGATTTCCAGAGCGCTAAAACAGAGGGTTGATGTTTAAGACTCCTTATTGCAAAATTTGACTTGGCGTTGTGGCGTATTCTATCATGGGTTGTGGGATGTAGGATTGAAGTATGCATTGACTATGATTGTGATATTGTGTGAGGGCTCTCCTATGGAAGAAAGCTCATGAATAAAGAGGTTCTACTATGTAATCAAGAGTATGACCTCTAGCAAAATCTTGATACCTATGAATGAAGGTTCTGTGTTGTAACAAGATCTTTCGAATCTGATATAAGAAATGCCTTCTTAAAATATCCCGGTAATCGAGTGGTCTCTTGGGTTTCTTGAATTTGATGGTTTTCTTGACAAACTTGGTTGATTTCCACTCTCAAATCATGAATTTTTCTACGTTGATTTGATTTGTTGTTTTCTGGATGATCTTTTATCTGATTGTTAATGATTTTTAAAACACAACAAGCAAATTATAGAATATTTGTTTTAATCGGAACAAATAGTGTATATTCAAGAACCAAGAATGGTCCTTATTGATTTTTACTAGTTTTTTTAACAAAAATACAATTCAGACAAACTCACTCTTAAGGTCAAAAAGGTTATTGTTATACTCAACAACCCACATCTTAAAATTGTGTTGACTCACACAGCCGTGTCACCCCCTAGAGGGCGATCGTGTTTTTGTCATTTCCAGGTGCGTACTCAAAGTTGGATTTATCCTCCTCTGAGAAAATGGTCCTTGAAAATTATATGGTGAGTTTCTTGGGGGCAGATTCTTCCCTCCCCTTGCACCATGAGTATTACAATGTCTGGTTACCGACTCAACTAGATACTATGCTATGGTTCTTAGATAGGGTTTCTGTGCGGTGTGACAATTGATGAACTCCCTCAAGAGACCTCCCAATATTTAGAACAAAGATTTTGGAGATGGTTATCTTGCACACTACCATCAAGTTGGACTTTCATCAATAACTTGCATTTTGATTAGAGTGGGTTGGAATCCTTGGCTTTAGGTGTTCCCACTTAGGTCATTCCCGTAGGGTGAGTAATTTTTCCCACTACGACAGGTCTTCTAAAGGTTTTAACAAAAGCATAAATTTGCATGAAAATAAAGGATGAGTCTGGCACTTGGATCACCCAGTTAAGGGGAGAGCATAAGCCTATTCACCACACAAGCACAATAGATAAATGATTTGTTTTAAGCCCAAAAGACAAATTTTGCTAATCTATGTGAAGATTTTGCTCCACAAAAATCATGGTGTCCATTTTAATTGATATAGAAAAAGTGTGATGGCTACCCTAGGATTGATAAATTTTAAACCAAAATGGCTACCCTAGGATTGATAAATTTTAAACCAAATGATTATCCTAGGATTGGTTCATTTTAGTCCAAATGTATCAAAACAAAATTTTGGTCACGGTCGCGTCAGATCCAGATAAATAAATACAGAAGGGCTAAAACAGTCAATGAAAGCACTATAGTTTTTACCAGATGCGCTAAAACTGAAAGCACTGAAACAGAGTACCGAAGTGCTAAAGTATTTTTCGAAAGTGCTATATCAACTATATTGGAGATGGATGACCGATGCGCTGAAACAGTTCATGGAAGTGCTATAGTAGAAAGCGCTAAAAATTTTAACGAATGCGGTATAGTTTCACGGAAGCGCCAAAACAGAGCACAAAAGCACCATAGTTTTCCATGGATGCGCTATAGTTTTTGATGGAAGTGCTGAAGTAGAACACGTTGGAAACCTACGCAACACTTTTTAGAAAAAAATGCAAAATATGGGGTTAATGCCCCATAGTGGGTGCCAAATTGTAAGTGTGAATAAGGTAAAAGAATAAAACACTTCTTAATGAAACAATGTATCAAATATTAAACGAATAATCTACTGAAAATGTCTCATTGCCTCCTATCTTCAAAGATTTATTAAGCTATTATGCTCTCAGATTTAAATAACACTATAACTGTTAAAATGACAATCTAAAGAATGGAATGATGCTGATGCAATGATATGAAGCTATGTGATAATAATAAATGATAAAAGAAACTAATATAACATGAATTGACATGAAAAACTATGGATGAAGCTACAAGAGGTAGCCGTGATATGATTCTAGAGTGTTGGATGCTTGATGATTGATGATTGAATTCCTGCAAAGTAAGAGTGCATAAACTCAATAATCTAGATCTTTTCCTTGAAGAATGAAGCTTTATTTATAGATTTTCCCGACAACAGAAATGCACAGGGATAGCAAAGAGAGGCTTGGATTCAATCGAGAGGATTGAATGGTGAGAGATGGAGGAGATGGAGAATATTTTGGGGATTGTCTCTACCCATGAAAACACCAGGCAAGAGAAGAGGAAGGATTGATGGAAGAGGATTGAGAGATGAATTTGCAATTTGTCTCCAATTTGTCTCCAAATATTCCCGTGAAGTTTGAAGGCATTAATTTTGACATATTTTGACATAAATTAGACATAGGATATCTAATTTTATTTTGAGGAAATATATAGGAATATTCCTTATGCCTTTATTTAAATATTTTTGATTTATTTAAATTAGCCAAAGAGGAATAAATAATTTAATAGAACAAACTATAGAAGTTGTTTATTAAATTCAAATAGAAGAATGTGGTAATTAATCAATAAAGTGTTTGATCTTTATTTAATTAATTTAAGATTGATGTGATAGAATAAAATAGGGAAATGATAATTAAATCAAACAAAGTATTTAATTTTGTTTATTTAATTAAGATGAGATAATAGAAGAATTAGAAGAATTTAAATGTGAATGTGAACGTGAACTATATAAATAAATATTTCTATTTATTCAATAGTAGAGGAATTTAGGATAATTAATCAAATAATTCGTATTTAATTAATCGGATTTTCTAGACCAATTTTAGGTGTATACAACTCCTAGCAAGATATTGCACTTGTAATAATTTCTAACTATGATAGTAAGGCTACCTCAAGAGAAATATGAGATCTTTAGTAGAGAGACGATGAGGGAGAATGAATAGCTAAGGGAGTGTTTTATGTTGTTTAACAAATATGGTTTTCTCAACAACTTTGAATAACACAAGAATTTATTGGCCCACCACCCTAAATTGTTTTTCCCCTAGAGAGATTGGATGGTTGAAAAGAAGCTTTTTATTCATGACTTTGTAAAATTAGGGTTCTCCTCTATTTTTATAAACCCAAGGCTAAGAGATATTCTCAATAGTGTAATAGGGAGTTGTCCCCTTAGCATCATTGTGCTTTTCAAATTAATTATATATCAATGATCAATTGTGAAACTAAATATTGTATTTTATTAATTTAATTTATATGTTTATTTACATTTTTATAAATGCTAAAATTAATTCTATATTTAAATTAATATATAAATTTTAAATACATCTATCTAAAAATGTCCAAAAATATCAATTTCGAATATTTTATTTACTTAGGATTATTTTATATTATTTTAGAACTATTTTATTCATTTATTTGATTGATGAAAGTGGCTAAGGAGCTACATCCATGTACAATATGCTAAAGCAAATATCTCAAAATTCTCTAATAATGAGCCATATGCCCATATGTTAAACCTAGTAAGAAAAAGACATACAAATCCAAAATTGTCCTATTATAGACCTCTACATAACATTAGGATTCCAATAAGACCTAATCCTACTATATCTTAAGCAACTCCCAACACATTGTGCACCCTTGGTCTCTTTGTGCTATGCAACACAACGCTTGAGTTTGTGACATGGCTTAACCACCTCCCATGAATTCATTAACTCTGCAATTGCATCAAGCATTAACAAATCAATATTTTGGTGTTGCGACAACCGTTTGTGCAACAATTGGTATCAGATCTTGGGTCACAGGTTCAAACCCCTTGCTTGCACTGGGGGGGATTTTTGTAAGGTGTGTGCACCCTTGGTCTCCTAGTGTTGTGTATCACAACACTCAGGTTCATGACATGGCTTAAATTCCTCCCATGGATTCATTAACTATGGTAGTTGTATCAGGCATTAAAAGGTCAAGATTTTGGTGGAACAACAACTGTCTGTGCAACAATTTCTACATCATCTATAAGTAGGTCATCGAAGTCCAATGTGAGTGATAAGTTCACCTTAGCATCCACATAAATCCTTGTAAATATCTTCAAAAAACTGATCCCTTACAAGGCCTCATGACACTAAGAAAGATCATCAATATTAACCTTCCAAATGATAAATGAAACCCAAGGCCTATTAATTAAAAAAAAAAATCTCGTTGAGACGCCAACAACAAGATGAAAACCAATATGAAAAATCACCAATTCTGAATATTTGTGAATCCCCCTCTAGTGTGACCTAACCAAGGAAACCATTATATTTTGCATATTTTCTTTCTCCATCCAAGTTGCATCCAAAGAAAGGCCATGAACATTAGAGCGATGTTCATGTTTACATGATGTTTGGTTGATGTGCTTATACATTTCTCCCCCAAAACTATTATAATGGCATGGAGAACCACTAATGACCTATTCCTAAATAGCTTCTATAGCCTTAAGTCTGAAATCCCTTAGAAATTCATCTTCCCTAGCCTTGTACATGGAGGTAAATTGTTGTCTCCATTATTTTTAGGCTTTTGATAGATGAAATGTCACGTTCCCATATGTAGAGGGGAAACCATCAATTCCAAGTGTGTGGGTAGTACTTCCTTACAAAAAAATCATACCTCTAGTGACTTATATACTTTTGATTGAAAACCCATTTAGACATTTTTAAATAGATCTATTTAAGATATACATAATATTTATCATGATTTAAATGTTTAAATAGTTTTTCAATCAAAAGTCTATAAGTCAACTTGATGAGTTTACTTTAAAAAGTATATTTGTTTTATTTTTTAAAAATTATAAAAATATATATTAACTTATGATGTTGAGAATTTTCTTTTTGCTCGGTAAAAGTTTTCATTTATTAATTTATATAAGAGTATTACATCAGAAACCAACTTTATATACTTATGTATTATTCACCACCTAACACCAAACCACACTAAAAGCCCAGACCAAAAAATTGCCTATGAGCCAACTACAGTTAGATTCATTTTCAATATCATAATCCCTAAATCCTCCTAGCTGAAACTATAAAACACCAACATGCACTAACATGATCAACCGATTCTCTACAAAAAAGCTATATTTCAAAAAATACCTATTTGTCAATTTGTATCACCAACATACCAACGTCTTCATAAATCTTTCCTTGGAATCCCGCTTTGTCATCACCATTCCCTTTAGCTCTTCAAACCATCCTCCAGTATCTTCGCTATTCAACCATGCATGTTTCAAGAAAAATTCTACAAAATTTGTTCTTTCATCGCCAAAGACCGCTCACTGGTGATCCCCCTAGATCCCTTGCCTTTCAACTTCCATTTCTTCACAGTGAGTGTTTCCTCTGTGGAACCACTTCTAGAACACTTGCTTCCACTTCCTGCACTTAATGCTCGTGTCGCCTAAGGACCAACTTTAAATTCTCCCAAGCTGCCAGGATATCGAGTTTATACACATCTTTGTCCACTCTTTTATGCCATTACACAAATGGAATCAGTCCCTCTTCAGTGGCTTCATCCATGTATTCAATTCCTTTTGACACATCAAATCCGACCCCTGGCACTACCCACTCAAGAAAAGACACCATGCCCATCAATAAATCCTCTTCAAATAGAGAGGCCATCACCCATTTAATGATTTCAATTTATTCTTGCAGTTCTAAACCTCACACAAAGAGCATTAGCACAATTCCAACATTCAACCTTCCTCTATGCGCAACCTTCATGAAGTGCTCTCCCAAATTCTCCAGCACTGCCTCAACAATATCATCCTATGAACAATTCAGCATCTTCAATCTGAATTTTGTGATCAAACCAAAAATTCCCTTCTACTGCCTCTTCCTTTTAAATCCATACATAGCTTCCATCATCACACTGCAAAGAGAAACCTCAATATTCTGATAAAAATGGCAGCTTTTGTCACACCAAATTACTTGATTACCATATTTATAAAACCTACTCATCCGTGCCATGATTTTGGTGATCCTCATATGTCCTTTATTCATTAATGTGATGACATCTCTTGCTACCAAGAGAAACCTTTCTTAATAATTATGACTAAAGGATTAATCTTTACTTGAGCTCAAAAGGGCGCTCACCTCATTCCCCAACTTGCTTGATCATTAAATCCTAGCTGTTAACTCCTAGCTGACACACTTATCAAAACCATCCTTCCTAAAACTCCCATAGATATTTTTAAATAAATGATGTAGAATATTACAGTTAGTCCTCGCACCAAGAGCTAAATCTGACAATCCACCTTTTCAAGCAAAACCCGAACTATCCGTCCCATCATCCTAAAACCAAAAACTAGAGAAAATAATTAAAAATCACAGGCGCTACCCAAGATCCTCCAAACTAAAATTATTAAATTCCTCTACCTTAGACTACCCAATACTTGGAAAATAAACTGCCCACTTGGACAGGTAGTCAGCCAGTTTATTGCCAGCTCGACGAATGTGACTTATTTTAAAGTCTTCAAACATGTCTAAATCCTTACATATTGTCTGAATGAAGCTTTGAAAATGCCAAGCTTTTGACTCCCTATTTATAATAGCTTGGGTTACGATTAAAGAATCACCTACAAGGTGAATCTTCTTGACACCAACTGCACATGCCAAACCCACCGCTAGGATATCAACCTTAGCCTCCGCAACATTGTTAGTCCCATCTTCAAGCTTTCTTGCTTCAAATGCAATGGTGTTCCCAAACTCATCTCTTATGATTGCTCTCACCCCTGAGGGACCAGGGTTGCCTTTAGCAGCCCCATCAAAATTTTCCTTATGCCATCCCTTCATTGATCTCTCCCACTTCACATCTTCAACTCCATTCCTTTTCTCACAAGAAACTTCACAAGTCTTGGAGGATCTTATCTTTATTTTGGGCCATGCCCTTTGGATTCTATTATCCTCCGAAGTGAAAGGAATTCGAAGGGAAACTAAATTTGAAGTCTCTGACCCCACAACCTTCTCAATCATATGGTCAATTCTAAACAATAATCTATTTTTAGATTCTTTCTTATCTAAAAAAATTCTTCTGTTCCTCTCTTTCCATATTTCCCAAATTAAAATTGAAGGACTGATAACCCATATACTTGAAAGGAGGGTCCTTTTAATACCAGTAGGCTAGCTCTCAAAAAGATCCTTTAGAGTTCTTTGCAAAGCTCCTTGCCAACCAAGTTTCAACCTCAGATTATCCCAACAACTTGCAACAACTTCACAATTTATAAGTAGATGATTAGTTGATTCTTCAACTGCTTCACACATACACACTTCGAAGGACCAACAAAACCCAATCTCTTCCTTCTCTCTCCAGATAAAATTCTTCCTTTCACTACTAACCAAGCAAAAGCCCCAACTTTTGGTAAACACTCTTTGTTCCAATATAACTTTTTAGCCCAAAAAATATCCCCTTCAAGTGAATCTAAAAGTTGATAGCCAATCTTCACTGAGTAATTACCATTAGTTGATCCACACCACACCACTCTATCCTCATTTTTTGAGAGCCAAACTCTCCTATTTTGAAGGATATTTCTCATCCTCTCAAGTTGCTGATTGGATAGACCATCAAAGTCTATCTCCTTCCAACACCATTCTTGACCTAAAGGACCCTATTTTAATTGAAGGTAATCTCGAAGCTTGTCTCCCCATATTTGTTGGAAAATTAACCTAATCTCCTGCAAATCTTCCTCATCCTTCAAAATTGGTAAGTCATCCCATGAATCATCCCAAAAATTTTCCTTGCGACCATTGCCAACCTACCAAGAAATATGATTAAGTATAATCGGTCTACAAGAAACAATGAAATTCCAAATCACCAAACCTTTAGGTGGGTTTTGAATGGCTAATATCCTTTGATCTTTAGTGGAGTCAAGATAATTCACCTTCAAAATTTTGACCCAGAGTAGATTTGGATTTGAATACATACTCAAAAACAGTTTTTCTCCCAAAGCTTCATTCATAAGATGCCAATCTCTCATACTAGCACCACCTTTGTCTTTAGGCCTAAAAATTTTGTCCCAAGCAAGCAAGAGAATTTTTTCCTGCTCATATGCTCCATTCCAAAAAAAAAATCATTCGCTGCCCAATTGTTTTCACCACCTTCTTGGGTATCTTAAGACACATCATTGAGAAAATCAGAATCACCGAAATAACTGATTTTAGCATCAGAATTCTGCTAGCAGCTGTAAGCCACTTGCTCTTCCATCCATCCATCCCAGTTAGGCAACTTTCAATAAGATCTTTCCACAAATCCGCCTTGTTAGCACCTCCAAACAAAGGAATTCCCAAATATTTATTTGGAAGGGAACCTGATCTCATCCCTAGAATTCTACAAATTTCCACTTGCTTCTGAAGAGAGGTGTAAAAAAAGAAAATTTCTGATTTCCTCCAGTTGATGCATTGTCTAGAAGCTCTACCATAATCATCTAGAGTCTAATTCATTACTCGGGCCTGACTGAAAGTTGATTCCCCCATTAGAAATGTATCATTAGGAAATTGTAGGTGTGATATGGGAGCAATTCCTTCAACAACTTTTATACCTTTCCAAAGACCATTCTTGCATTTCTTAGAAATCAGATGCCAAAGAGTTTTAGCCAAAATAATGAAAAGAAAGGGTGCGATTGGATCACTTTGCCTAATTCCCTTTGATGAATCGAAAAACCCTTGAGGGATACCATTGACCAAAACAAAAAAGCGAGGAGTGCATATACAACCCTGAATCCACTTCACCTAATCTTTGCTGAAACCAAACTTGTCCAAGACTTTCAACAAAAACACCCTGTTCACCTCATCATAAGCTCTTTTAATATCCAGTTTAACCATTAATCTCTCTATTTTTGCTATTCTAACTGAGTGGATAGCCTCATGGGCTACAATTACACCTTCAAAGATTGATCTATCTGAAGAAAAACCACTCTGCTCTATCGAGATCACCGACTTCAAAACCTTCTTCAATCTGTTAGCAATAACCTTAGAGATTATTTTTTAAATTGTATTACATAGAGAGATAGGCCTAAAATCCTCAAAAGAGTTCACCACCGACCGTTTTGGGATTAAGGAAATGAAGGTGATATTAAATTCCTTAAGCACAAAACTATCCCTCCTAGATTCTTCTACCACCTCCCAAATATCTTGTGCAAATATATCCCACATCTTTTATAAAAATAAAGCCAAAAAACCATTTGGCCCAAGAGCCTTATCTCCTCCCAAATCAAATAAATATTTTTTCACTTCTTTCAATGAAATAAACTCCATGAGCATGTTATTCTGGGCATCAGAAACACATCTAGGAATGACATCCAAGATATTAAGATCCTCCAACAACAGATCAAACTTATCCACAAAAGAATTAGAAAAGAACCTTATTGCTTCTTTATTTATTTGCATAACATCATTCAAGACATTACCATTGATGTCTTTGATAGAGAAAATTTTGTTATTAGACCTATGCACCTTCACAGAATTATGGAATAATTTTGTGTTTATATCACCATCTTTGAGCCAATTCTCACGGGATTTTTGTCTCCAAAAGATTTCTTCTTGAGCAAGAACCTTTGAATATTCCTTATTCAAACTCTTCTCTAAAATAAAATCCTCTTCCACCATCCCCTTCTCAATTATTCTTGAATGCAAAAATTTTAAATCCTCTTCCAATCTAAGCTTTTCAGCGAAAATGTTCTTAAAGGATTCCCTCTTCCACTTCTTAAGTTGTTCCTTAAGATATTGGAGATTTTTGAAAAATATAAAAGCTTTGGAGCCATAGTACTCAGGGGCATTCCTCCACCAGTCTGAAATTAAATCCTTAAATCTCTCAGCCCAAAGCCACATTGCCTCAAATTTGAAAGGACAATGATCCAATTTCGTCTCCTCTTGAATCCTCATACCTATGGGGTAGTAATCCAAACCAGTGACATGCAAAAGCTCTGCCTCACAAGTCCAGTGATGTGCAACCCAATCCCCGACTAAAAAAAAATGATCTAACTTCTCCATAATATTTAGAAAACCACCTCTCCTATTTGTCCATGTAAAGTGCCCATTTTTGAAAGGTAGTTCAATGAGTCCTTTGTGCACAACAAAATCAATAAAATCCTTCTGACTCTGTCCAGACCAGCACACACCTCCCATTTTATTAGAAGGTCTTAAAATAGCATTGAAATCTCCCCCCAATAGGAAAATCCCCCCATCCTCAAAGCCTAGAATTCTAGATAACTCACGCCACAATAGTTTTTTCTGGGCTGAGATGCTAGGGCCATAAATATTAATTATTGAAAAGCCAAAATTAAGTTGTTTAGTATCTATTCTTAGCCATTGCCAAAATCTATCTTGCCACACCAGCTGAACATCCACAACAAAGTCCTTCCAAAGAACACCAAGACCACTAGAGGCAATAGGTGCCCTAGAAAAAAAGACACTTCCAATTGCTAAAACATCTTTGAAAAAATTCAAAGTTAGGTTCTTTGATCTTTGTTTCCTACAATAAAACCAAATCTGGTCTCATTTGATCAAAACATCTTTTGACCAAATGAATCTTGTCATGGGCATTGCAACCCTTGACATTCCACGATAGGATTTTCATGGCTGTCAGGAAAAGGCATAGCCTTTTCCTGATCTCAATTTGCTCTGTCCAGTTGCATTTCTAACTATTTCTAGATGCATCCTATTAGTTTTTGGACCCCTTTTTTTTCTTCTCCCCAATATTAGCTTTATTTATCAAAGTTGAGGATTGTTCAATAGTTCTCTTTTCAACAATCCCAATATCATCTTGCAAACCAAGTAAGTCATCCCACCATTATCCTCATCCGACACCATATCTGAATCTGAATCTTCCATATTCCCCCCACTATCTCTAACACCTTCAAAGGCACTCTCTAGATTTTGGATGGGGGAGATTGGAATGCCCTTAAATATAGTTTCCTCATTTTCATCTAGGTTGTCAGTACCCGAGCTCTTGTCCCCCACAACCTTATCCTGCTTGCTACAACCTGAGTTCTTTTGTTCCTACTCATCTCTGGGCTTTTCCTCTCACCCAAGCCAGAGTTTGTTTTCACTTTCCTTTCCATTTAAGGAAGTTGGGATATCTTGTGATATTGGTTCAAAAATAGTGCCATCAAGACTTCTGAGAGAAGAAACATCCTAGGCAATGTCATTTACCTTTGGTGAAGACTCCACCAGCCCATCATTTTCAAAATTTTATATTGCTTGAGTAGCCAAACCTTTTGAATAAACCTCTATAGTTGGATCCATCCTCATATTCTCAAGGTTTGATATAGAGAAAGTCATCTCCTCTTGAAAATAATTCTAGAAAGACATATTTTGATCAAGCATCTTTGACCCCAATCTAAAAAGAGAGTCAACTTCCCCTCTTTGGAAACCATCTCCAACAATATTAGGATCAGAAAATGGAGATGCTAGACTATTCAAAGCCCTTCAAGACACCCCCCATTCTTTAGTGTTCCATTATTCCTCCCAATCTTTAGACTCAGTTAACCTCATCAGTTCCTTAGCAAGAAAATCTTGGGCAGCCCCTTTACCTTTATTCTCTTTCGAGCAATGACCCTCTAAATGTTCTTTTCTTGAGCATTTTGGACATGGGATCATTGCAACCTCTATTTCAATATTCTGGTGCCACACACCTTCCCCTTTTATAATTTCAATCATTTATGGAAGAGGGTGAACTATCTGCCTTAGAATGCAAATCCTTGGAAACATGTTATAGTCCGCTTTAGCTAAAGCTTCCTTCAATTTTACAAAACCTCCAAGTTTATTACCAATGATTTTAAGGGTTTCAATGTCCCAATATTCCTAAGGGAGATTCTTCAACCTAATCCATATTGGCACTTCTTCCACAATAGCTAAATTCAGATCAAAGTTTGGGGTCCAATCTAAAATGTAAAAATACCTTCCTTCCAACATAAAGGGTCCACTATTTATTATCCACTCTTTATCTCGAGGAGTTTGACAAATAACCAAGAAAAAACCATTCTCCAAAGATTTCAAACCATAGTCTTCACCCTAGTTTCTATCACACCAAGCTCTAATCTTAGAAAAAGTTGGCCAAGATCCCCCCCATTTCATTACCAAAGCATGGATCTTAAGAAAACTAACGGATTCATTCCATTGTCTATTTTCCAAAATCAAAGAAACCATGGTTGAGTGAATAATGTTAGGCATTACCTTGCTTGACTCCACCTTCTCCATCTGTTGTTTTGGCTACCAAAAATTTCGTTCTAGTTGCTTGATGTCAACCTTTCCGGTTGGGAGCATCAGATTAAACATCCCAACCGGTTGCGTAATTTGAATAGTCCTTCGCTCGTCTTCTCCACCTCTCCCAACATTGAAAGCCTGGTTAGTCAAAGCCTGCCATGCTCAAGAAGAAACATTTCTTCTAGAATTCTAGGGGTCTCGTCTTCTTCTATGATTAAAAGGCCAACAAAGTTGTGGTTCACCCTCATAGCGTAAACCCTGGTGTCTGCAAAAGGTTTGTCTGTGGCGTCGGTCCACCATTCCAATGACTCTATCCACAAATTGAATGCTATTGTTATGATGTTGAGAATTTTATTAATATTTTTAAATTAAATTGGTTTTTAAGAATTTTGGAATGTATTACTTAATTATATAATATAATTACATCTTTTTAAATTTTGGTCTATAAAATATTATTTAAGTTTGTAGTATTTCATTATATATTGTTTTTAAAATTTGAATTATTTTTAGATAATAAGTTATTATTTTTACTTCATACTTGTACACTTGTATTAAGTTTAGATTGCATAATTTTATTTTTGTGATATTTTATAATATTAAGATATTAGATTATTTGATTATTAATCTATTGTAGAAGATAAATGGAGTGGATTATTATTTGGTTATTGATTTGTTGAGGATAAAATTCATGGTGGATTTTATATGATGATTGGTAAGAAAAAATAAAGGTGAATGGATCCAATAGTGATTAGCTTTATTAAATTTTATAAAAATATTTTTAATTAATATTTTATTAAAGAAAATAATATTGATTAGTATTTATTGAATTTACAGATTAATTATCAAGAAAATACGAAGGTTTAATTGAAAACTATTAAAATTATTAAATTATTTAAGATAATTTTGTTCGAGTAAAATTAATGAGTTTAGATTATTATTATATTTATGAAAAATAAATAAACAAGAATAATTGTGAAGTTTATCTTGAATATTCTATAGAAAAAATTATTATTTTAATATCATTGAGAATATGTTAAAAAATTATTCAGTTATTTTAATAGTTTTGATTGCAACTTTTTAAAGATATTTAAATTTATTTCAAAAATAAAATTTCAAATTTGAATAATTATCTTTACAACGTTATAAATAAGAATTGATTTTATTGATCCATAATTCTTTGAAAAGTAAAGTCTATACATGAGCATTTAATATTAGAAAGGAAAAAAAGATTTATTTGTTTATTAATATTAAAATTATTTTACATTATCAAGATGAGATTTTAGAAGATTCCAATAAAAATAATTATAGAATTAAAGTATCAAATTTTGTAAAGATAATAAAAAATACTTGGGATAAAGTAATTCTAGAATTTCAAAAAAATATAATGCTATTAATAGACACTAGAATGTTTAGAGTTGCTATACAAGCTTACAGTTTTATAGCTTCAATTAAAAAATATGAGAGCTTAAGAAAAGATTAAGAGTTTGAATATTTCTTAACACAAATATATTTTGAGTTTTTGGAAGTGTTGAGAGGTAGGGTCTTGAACCTATAAAATTACTTTATATTTATAAATATTATATTAATTATAAATTGATGCTATTGTAGTGTTGGTTAAAATTTTTGAAGGAAACTAAAATTTTGGTGAATAGGGATCACAAAAAATGAGATGGAATGATAAGAAAGAGGTTGTGGAAACTTATATTAAAGTAACGGATTTTATCTAACTAATGAAACTAGATTCAATTGTTTTGATTAGGGGTAAAAAATAGGTTTTGATGGGATCTCAAAACCTAGTACAAGATTAAATAAGCTACAAATAATATAACCCAAATACCAACAATAGCCCCACAATAGCCTCTAAAAGATTAACATGACAACACACACTATAACTTAAAAATAAGTAAGGGCCTGTAACCCTTTTACAACCTAGTTTTAGCTAGGACCAAAAACCCCATTAGATAAACAATGAACTTGCTTGCATCAACCAGGCATCAACAAACCAGCTACTTAAAGAAAACACCCTTGAGCCAATAGAGACAATCCTCTTGATGATGTAGAGCAGCATCAAACCCCTAAACAAAAGCATTAGCAACTTCAAAAACCTCACCTCATAAGGGGAAACTATGGAGCACTGGAACACAACAGCCTTCATGCAGCAACACCCAACCATAAGGGCCAACTCCAACGCCACCTCAATAGGAGGGAGATCCCCTCTATAGGAGAGGAAGAAATGAGAGCCCAAAATTTCAACGACTTCAATCATCTGCCCACACAAGCTCCTCCTCGATAGGAACAAGTGAATAAGAAAAGAACTCTCCACCCAATCTACAACAACCACCTTCCCCTCAATAGAAGAGGGCTCCATCTCAATGGGAGTAGTCTTCACCTCCATATAAGAAAACAACTGTAAAATCAACAAGAAAACATCAGAAGAGAGGGAAATCATTACCACCTTTGACAAGGATGGGATCCGGTACATGAAAGGAGAAGAAAAGCCATGTTCGAATCCCAACAGATCAAAGTTCATAAACATAGGATCCTTAAGCCAACATAAAAAACTGCCATCAAAAGAAAATAAACTCCCTTGAAAAGAGAAAGCATCACTATCAAGAGGAGGATCAAGACCTAGAAGTCACACATCAACAACTTCACAACAAAAGAAATAACACCATATCCAATAAATTGTGAAGAAAAAAAAACCCCAAAAACAATAGCAAACCCCTTCATCAAGTTTATCTTCAAAAACTAAGGGGACCAAGCCACAACAAAGAGGTTCCCAAGCATCACTAGTAGCCAACAACCTTCATGGGGAACAAAAAACCCCTGCACCACAAAGGCTTCAACCACCACCATAAGCAACAACACCAACCACAAGACAGCCTCATAGGGAACAAAAAACCTTTCAGGCACAAAGGCCACAACCTCCTCCATTAGTATCAACACCAAAGCCTCACAGGGGACAAATGCTTCCAAAGCCAAATCCACCCAACTAGGGGGCACAATAGACCATAGAGCCTACAAATTAGAAGCAAAAACACCCAAACAACCAAAATCCACACTAGGTATAACATGCAAATCATAAATGGCCATGATGAGGCCAAGGAAACCTTGCTGCCAGTAGCAGGCAACCACCTCGAGCTCAACCTCAACATCATTGCCAGCACCCAAAGGTCTCCATCTTCCTCCTGCAAGAAGCTTTCCACCCAATCTTGCAACCAACCTCTCCAAAAGAGAGGCATTATAGTAGCTAGCTGTAGGAAGCTTCTGTATCCCACAAACCACAAAGGGAAAAACCCCACCACGCACAGGGGAAAGAGGACCCTCACTCTCACCAACATCTGCCTCACCCTTAACTGCCGCCTCTGTAGCTTCCTCAACATCACCCCTTGATTTTGAAAATGCAAACTCATCATCATCCAACTTCCAAACAACATCAGGAACTCCCAACCATAAAAAGCACCAAATGGAAGGAATCACAACTAGGGCACCACACATACCATTCAGAACACACCTTCCATCCACCTCACCTTCGCCTTCCAAAGCCTTAGCACAGTCAAAGGATTCAAATGTTCTATTCGCACCCAACCTGCTCCACTTGCTCGACACCATCGAATTTGAGAATTCTAGGATATTAGGAAAAAATAAAAATAAATAAAATATAAATATATAAAATAAAATAAAAATAAATAAATAAAAAATATAAAAAATATAAAAAAATCAATTGTTATACCCAAGATATTTAATGAATAAAAAATATGATTTTTTTCTACACCTTATATTATAGGGAGTGTGTCATGTAAACTAAAATTTCTTGTAATTTCAATTTTTTCATGTTTACATTTTGTGAATACATAGTTTCATATTTAGGATTCACAATAATGGTTGATGGGGTGTTGACTATAAATTTCCCTAGTGTGCTAAATGGAATTTATATATTTGTTGGGAATTATACTTTGTGTAATCTATGCATATTTATTTAGAAATTTTTGATTTATTAAAAATCTTGTGAAAGTTGTGGGTTGACCTAAGCTTGGGACAAGTTTAATGTATGGATCTAGGTAGTCATTTTTTAGAAAAGACTGTGTTGGTTCAAATATATGGGTATGGTTCATTTTTGTGCAACTCAAGATTGAACATGTGGTCATTATAGTGACACTCAAGAATCTACAACTTTGATGCATAAAACAAAGAAGAGCATGAACTAAGCATGAAATCACACAACATAAGAACACCGTAATTTTTATGTGGAAAACCCAATGAGGGAAAAACCACAGCGAGGATTAGCTCACTATATATAGTTATTTCAATATCGAATACAAAAGAGGTTCACTGCTAGATACAAAAGCTCACTGCTTACAAGGACTCACTGTCTAAGAGTGGAGGCTCACTACCTACAGAAAATATAGAAACAAAATGGCTTACAACCAAAATATGAATTGATGGAATTACACCACAAGTGCAGATTTAGTTCCTTTGATGCTCAAATTATTCACTCACATGACAATAGACTGATATTTACCTTTCTACTCACATACTTCACATATCAACATACACCACACTTATTCCTTGTGTTTAATCATCTACAAACCATATTTTATATATACCTGATCTATCCACACACATCAATTAGGTCGGCCTAATTGGATGCAATATATTTACAAAAAGATAGCTATCAACTTCATACAAAGCTTCTCCAAAAGTAATTCAACTGTGTCATGCAATATTATGTCAGCTCCAAAGCTAGGTCACACATATATCCGCAATACATGTTCAACTATTAGCTGATTATTAGGTCAGCCATGATTAACATAAAAATGAAATACAATCACCAAAACCGATGCCAACTCACCATCCAATCATATGAACATACAAAAATACATACATATGCGCTTCTAGTGATCATAATCCTTTTCTCAAAACCTCAAACCATGATGATTACCAGAGAGAATATGCGGACCAAAATACCAGATCAAGCACCAGAGGAAGTAAACCTGTTCTGCACATCGATTCAAGGTACCAAACCAATCTGATACCATAAACAACATGGTGACATCAATGACAACATGCAGACTGATCTCCATTCTTCCAACAATCTCCCCCTTTGGCATTGATGGAAACATGTGCAAAAATTCAATTAAAAAATTCTCCAATCTCTCCAAAAATCTCTCCCCAAAATTTCCAAATCTCTCCCCCTTTGACATCAATGAAAAAGGGCACAAAAAAAATGTAAACATGGTGACATTGAAAAATCCAAAACTTCAAAACTTTCAAACATTCAACCTTTCAAAGTTCCTTCAAGTAAGAATGACACTTTTCACTTGAAACACCTTCTTGTACCTTTCTTTGATAATGGGATATAACTTCTTCCATTCAAGTACCACATAATTCATTATCATGCATATTCTTTCCAATAGGGCCAACAATGTGAAAGAAGATGACCAATCTGCAGATGAGCACTATCTTTCACAATCTTCTGCATCAATAAGTATTCCAAAAAGATGGTCTAATTGGACCTCAACAAACTCTTTAATAAGCTGGAAATTTTTCACCACATCATCTCTTTATCTCTATACAATGATCATCTTAGCTTGCAATTCACCAACTCTTAGTATTTGTTTCCCTTCTTTGTCTTCAAGGGTATCAAAGTTCTTTCCAATACTGTTTACCTCAGATTCAATTGCTTCAATCCTACTTCTGAAATTGTTAACCACGACAGGTGTTTCATTCATATGTTTGGCTAACCTCTGCTTGGCTTTAAAACATCTATTTTCAACCAAGGCTTCCAAATTGTGTCCTTCCAGACCTTCAAGCAACATTATTTCTTCAACTATTTCAACTAAATTTTCCAACAAGGAATAAAAAACAATTGATACATCAATACCTTTTCAAAGTAGATACTCAACTAGAGCATCATCAATCTTGAGTCTATCAACTGGAGAGGATGTATTCCACAACTCACCAATTTTCTTCATCTTCCCTTTAACTAGCATAGACTGGATGTCATCTAGATCAGAAGATTTAGATCTAGGCAGATATTCTTCTTCTTTTTGCTTCTCTTCCAAAATGACAATGATGTCTTCAATGATAGCTTTTCTTTTCTTCGATTTTGGAGGGGAATCACTAGTGACAACTTCCAATTATTTTGTTTAAGAGGAAGAACCTTCCTCAAATTGACTAGACATAACCAAACTAGAGCTCATATCTTTTTGAAAAGATAAGAAAAAGGTTTTACATGCACTTACTTTATCTTCCAATCCTTCCAAGTATCTGTATATTTGTCTTGCAATGGGAATCCCAGATTCCAACTTAACACCTTCCTTTCCCGGTAACAAGTCCAGAAAATAGAGTACCAGACATGCAAGTAAGGACCCAAAATAGAAAGGGTATCCTTCTACCAATGACATTCATATTTTTTCAGTAATATTTTCAAGAATTAATCCACACAAGTCAAACTGCTTATTCTCTTTTACTATTTAATGCGCCAGATACACGACAATGGTTGAAGTAGAGGCATCTCGATTTCTAAAGGAAGTTTTATAGGAGATGAAATACACAACATACCTAATAGAAGGATCGATAATAGTATCAATCAACAATGCTCAAGGATATTTTTCAACTCCAGTCAGCTCCTCTACTTCCTTGTATTTTATGGTATTCTTTTCGGGAAGGTCTCCAATGCTACATAACCCAATGAAAGCCTCGATCACTTCCTTCATAACGGGATAGGATTTATCCAACACAATGCTGCCATCCTTGAATTTACTCAAAAGGAACAAGATGAATTCTTCATCACTAATCCAAGGAAATTCTCCCAAGTCCAAACCTAGGGTTTTTATGTTTCGTAAGTCACTTGATTCCAACCCTAATTCCATTTTCTTTATCTTGCGATGATTGAATTCATCCAAATCAACTCCCTTTAGCCTTAGTGGGATATTTCCACTAGATCCTTTGTTAGAAGGTTCCATTATAACACTTAACTTCTTCAAATTCAACAAAAGTTTCTTCTTTTACCTTCCTTTGTGACTGTGAGAGAGAGACTTTCGTCACTTGCTTTCAAATGTCCACAAAGATCTCTCAGAGATGCTCCAATTCAATTCAAAAAATATCCAAGAAAGGTTCCAATTCACTCTTCAGATTCTTCAAATGCTTTAGATGATCAAAATGACTTGCAAAATTTGCTTTATACACCATCATTTTGCCATAATTCACATTAATTGCAAAAATTTGACAACACTTTGTTCCATTGCATTGAGAAACCCTAATTCACTCCGCAAAAGAACATGATCACACTTTTTCTTTTGGTTTCTTTTGAATCACCTCTATTCAACCATTCCTTACAACATGTCCAAATCTCGACATCTGACATGCAAAATTTCTAGGGGATTTAAGTGATTTTCTGATAAAGCTCCCCCTAAGACCACGCTAGGTCTAATTCTTGGAGGAATCATCTGCATCAGATGAGGGTACCGACGCATCAATAGTCTCTAATTATTCTTTCTTCTTCCATATCTTGCTCATTTATTTCTTAACCTCTTCTTTTTCATCGATTCATCATCTTTCACCAGAGCAGACTACTTTCCCTTTTTACTTCTGCACACTTTTGAAATATGTCCCAGTTTTTTGTAATATTAGTAAACAACATTTCTCTATCTTATTTGATTTCCATCAAATCTTGTTTTGCATTGATTTTCTTTATGCCCAAACATGTTACAGGTATAGCAATAGCCATCAAAGGATTGATTTATCCTCCCTTTATTGAATCTATTCATCATCACCTAACTAATAATCCTTACCTGAGATCTGCATTTAGTAGCTTTATGCATGATCTTCTTGCACGTCTAAAATTGTTCGGAGAAGGGACCAAAAAAATGATTCATCCTACTCCTACACTTAGTTGCCTTATGACCAAATTTATTACATGAAAAACAAACACCATTGAATGATGGGTACCTTTGTTCATTTGGTTTTCTGATAGGTGGTCTCCTTCTTTGATTTATTTTCTGCTTCCCTTGAGTCTTCTGATTATTTATTGGATTTGAGTTCTGCATATTTTCACCAGCTCCATTATTTAAGCCATCTTTGTCTTTAGAAGGTTTTTTTCCTACTATTAATTCATCAAGCTTGGTGTAGCTTGCCTTGAAATCATCTTCACAGAGTTTTTCTTTCTCTAATTCTTCTTTCAATTTCATCACTTCCTGTTCAAGCCTTGAGAAAACATCAGAATTTCTTTGTATCACTATTTTTAGACACTCCTCAACTCTCTGAACTTTTCATCCACTTTCATCTTTAGTCCGGTATTCTCTTCATTTGCTTGTTTTAGTTGCTCACTTACTTCTCTATGTCTTTCTTTTAATTTATTTAATTTCTCTTTCAATTTTCAGATGCATTCATTTGCTTCATCGAGATTTTCTTTCAGATCTCTATTTTCAATTTCAGCCTTGTCAAGATCTTCAAGGGCAGTTCGAAGCTCTTCTTTATCCATTTTTTCAATCTATAGGATCTCCCTCAAGCTGTTAGACTTCTCTAGAGGAACCAAAGCTCTGATACCAATTATTGAATATTCAAGATATTGAGAGGGGGGGTTGAATCAGTATCTTCTTAAACTTATTGAACAAAATTCATCTACAACTTTGATGCATAAAACATAGAAGATCATGAACTAAGCATGAAATCACACAACATAAGAACACCAAAATTTTTATGTGGAAAACCCAATGAGGGAAAAACCACGGTGAGGATTAGGTCACTATATATATAGTTATTTCAATACCAAATATAAAAGAGGCTCACTGCTAGATACAAAAGCTCACTGCTTATAAGGACTCACTGGCCATGAGTGGAGGCTCACTGCCTACAAAAAATATAGAAACAAAATGGATTACAACCAAAATATGAATGGATGGAATTACACCACAAGTGTAGATTTAGTTCCTTTGATGCTTAGAGTATTCGCTCGCATGACAAAAAACTGATCTTTACCTTTCTACTTGCATACTTCACATATCAACATACACCACACTTCTTCCTTATGTTTAATCATCTACAAACCATCTTGTATATATATCTGATCTATCCACAGGCATCAATTAGGTTAGCCTAATTGGATGTAATACATATTTACAAAAAGATAATTGTCGGCTTCATACAAAGCTTCTCAAAAATTAATTCAACCATGTCATGCAATATTATGTTGGCTAGGACCAAAGCTAGGTTGCACATATATCCATAATACATGTTAAACTATTAAATGTTTATTAGGTCAGCCATGATTAACCTAAAAATGAAATGCAATCACAAAAACCAATGCCAACTCACCATCCAATCATATTAACATATGAACAATACATACATACGTGCTTCTAGTGATCATAAGCCTTTTCTCAAAACCTTAAACCACGATGATTACTAGAGAGAATATGCAGACCAAAATACTTGATCAAGCATCAAAGGAAGTAAACCTGTTCTGCACACTGGTTCAGGGTACCAGACTAGTCTGATACCATAAAAAACATGGTGACATCAATGAAAACATGTAGACTAATCTTCTCCATTCTTCCAACAATCTCCCCCTTTGGTATTGATGGCAACATGTGCAAAAATTCAATTCAAAAATTCTCTTCCAATCTCTCCTCCAATCTCTCCCCCTTTGACATCAATAGCAAAAGGTGCCAAAAAAAATGTAAACATGATGACCAAAAATCCAAAACTTAAAAAATTTCAAACATTCAACCTTTCAAAGTTCCTTCAAGTAAGAATGACACTTTTCACTTGAAACACCTTCTTGTACCATGATATTGATTCCATGGATATGAGTATGTAAGTGGGTCTATAAAATAAGGAATTACATGTCCAATCAAGTAAATACATAAAATAACTTGGGTTTCTTCATATTTTCATATTATTAGGGTTGTTAAAAATTTTATATAGGTGATTGATTATGTCTCCATTGAGCTAGATACATGTGAAGACATAGTTAAACAAAGACATAACTATATTATAAAATTAATGATAACCTCACTATTGTGATTAATAGATGGTTAGCATGGAGAGAGTATAGAGCCCTCTATTATGTATTTATGTTCAATCCTTCTATATTGTCATTATTTATCATATGATAGATGAACTATTTTATTTGATAGGAAAAAGGTAACGTGTATTTTTTGGGTTTTTATTATGCTTTTATAATGGCCAAGTAGGAGGTCATTATAAATGGTTATCATGATGTGATAGTTATTATTTTATTATGATATGATTATTGAGTTTATTAAATTAGAATGCATATGTTTGTATTTATTTTTCTTAATTAATATTTTGATTATACAGGAAAAATAGGTTTTGAAGGGACCCAAAACCCTTTACAACTTTAGGTACAAAATGTTGCTCAAAAGATACTAAACTAAAAAAATAGCAACAACCCAAAACCCAAAACAACAGTATAAAATTTTTTTTTCTCCCAGGATATAACACTAAACTATCAGTAGCAACCAACCGCAACAAAACAATAGGAAAGAAACTGAGACCTAGCAATAGAAAAATAGACATAAAACAAACAATAGGACATTTCTGTAAACTACTTAAGGTGTTGGCCACCTCAAGCTCTTGGTTCCTATGCAGCCCAATCATGTCCAACAATGATTTTTTCTTAGCTTCCAAAGACTTCTTCCAATCAACCAACCCTCTAGTAGCAGGGCCTTTACCATCATCATTCACACCTTTTCTCCCTTTACCTTTGGACAATTGTTCCTTCTCCATTAACTCGAAAAAATACAATTGGTCCTCTCTAAGCTCACTGATTTTGCAAAACAAAAGCTCTAAAGAGTCTGCATTATTCTTCATTGAAATGTGACAAGCATGAATAATTTTCTTGATATCCGCATTGGTGTCCAATACGTTGGCTTCTAAACCAACCAATGAATTCTCATAAAGGGACTTGAAGTTAGTGAAAAAAACTCAAGCTCAACAATTCTAACAATCAGAATATCCGAGACCAGACCTTTCAGAATATTTTGTAAATTCTCCTTCAATCCCATTATTTTGATGTTTACCCTATTGAATTCTTGGAGAGTTCATTTAGCCAATTTGAAAGTGCTAGTAGCCCCTACCCTCGCCATGCCAAGAAGCTTAAACAAAGAGGTGGAATCATCATTAAGAAAGGAGAAGTCCTCCGACAGGGGATTAACCTTAAGAGGCTCTGATTTCGCTTGTTTCTACTCAAAATCCTCCTCCTCCTGAACCTTTTTCTCACTTGTAGGTTCCACATTAGGAGAGTCACGTACGGGGGAATCATCAATTTCTATCGCCTTCTCCTCCAAATTATTTTCCTTATAAAGCTTTGTGGTATCCTTAACCAAATCTTTTGAAGCTTGGTTTTTCATCTTGGCAATGCGCTTAGAAACCCTTCTAGGCTTATCCTTGGCCTTTGTTGTCATCACATTCTCCTAGAGTCCTTCCTTCCTACCAACCACCTTAGTATCATCCTGGCCAATGTCCATAGCTTCATCCTTGGGCGTGGAGTCCCCAAAGACCACCTTCGTGTCATTACCATCAGAATGGGACTTTGACTCATGCAAAATAAGATGCTTGGCTGCCCGTTTTCCTTTAGGGTTACCCTTCTTCCTCTTTTTTAAGGGGATAGCCATTGGGGACGAGGTCCCTTCCTCACCATATTCCTTCTACTTAGGCACACTAGTATTTGAGTTAGAAGAGCCATAATACTCACTAAGAATCTTCTCCTCGCCCTTAATTAAAGAGGCGGGGATAAGAGATTTTACATGTTCCATAATTAATAGAATAAGGCCCTCATGTACGACCAGTGCCCTCCTATTTTTTAAGTGTGTATACACAAAGACCTCCATGGAAGACAAGAGAAATAATGAGAAGGAAATAAACAACCCATGCCTAAAATGGTTTAAAAGAGTAAAATAATGGCCAAGGATAGCAGTGAACTTGCCTTCCAGAGTCACATATCGCATTATTACTTCCGCAATACTCGCCCAAATATTCTTGAGACTTCCACTCATAGCCCCAAGCCTCCATCTTGATGAGTTTTTTTTGTTTGTCATCTATGAAGAATTGAGCCATTGCCTCCTCATTACTCTTCTTGTCTGTGAAGAATTTACGACCAACCATAGGAAACCCAGTCACATTAGTGATCAACCCCTCATTGATATCAACAACCAAGCCTTGAATCTAGAGTTTGTGATTGTGCTAATAAGAAACAAAATCCACTGAAGCATTTGGGTCGTGTCCACGTAGTATTTTCAAGAACGACATAAAATTCCCATGTTGAAGAATCCTCCAAATTTTCTCCTTCTTTCTCAGGCTTGCACAAGATTGCAACTCAATTCTACTTCTGTGACCACCCATATTCAAAAGAACCAACAACAAAAAACCCTGGCAAGTAGAGTTCGTCTGATAGCCAACAAGACAAATGATACCCACAAAGCGTGTGAGTTGAGAGTTGGTACTAAAGATTAAATAATGCCACATCATAAACTCAACCAAAACCATCCTTTCTCATTAAGATCCTAGCTACCTTGGGAAGGAGAGAGCCTTCCTCCCATGCTCGATACTCGTTAAGCCTGACAACTTCATTGGTGATTTTTTTTGCAAATGAATTACCTTCTCGATATATGTGAGAAACACGGGTTTCTTCACAAGATCTCAACATAAATATAGCATCCTTTATTAATTGATCAACATTCCAGCTAGGCCTATGTGTGCCACATAGATAATTGATGATGTTTATTAAATCTCCTTCCACCCATATTTTAGAGTAACCCCTATCCACAACTAACTTAATACTTATGAATGAAACCTCCACCTGAACACAATGATTAGTCCAATTTCCCAATGGGAGTGCCACCATGCCTAAGAGCCTGCCATCCTCATTCCTCAACACCCCCTCACAACCTGCAGGACCAAGGTTACCCTTGGTTGCCCCATTAGAGTTAGTTTTAACCCACCCTAAGGGTGGTGGCCTCCATTTAGTATTAAATCAAGCATTTAGGCTAGACTTAGAAACCTTATAAGGTATAGATGGGATCTTCTAGTTAAAAATTACCAACAAGTCATACCTAGCCAAGCAAGCAGAAGGTGCACAACATGGTGACTTAGACCCAATAAGAGCAAAGTTCTCCAAGATCATCTGATGTATCTTAATGAAAAGACTACCAATCTTGAGTTTAGAATCATAGAATATTCTATTGTTACGTTCCTTCTAGTACCTCAAGAAATATGCGGGGCCATAAGCTCCCAAAGCTACCTAAGAGTGGATGAAGTGGAAGGACTGATCCGTATAGCGGAAGGGATCTATGACAAATGTTGCTTAAGTGATTATGAACAAAGGAATAAAGACATCAACAATGAAGTAGCAGGAACATTAATCAGAAGGAATTCAAAACATAGAATCAAGAGAGAGACAAGAAGACACCAATTTGATTACGGAGTTCGCCACAACGTGACTACGTCTCCGGGTCGAGCTCAATCGAGTGACCAATGTATTGAAATGTTCTGAAACGCAGTACAATCTCCACGAGCCTCTTGTAACACTGCTTTACAATATCTTGTAGCCTTTCCACAAAGTCATATAAAAAGTCTCTCACTCACACCCCTCTCAAAAGCTCTCAAGGCTAGGGATGACTAACAAAGAGGAAGAAAACTAACTTTGCCTAATAGGATCTACTACAAGACTTAGAACAACAATACATCACAACTCAAATATTCTCCTAATTCCCTCTAAAAATTCTCTCACAAAAGCCTCTCAAAGACCAAGAGAAAGGGATACAATGGAGAATGATCAACTAATGGATCAACTTAGGAAGTGATGATCAACTAATAGATCATCCACTAATGGCTAATGAAAAACACTCCAAGACTCCTCCCTTTTATACTTCAAGTTTACCCGATATGGTAGAAAACCATATGATTTACAAAATTTCCCCATATCTCCTAAAAACAACTCCATCTCCCAATAAAAGCAAAATAAAAACAAAAACAACTACCCCTTAATCTTTCAAATTAATTTAGAGCCCTTCGTTCAATTTATTTTTGGGCTTTTAGTTTGAGGGGTCTGGTTATTTTCTTAACAAATAACCATTAAAAAGGTTGTTTAGGCATTCGGGCCTAACAACTCAGCAAAAGAAAACCCAGCCCACTATATTGTTGAAGGAATTTCGTGGCTCAACGGTGAGCACACCTTTTGGGAGCCCGACAGTTCCGGGATCAACTCCCGGCCGTTGATTCTTTTAAAACCGTTTTAAACAAAATTCATAACAAAAGAAATGGCCACCTATTTCTGGTAAAGGCATCGGCCGACGGTGCAACGGTTGAACCGTCCGCTACTTTCGGGGAGATCATGGGGTCGAGCCCCAAGCGGGCTCCAAAACATTTTGTTCAAATCCAACGCCCACGTCACAACCACGTGTCAAGCTCTCAGGAGGCCACGTGTCCGGAAACTACTCGCCGATGATACCATGTCAGCATCCATGTCAGCTGCCACGTCATAAGAAAGACAAGTGTCATCGCCCAATTCCCCGACTTTGATGATGTCATCCGCCAGGTCACCACACCACGTCAGATGTACGGACTATACGGACTGCCACGTGTCAAGACCCCATCGGTCCACATCATCATCCGTACGATGCCCTGCCTGCCAAGTCAGCAGGATGATGTCATGCTGATGTCAGCAACCATACCACTTGTACCTTGGTCAATCGAAAACTTTGACTGCGCGTAACTTGAGCAAATGGACTCCTTTTTTGCCCGTTCAAGTTGCATCGAATTCAGGATTCTGTGCTCTACGCGATGGCACTACTTCCAAGAGAAATTGGAACACTTCAATTTCAGGTCCTGAAGATCCACCTGGATCAAGGACACTTCTATTGTTCAACAAAATTATAGAGAATCTAAGAAAACCCAGATAAGATTCCAAAGGCCAAGAAACTTACTCCAGAGAAGAGAGGAAAAACCACACCCAAGGAAAATATGGAAGGCAGTCTCAACATTAGCTTCACAGAGGACACACCTATTCGAAATTGCAAATCCCCTTTTATAGATATTATTTTGCGTTAATAATTTACCTTGCATGAGCAGGCAAAAGAAAACATTCACCTTTGGGATCAACATCTTGTTCCATAACTTCCCCCAGAAAGGAAAAGAATTAGGCTTTTCCAATGAATTAACAAAGGTAGAGGCCACCAAAAAATTACCATTAGCACTAGGGGCCCACACTACCCTATCCGGTCTAGGATAGATAGGAACTCAAACATTACACAAGAAATCCTTTAAAACCTTTAGTGATGGATCCCAATCTTGGAAATTATTCCACGCCCCATTTTAAAAGTAGTCGGCCACCCTAATACCAAACAGTCACTTGCATAAAGGAACAATGGGGGAAGCCCGAGGACAATTGATCAAATGTTCAAAATCACACCAAGCATCCTCCCAAAAAATAATTCTGGTACCATCATCCAACAACCACCTAACACCATTAGCAATCAGGTCCCTGTAAGGAATGATATTCCTCCAAAAAAAAGAGCCAAAAGGGATGTCATCAAAATTCAACATATTCCAAGTTCTCCCAAAGCCATATAGATATTTGTTTTTGGCCAAAGAAGCCAAACCAACCTCCCCATTGAGGAACCTCCAAATGTTCTTTGACAATAACACCTTATTAAAAGCTTTTAAGTTTCTAATACCCAAGCCTCCCCATTTCTTAGGCTTGAAAACCAAGTCCCAAGCCACAAGAGGAATTCTAGCTTTAGATTCAACTCCCAACCACAAACATTTTCTAATGATTTATTCCATTTTCTCCTCATCTTTAACTATAAATATGAAGAGACTCATAGCATATAGTGGAAAATTCTAAAGAGTGGAGGAAATGAGTTGCACCTTCCCTACCTAACTGAGAAGCACCCCTTTCCAACCCACTAGCTTTTTACTATACTTATCCAACAGTCCAAGCTAGAAGGACTCCAGAGTCTTGGAAATGCACAAAGGTAATCCCCAGTAGGTAGACAATAACTCACCCCTATTATAGGAAAGAATCCTAGAAAGCTTCAGTTGGAGAACATTGGGGGTGTTGAGGAAAAAAAATTGACTCTTGGGAAGATTAATATGTTGGCCAGACACCTTCTCATAAGCCTCAATCAAACTCTTCACAGTTTTGACCTCACAAATAGAAGATTCACCCATGAAGATGGTGTCATCTACAAATTATTGATGAGTGATAGGTTCACATCTGGAAGAGGGGGAACAACCCATCAAAGAACCTATAGACAAATCCTTCTGAATATTTCTGCCAAGGGCTTCCACCATCAAGATGAATAGAAGTGAAGAAATAAAATCTCCCTGCCTCAAACCACACAAACTCTAGAAAAATGAAGTAGAACCATTCACCAGGACAACAAAAGGAGTTGAGATGAGCTGCTCAACAAGTTGAAGAAACTTCTGATGGAAGCCAAAGTGAGCCAAGACCACAAGAAAGAACCTCGAGCTAACCCTATCATAGGGCTTAAAGAGATCCAGTTTCAAGAAAAAACCCAGCTTCTTGTTATAATTAAGAGAATGAGAAATTTCATGGATAGTTATGATAGAGTCCAAAATCCGACGACCTTTAAAAAAGACACTTTGATGTTTAAAAATTAGTTGAAGGAGAATCCTTTGTAATCTAGTGGCAAACACCTTCAAAAAAATCTTATAGACGGAGTTACAAAGACTAATCAGATAGTAATCTCCAAAGCTATTAGCATCAACAGGCTTGGGGATTAAAACAATGAAGGTCACATTCAATTCTCTAAGTAATCTTTTGGAACCAAAGAAATCCTTAGTGGCATTAATCACGTCTTCCACAACAATCTCCCAACATGATTGAAAAAACAAAAAGGAAAACCATCAGGCCCAAGGGTGTTGTTCCCTTCAAAAGAGAAAACTGCATCCTTAATTTCCAAAGTAGAAGGGATGGCAGTAATTTGCCTATTCAAGTTCTCTGAAACTAGATGGGGGATAACTTCCAAGAAGCTTCCACACTATTTTGGTCCCACACAAGATCATCTCTAAGCAAATTCTCAAAGAAATTTGTAGAAGCTCTTCTGATAGCCTCCTCTTCCTCCAACAACAAACCATCAACCATGACAGAGGAAATCCTGTTGGATGATTTATGCATGAGGGCAGTTAGATGAAAGAACTTGGAGTTATGGTCCCCAGACTTCAGCCAAATAACATGAGATCTCTATGTCCAAAAATCTTCCTCTTTTGCAACAATATCATGAAGTTGGGCTAGAAGACAATCCTCGTACAATTGGAGCTCTTCCGATAAACCCTTTGACTAAATATCTTCCTAAACACTATCCAAACATTGAATAATATAATTCTTAGAGTCAAAAATATGACCAAACAACTCTTTGTTCCATTTATTGATATTTCTCTTCACAAGATCCAACTTATTAGCTACTCTAAATATCACACTGCCATCAATATTCACTTTCCACCAATTCTTGATGCAATCCATAAACCTGGGATCCCCCAACCACATAGCTTCAAAATGAAAACAAAAATGTTTCTTACCTCCAATACTATAAACCACAAAAGAGATAGGGAAATTATCTGACCCACATCTCATAATCGTTGAGAGAGAGTAAGAAAAATCCTCAAACCATGAGGCCTACATCAGGGCTTTTTCCAACTCGACTTGGATATTTTTTAGGAACACGCCTGTTGGACCAGAATTGGCCCCCATCATCTTCACATCAATAAGAGCATTATCATTTATGAACATTCTCAAATCCATACGGTTGTCAAGATTGGCCTATGAGCCACCCACTTTCTCATATCACAAAGGGGTGTGTTGAAGTTGCCCATTACCAGCTAGGGGCTATCCAAAAAATTAGCACAAAGACACCCAAGATCATCCCAAATTTTTTTCCTGGCCCTTTTTAGATTGGGAGAATAAACATTGAAAATAACCCAAGAGTAAGACTCCCTAAGCATGAAAAAATTCATCTCCACATGATTAAAGCCATCCACAATCGGGACACCTTTAATTAACCTAGGATTCCAAAAGGTAGCAAGACCACCTAAGGCTCCCTAGAGCTAACCCCATGAAAGCCACAGTCTTTGAAGAAAAAAATATTTAAATCTTCCAACTTTTCAATTTACATTTTGGTTTCTTGGATCAACAAAATGTCTGGCTTATAGTCCTGAATAAGGTTCTTCAGGAGGTCCTATTTGTGCACATTATTTAACCCCCTGATATTCTAGGAAATAATCTTCATTTGCACGAGGAGGGGGTGCTCTTAGAGCACAAATCAAAGAGGGTTTACTAAACCTTGTTGAAAAATGAAGGTAATATTGTAGCTTAAAACTTGTAAAACTATGAGACTATAGATCTAATTAAGTGTTCTTTGTCACAATTCTTTGTGTATGATTAATCTATTTAGATTAATTTTACCAATTGTAGAATGAGACAAAAATATAGAAGTGACATATCATATATGTGGAGAAACCATTTCAGGAAAAAAATCCACCATAATCAATAGTGATTGTATTATTTAACCTTAGAACAAGATTAAAATAATATTTTATCAATCCTTGATTGATATGCTTCCTTTCCTTCAACAATCCTTCTTCACAACCTGCAATAAACTCTCATGGAACTCTCATACACTTGATAAAATTAATAGAGAATGATGAGCATGTAAAACTCATAAGAGTTGTACAATACAAGAGCATAAAGATCCTCACAAAAATCTATGCCTAGATTGGGCAAGTAGAGTTCCACAATGTACTTTGAAGTGAAACCAAAGTCTTCCTCAATTTAGGCTCCCCAAACTAAACACTTAACTAGATTTTGGTCAAGAAGATATCATGAAAACTTCACCTCAAAGTTGTCACCCAAGAATGGACCCACTTGATTGAGCCTTTTAAATATCTTCTCATGCAAAAGGTGTTAACTAAAAGATGCCAACTTGAGCGCCCAAGGTGGACCCAAGTCAATCTTAGTTAACTAAAACATATCTCTCCACCAATTCATGCAAACATTATGCATGTTTGATCATCCCCACCTAACTAAAAGTATCCACCTGTTATCTATCATGCAACTGAAGCCTTTACTCATGAAACTCAAGTCAACTAGCATTCAACTCAAAATAGCTACATGCAACTGAAGATAACTAAACCATAACTGCATTGAATTGAACTAAATTGAACTGAACAAATAGTGCCACTCCACTCATGTAAATATCAATCCCTTATTTGTAGGATCAAAACATGCATTATTGAAGTGTTATCAATCCTCCAAATAGTTAACTGAAGCAAGGTGGGTTCCACCTTCCATGTGGGAGCCCCATGTGCTCCTATCTTGTAGGAAATCTTCTTGTACGTTGCCACATGTTCCTATTATTTAGGAATAATCACAAATTTCAATTTACATGTTCATTTCATTCGAATTTAATCTCTTTCTAATCCTAGTGTTGGGGAACATTTTCCAAGGACTTAGGAGATACATGAAATATGTTTAGGATTACAATTAGATGACATACTATTCCCAACATTCTCCCACTTGACATTATACATTGCAATTATTCTAAACAAGGAATCATTATTATAAATCAAGTACAAGACTCAAGGCCAATGGCCTTCCTGCACCAAGAGAACTTATTTGTAGGAACTAGTTTTGTAAGATAATCTGAAGCATTGATCAAAGTGTCAACTTTCTCAATCAATACCTTCCCACTCTCAACCATTTCTCTCACAAAGTGATACTGAACATCAACTTTCTTAGTATGAGCATGATACATATGATTTTTGGCTAAACAAATAGCACTTTGACTTTCACATTCAAGTCTAATTTGCTTGCAATTAAAACCAATACATTTCCCAAGTCTTTGTAACCAAATTGCCTCTTTAGAGGCATGTGTAGCAGCCATGTACTTTGCTTCTGTGGTGGAAAAAGAAACTGTGGGCTGCCTCTTACTCATCCAACTAATCGCAGCTCCAAACAAAGTAAACACATAGCCAATTGTCAACCTCCGACTGTCTAGGTCTCCTACCCAATTTGAATCAACAAAACCTTGTATGTCCAATGATCTGTTCATAATATCAATATCATTAGCACCATAATTAACCAAATAGTAATTAGAAGTACCTTGTAAATATCTAAACACCCTCTTAACATAAGTCCAATTTTTTTTACCAGTGTTAGACATGAACCTACTTATGTCGGAAATACAAGGGTAGACAACTGAGAGGGGGGGTGAATTAGTTGTCACAAAATTTCAAACTTATTAACTTTATTAACCCTTATTCTCAGATCTGATTAATAACCATGAAAGCATAAATCAACAACACATTAGAAACATGACACCAAGATTTTTGCATGGAAACCTTGTTAGGGGAAAAACCACGGTGGGGGTTAATCCACAAGTTTATACTCTATTAAAAGTATAAGAAGAACAAATGGGGAATGCACATGCATTTAGGTACACTGCCTAGAGCTCACTGCTCAAATACAAGGGAAGACTTATTGTCTTATAAAAACATTTAGATTAAATCCATCTAAAAATCTTGAACTGAGAAAGTAGCATATGCTAATGCCTGATTACAATTCCAATTAAGCACATGAACACTTCTTCACTTTTCTTCACTCTTCTTCACACTCTGCTATTCCTTCGAATGATCTAATATTTATTCATACATAACACTCACACACTTTGAATCATGCATACATCAAATGAGATAAACAATCACTCATATATATCTGCAAAAAGTAATTAGATTGCTTCATGTTGGCTTCAACAAAATAATAAGATGAATACAAACTATTGGCCCAAAAAAATAAAGATTACTAATGAAAATCTACCAAGGTAGGATACAACATAGTAGAGACCCAAAACAATGTCCTCGAACACAAAACACCTTCAAAGATTCTTCCTCGAAGATCTACAACACGCTTCAATCACCCTGTCGGCCATGAACATGAAAAACATGAACACACAAGAGAAAATCATCAATCACAAGCACAACAATCAATGCAGATGTGCAAAATAGATAGAGAATGATCTAGAGACATCCATAAACACCATAGGAGAATACACAACAACTTAGATTACCAGAATCACATTATCTTCTTCCAAGAATACCAGCTTCAGTAACAAAGTAACTGTCGAAACACATAAACTCATAACTTGCTCAAACCTTCATGTGCACCTCAAAAAATTTTGATGGATAAAATAAATATACCTGAAAAAAAACCCATTAATACACAACTTTTCACCATCAACATACTAAAATTTCCATCATACTGATATTCATTGCTTCATAGATAACTTGCAACTTATTTTTTTACAATTTTCTCAATATCCTCGACATGTACAATCTTAAAGACATTAATGCTAATAGTGTTGACATCAATGAAAACCACTATCAGAAACACAACCACAACATACAAAAACTTAGAACTCCCATTGCTTGGGCTATATCTGGTCTTGTATAGACCATTGCATACATCAAACTACCAACTGCACTAGCATATGGAATTTCAGATAGTTCCCCATGATCAAAATCAGATTTGGGACCCATGTCTAAACTTAACTTCATGCCAATTGGTAAAGGAATATTAGTTGGTTTACTACAATGCATGTTAAACCATTTCAAAATAGTATCAACACAGTTTCTTTGACTTAAGAAAAGCTTTATGTTACCTCTATCTCTACTGATCTCCATACCAAGGATATATTTTGTAGCCCCTAGATCTTTCATCTCAAATGTGCTAGAGAGTTGTGCTTTCAATTCTTTGATCATTACCTCGTTGTTACCAATAAACAATATTTCATCAACATACAAGATAATAGTGAATTGTTGATCACCAATAAATTTTATGTAAACACAATGATCTTCCTCACTCCTAACATAACCAATTTTTAATGCAAAAGCATCAAAATTCTGGTGCCACATTCTAGGTGACTATTTCAATCCATATAAAGATCTCTTTAACTTGCAAACCAATAATTATTTTTATTTTACAACAAAACCATAAGGTTTCCTTAAATAAATCTCCTCATCAAGATCCCCATGTAAGAAATAAATTTTCACATCCATTTTCTATATCTCAAAATCATGAGCAACAACAATAGATAAAAATAATCTAATATAAGTTAATTTAGCAACAAGAGAGAAGATTTATTTAAATTCAACTCCCTCTCTTTGGGAGTAGCCCTTGGATACTAATCTAGCCTTGTAACTTTCAAGATTACCATCTGCTCCAATTTTCTTTTTAAAGATCCATTTACAACCAATGCCCTTTTTTCCATTGGGAAAATTCTCAAGATCCCATGTGTCACAAGAATCCAAGGAAACCATTCCCTCATGCATAGCTTGTGACCAAAGTTTGTTCTCATTCAAATACAAAGCTTCTCTCTAAGATCTAGTTTCATCATTAGTACTCATCAAAGAAAATATACAATAGAAATCAGGTGGGCTATACCTATCAACATGATTTTGTTGTCTTGTGGATCTTCTCAAAGAAAGTTCTTCTTGTTCCTCAATATGCTCATCATGAGCATCTATCCTAGAAATCTGTGAGTTCTCCTCATCCAATCCATCCAATTTTTATTGAACATGTTCATCTTCATGCTTCTTAATATATGTCTCAAAATGCACCGTTCGAGAAGTATCCTTCTCCTTTGGTTGTTCTTCTCCTGTATAAGATCTAAATTCCCTAAAAATCACCTCCAAATAAAGTAATTTTTTAGGTTAGAGGATTCCAAAGCTTGTAACCTTGTACATTTTCACCATAACCTATGAATATGCATTTTTGTGCTTTTGTATCCAACTTAGACTTCTTTTCTTTACGCACATGAACAAAAGCCTCACAATCAAAGATACTTAAATGTGCAAAACTAGGTTTCCTACCCAACCACATTTCATAAGGGGTTTTATCTTCAATAGATGAACTAGTATATCTATCGATTAAATAACAAGAAGTACTTACAGCCTTGGCCCAAAGGCACTGATCTAGCTTAGCACTACTTAACATACTCCTAGCTCTTTCCATTAAGGTTCATTTCATCCTTTCTGCTACTCCATTTTGTTGAGGTGTATATGGAGTAGTTTTATGTCTCACAATTCTTGCATGCTTACAATAATCATCAAATTCATTACAACAATATTCGCCACCATTATATGATCTCAACACTTTTATCTTATGATTTGATTGTTTCTCAACTAAAGCCTTAAATTATTTAAACTTATTAAACACATCAGATTTCTTATGCATAAAATAGATCCAAGTGTATCTTGAGACATCATCAATAAATGTGATATAATATCTAGATTTTCCAATAGAGTCAATATCCACAGGACCCATAACATCTGAATGAATAATCTCTAATAATATTTTAGCTTTATTTGTTCCATTAGGAAATGAAGATCTAGATTGCTTTCCAAACACACAATGTTCACAAAAATCACTTTTTCTAATATTATAATCAGGAATATTGTCAACCAATTTCTTATTAAGAATGGTATTGTAGAGAAGGGGGACTCACTACTCATGATTTATCTTCATTCAAAGAGCCTGATGGGGCGAACTACCCTAAACTACCTCAAGGAATAGTGGTGAGAGTTCTAGAATCAAAAAGAGTAGGTCACGATTATTCTCTGGAAAAACTGACAAGCTCTTGGCCAAAGGACGACAACGCAAAATATGGATGATAGCGTGGTGCGCTAGCGTCTCTGAGGTGCACTGGCATCTCTGAGGCACGTTGGTGTCTCGTATGGACCAGAGAGTGAGTTTATCACAAAAAATGACAGAGTGACTACTTCTACCCTAATTGCTAAGAACTTCTAGAGTGTAAGGAAATGACAAAGAGTGATAAAGTTGAAATGAATTGAAATACAAATGATAAAGACAAGGAGAAGAAAGGAAAGGAAATGCTTACAACCATGCGAGTGATGAAGCTTCCAGTGCATGAGTGTCTTCAATACCTACACACAAGAGAGAGAGAGAGAGAGAGAGAGAGAGAGAGAGAGAGAGAGAGAGAGAGAGAGAGAGAGAGAGAGAGAGAGAGATTGTTGGGGTTGCATAGGGGTTTGCCTTAGTAAAACCCCCATTTTTGTGTTCCCACTTCCATAGAAAACCATATAGATAGAGAGAAAAGTAAGAAATGAAGTAAACACAAAAGCACTACCAAACAGTGTTATGCTACTCAACCAAATAATAAAGGAGAGGAGTAGAGGCTTACCACTTCCACCAAGAGCGCTCAAGGATAATGGGAAATAAAATGAGAGGAACTCAAGCCTTTTTTGCAATGGTGTTTGTTCCACACTTTCTCTACTGAAGTGATGGAGTGTTGATGTTGTTGTCGTGAAGTGTAAAGTGTTGCTTGAGATTGAAGATATGGTGAAGAAGCTTCTTAGAGCTTGTGAAGAAGTTGTGGAAGAGATGTGAAGGAAGAGAATTGTGAAGTGCTAAGAGAGGTCTCAAAGAGAGCTAGAGAGTGAAGGGATCCAAAATGAATGAAGAAGAGTTGAATTTGAAGGAGATGAAGGAAAGGGCCAAATTCGGGTTGGTCAGTCAAAGAGGGCATTACAATTCGACTTCCAATGGGAATTGTAATGCCTTTGTAGGCTCTAGGTACAAGAATATGTCAGGGATGTAAGTGCACCAAGTGGATGTCTGCACACTACGTGGACGTTCTCAATAGTTATTCCTCTATCAACGCACAAAATGAATGCTAAGTGGAGCAAATGCAATAGGCTTAGGTGTAATTTAGCATTCGGACTTGGTTCTCAAAAGTGAGGAAGGGTAAAAGGGGAATTTGCATAAGGGGTGAAAATTAACTCCTATACATGTCCTAAGACATTTTTCACCAATGTGGCCCAATCTATGGTGCCACAACATACATGTATTTTTAGCTTCAGTTACATTGGTTGATTTATTCAAATTAGAGGTATTAAGCTTAAAAAAATTCCCAATCTAAGATCCTTTAGCAACCACCATATTCCATTTCACCAATCTACAACCACCTTTGTCAAATGTCACATGCATTCCAGAATCATTAAACTTAGATACATAAAGTAGATTTCTAGCAAGTCCTGGAATATGTAAAACATCATTAAAGGTCTTAACCCTACCATCACTGAAACACAACTTTACCTCTCCTTTTCCCATAATCTTTGTTGTGCTATTATCTCCAAAGAAGGCATTCCCTCCATCATATGTACTATAATTAGTGAACCACTCCTTGTTAGGATTCATATTATAGGAGAAACCTGAATCAATAAGCCAAGAGTCATCAGTAATAGTTTTACATGAAATTATCAATGCATCATTACCATCATCTGAAGATTTCTCTGTAGAAGCATTAGAACTCTTTTTCTTGTTCTTAAAATCCTTCTTTATATGTCCCGATTTCCCATAGTTCCAACACTTTATCTTACTCTTACCAGGGGTTTTAGATTGTCCTTTGAACTTACCCTCTCCTTTCTTATCTCCCTTAGGTTCCTTTTCCTTAGGCCTACCTCTTACAAACAAGGCATCTTGGGATCCCATTTTAGACTTCATCCTCATCTCCTCTAATATGAGAGGGAATTATATTATCCATCTAGGATCTACACCATTACCACTGATAACAACAATTAGATTTTCCCAAGACTCTGGTAAAGAACAAAGTAACAAAATGCATTCATCTTCATCTTCTAGCTTTACATCTACATATGCTAACTGACTTAGAATCAAATTGAAAGCATTTAAATGATGTGCAATAGAATCACCATCTTTCATCTTCAAAGAATACAATTGCTTTTGGTTTGATAGATATTACCTATCCTCTTCCATAATTTATATGCAGTAGCTTCATCTGAAACATTCAAGAGAAAAACATTAACAAGACATAACCTTATGGTCCCTCTTTCCTTCTTATCAAGCTTAGCCCAATCCTCATCTGACATCATTGTAGATGGATGTCTCATTACAAACAACTAACCATTGATCTCTCTCTTCAAGGAGATCCTCCATTTTTAGTTTCCACATATCATAATTAGATCCATTGAATTTTTTAATATCTAGACGAGAAGTAGAACTCATTGTAACACACTTCTTTTACAAATCTACAATAACACAATAGTAAAATCTCCCACTACAACCAAAAACCTTCAAAATTTTAAGAGAAAGGCATCCCAAACCCTAACCAACCATTAGTTTTGATACCAAATGTTGAAAAATGAAGGTAATATTATAGCTTAAAACTTGTAAAACTATGAGACTGTAGATCTAATTAAGTGTTCTTTGTCATAATTTTTTGTGTATGATTAATCTATTCAGATCAATTTTACCAATTGTAGAAAGAGACAAAATATTGTAGAAGATATAAGTGACACAACATATATGTGGAGAAACCCTTTAGCGAAAAAAATCCACTAGAATCAATAGTGCCTGTGTTATTTAACCTTAGAACAATATTAAAATAATATTGTATCAATCCTTGATTGATATGCTTTCTTGCCTTCAACAATCCTTCTTCACAACCTACAATAAACTCTGATGGAAACATTGTACACTTGATGCAATTAATAGACAATAATGAGCATGTAAAACTCATAAGAGTTGTATAATACAAGAGCATAAAGCTCCTCACAAAAATATATGCCTAGATTGGGCAAGTAGAGTTCCACAATGTACTCTGAAGTCAAACCAAAGTCTTCCTCAATTTAGGCGCCCCAAACTAAACACTTAACTGAACTTTGGTCAATAAGATATCATGAAAACTTCACCTCAAAGTTGGAGCCCAAGAATGGTCTCACTTGACAAAGCCTTGTAAATATCTTCTCATACAAAAGGTGTTAACTAAAATATGCCAACTTGGGTGCCTAAGGTGAACCCAAGTCAATCTTAGTTAATTGAAATATAACTCTCCACCAATTCATGCAAACATTATGCATGTTTGATCATCCCCACTTAACTAAAAGTATCCACCTATTATCTGTCATGCAACCAAAGTCATTTTTCATGCAACTCAAGTCAACTAGCATTCAACTTAAAATAACTACATGCAACTGAAGATAACTGAACCATAACTAAACTAAATTGAACTAAACTAAACTAAACTAAACTAATAGTGCCACTCCACTGATGTAAATATCAATCCCTAATTTGGAGGATCAAAAAATGCATTACTGACGTGATATCAATCCTCCCAATAGTTAACCGAAGCAAGGTGGGTTCCACCTTCCATGTGGGCACCCCATGTGCTCCTATCTTGTAGGAGCTCTTCTTGGAAAGTCCCCACATGTTCCAATTATTTAGGAATAATCACAAATGTTAATTTGCATGTTCATTTCATTCAAATTTAATCTCTTTCTAATCCTAGTGTTGGGGAACACTTCCCAAGGACTTAGGAGATACATGAAATATATGATTGCAATTAAATGACATCGTATTCCCAACAAACCCCTTTTTCAATATCCCATTTACAATCACGTTCCTTGTTTTTTTGCAAAAAGGGTCTCCCCTGTCCCCTCTCTTTAGACCCATAGTAAACTTTTTTTCTTCTTGTAGTAACACCTTTTTGTGATTGAGGGGAGGGGAATAGGACTTCTTCTTTCTGAATTTCACTGAAATGTATCCATCCTCTTCCTTACTCCTTCTATTAGAAACCACTAAAACTCCCTCTCCACCCACAAGCCTAAACACTTGATCTGGGGGCAAAGGAGAAACATTTGGCTCTAGAATAGCATGTTTAGGGGAGCACAAAGTATCTGAAGCATGATCAAAATCCAGATCCTCAGACTGTCTAGTAGCCTTGTCCTTAGAATTCTTAATCTCCTCACCCCCCTTAGGGTGTGGAGCAGTCTGAACCTCAATATTGGCCGCAACCTCCATGAATTTTCCAGCAACAAACTCATCTTGCTATGAGGGAGTAGAAGACCCCTTAGCCTCCTTAACCTTCCAAACTTTGGATTGGGGTATAACCTTGGGCATAACCACCTTAGCAGGGCAATCCTTAGCCTAGTGACCCACTTTTTTATATTTGAAGCACATGATCGAGAAGGATTCAAAGATAACCTATTGCTTCCAACAACCCACCTTTGAGTTAAGATTAAAAAAATTTAGGCATCACAAAATCTTGGTCAATCATGACACAAAATATCACTACAACCGAACGCCTTCTAGAAAGAGTGGCATCATCAATAGACACCAAACGTCCAAAAGAGTTAGCCACCACCTTAAACACCTCTTCATCCCAATATTCCAAAGGAAAATTTGGTAGCTTCACCCACATTGGAGCCGAGTGAAAAGGGAATTTTGAAATATCCATCCTAAGCTCCCAAGGACGTAACACCAGGGTAAGATGCCCAAATGTCCACAACCCTTTTGCAAAAACCGATCTCAGGTCTTCATCACAGGAAAAAGGAAAAGGAAACAAATCCTTTAGCCATAGCCACAACCTCAACCTACCCCTTCAAAGCCCACTTTTTATGAACCCAGGTGCGAACCTCCTCAATGTTAGGTCTAGGACCCAAAAACTTGCCCACCAGAGAAAAGTCCATTTTTGCTATAATTTTTTCCATGATAGAGTCTAAAATGGACAAAGCAAAACCACCTTCCACATTAGAAGAATAAACTAATTTAGACACAACTCCTTTACCTTCAAGATTTGAAGAGAAAAGGTCAACCCATCTCTGCATGAGCAAAGATGACTGCCCCATCAGTCAGTTCTTTTCCATTGGAACATGCACAATCTAGGAATATTTTGGATTAGCCACAACTGATTCACCAATTGGGTCCCACACACTATCACCAGGAGCCACCACATGACCACCATATATTAATGCTATATAATATCATGGATAAATAAATAACCAAGTCTAAAACCCTAAGACATGCAAGATATTTACACATTAATTTAGATATAATTAAATGATAAACAATGTGAATGATTAAATCTAAATTGAGACAATAGCTAAGAATTGAAATTAGGAGGATTGAGAAGTTTTTAATTATTTTCACTTGATGTTAATTTTATCTTTAATGTTTACCTTCTTTAGTATCTTGTGATACATGATCATGATCTAGAATTAAATAATGGAAAAGTAGTTAGATGACTAAAGTGAACTAGTATATAAATTTCTAATAATTGAAACTATATCATGTTCTATATTCTACTCTCCATTGTTGTTATCCCATGTAGTCCTAGATTTGGATTCCACATTTTCTTATGTCAGTAAAGATATGTTTGATCTAGTTACCTTTTCTCCTATACTTATTTTATAGAAATTTCCTTGTGCTAAGAAGCATGTGAGGTGTTTCTTTTGAGTTGTGAAGTGATTACCTTGGCTTATATTTATTACAACTAGGGGATTAGGTGTGGTTGCACACCTTGCAATTTGTAATACCCCTCCATTTTGCTTCTTGTTTGGTTTGCTTTATGTTATGTTTGGTTGCAGTTACTTTGATATTGGATACATTTTGTTATGATGTTTTGTTCGCTACTATTGAGTGACAACTATTATTGTATGATGTGTTGATCTAATTATTGTTTCACATGCATTATGGATTAATGATGTTGTAGAGTTAGCATGAGATGTTATTATGAGACTATTGGAATTATGATGGAAGTGTCAGTTTCGATGAGTGTATTGGTGAAGAAGACGGGTTCGCATCACTCCCTTGCGAGCGCCCTACGAATCCGTAATTCCTTCTTCACGGTGTGTATTATATGTTGGATATATTGTATGATGTTGTTTACTTGGTTGTAGGATTGCAGGTACATGATATTGACTCTACCTAGGTTCATAGGTTTGAGCGTGTCGATCCAACGGTTAAGTTGAACGAGAGATAGTAGCTAGGTAACTTGTGTCAAGTCTACACCCTAGCCTTAGTGTGTCGTCAACTTTGGTTGTTGAGTCATAGTTTACCTTATTTTAATATTATTTGACTCTGAAAGGTGTGTATTTATTTAATCAATATTTAGAATAATTGCATTTAAATCATGTTGATGGTTATTTAATTTAAATAATGCAATATGGATAAAAGTTTATATTTAAAATTAATTAATTATATTTAATTTATTTAATCAATTAAATTTAATCCAAGGGGGTTGAATTTAGTGATTAAATAATTAAATTAATTAATTAAACGTGATGCAAGAAAATGAAAGGAAATAAAAGAATTAAAATTAATTTTGGAATTTAATTTCAATGTGTGGGAATTAAATTAGAAATTGTAATTAAATGTTTATTTGGGAAATGAGTTTCAACTTTGAAAATTAATTTATTATTTGAAATTGCATTTTAAATTGAAAGTGGGTTTTCAAAAATTGAAATTGAAATTGAAATTGAAATTAATATCTAATTTGCATGCAATGTGAATTAGGGTTGTAAAAATTGAAATTGGAATTGAAATTGAAATTAATATCTAATTTGCATGTAATGTGAATTAGGGTTGTATTAGGTATTTTTGATTTATAAAGAATACATGTTTTAATTTTTGGGGCAGAAAAGTTTTTAGAAAAAAATGCATTTTTACAACAGAGAAGAAATTTTGGAAGGTTTGCACAAAGAAGGGTTTGAAGAGAGTTTTGATTGTAGAATTGATTGGAGGAAAGATTGTTTGCATTGGTTGGGTTTTAGATTGGATTCGTTGGAGGATTGAAGAAACTTCAAGAAATCTTTGGAGGAGGCTTGCAGCAGAAATTCATCTCTTCCTGTAGCTTCTTGAGCCAGGTTTTCTTCTGTGTTTTTCTTGTTCTTGATTGTTTTTAAAATAGTAGTGATTAAAGATTTGTTTGTTAAATCTGTTTTAGAAAATAAATTTGTTGTTAGAAGAAAATAATCAAATAAATTTGTAGCTTTTGTTTTGTGAAAATTCTTGAGTGAAAATTGTGAAAACTTCAGTTGAATTTAATTTGTTTGAGGAAATCGATTATTTTGTTTTGGATTCAAACATAGAGATTGAGCAATATTTTTAGAATGTTTTTAGAAAATGAAACCCTCTGTTTATTATTAAAAATTGGAGCAGGGTAGTTATATTTTTCATGGTAAAATGGTCTAGTTGCGTCGCGTATAACTCCACTTACACAAACTGGGTTATTAGGAAATTTAAAGGGTTTCTGCACCTTGAAATTTTCTTACCCCTGTAAAAAAATCGCAAATACTCAAATCGTAGTTTTTGAGTTATGCTTGAAACACAAGACTGCTGTTAAGTTATTTTCCCATGGCTGCTCTGATAATAAAATAATAATAAATTGATATTTATTAATATTAATATTTTATGTATTGTTATTATAATATTAAAATATTATTTAATAATATTTTATATTATAATTTATAATATTAAAGTATTATATTTATTTATATTATTTTAAATAAATTTTTTATATTAGATTAGTGGAAATAAAATTATAAACGTATGGAGAAATTATTGTTTATTCTAAAATGACATGTTAAAGTTTAATTGAAGGAGTTAAATATCTGATTTTAAAAATGCATAATTTAAGATTTAATTGTGAAATTTAAATTCATACGTAAAAGGTCCAATTATTAATTTGATTTAATTGGAAAAATATATATATGATATTGGGTTATAGTCCAAATATTGATCTTATTTTAACACAATAAGTTATGGAAGAGACCAAATGTTAATTTGATTAATTTTATAATGATTTAATTTGCAAGGGCAATTGGTTATTTAATTTAAAGCGAAATGTTTTGAGTTATAGTTGAAAATACTTATTTTGTTAAGAGCAATTAGAGAATTAAATATTAGTGTAATTTTTCCCCTATCTGAAAAGATGAATTCTTAATTCAGTTTTATCGATATAATGAATTATGTAATGAATTGTAGAAATTAGAAGAGTTAGTTGTGTATCCGAAAGAAATATTTTTATTGGAACTAATTAGTATGCATAATTCAGTTTAATAGGAAAAATGTATTTTATATTAAATAATTAAATCATTTGAGTTAGTTGGAAAACGAAAGGAATCCAGTTAATAAAAAACTGATGTTAGTTTTAGAAGTAAACATTGAAATTGATTGAAATTGTTTAAATTAGTATTTCTTGTATTTGTAGATTGAAGATACTTGTTTAATTATTTCAATTAAGTTGAAAGAGCAAAAGTTTTATATTATTGGGAATAGGGATTTTAAAGGATAAAATTAGAATGCGTGGTATAGATTTTGGATAGAAAATTTAAATATAGTATTTGCAATAGTTTATGTTGTATTAGACGTAAATTTAGGAACTAATTATATTGGAAAAAACAAATATTTGTTTTGTTTCATTTATTTTCATAGAGCAATTTTAATCGTTGTGATTGGAATATTAAAGAATATATATAATTAAGTTATTAATATATATATTTGGTGTATACATAATATGGAACATAAATATACATATATTAAGTGTAAATTCATTATCGTATTTTATTTTAATAAGAAGCATGCAATATATTATTGAATATAGATTTAAAAATAGTTTGATTAGTGTATATGAGAAAATGGATAGAGAAACAATATTTTATGATATTAAAGGGATTGAATGTTTTAAATAGAAAATTGAATGAGATGTAAGATTTGATTAGGAAATGGAAAGAGTTTACTTGCATGAATTTTTGTCGATTTAAAGGTAAATTAAAAAGTTGTTTATATTGATGAGACAAATGACTGTTTTAATTTATTATATTTCAAGTAGAGCAATTAATTTATTGTGAATGAAATATGAAAGAGATATGGATTTAGTATATCCAAAAATAGTAATGCTCTTGTGATTGCCTTAAATATTCTAGTTCTCTGTATTTCGTAAGGGGATGTAAGTTCAAATTGTTTAAGATTTCTTATAATGGAAATAGAAATATGGGTATATGATTATTTGAGTTAACCCTGTAAGTGTGTTTTTGACCTTGTTAATGTTACCATTGAATGAATATGGGTTTAGGAAATCCAAATATTATATTTGATTTATGACTTGAATGCTTTTGTTGCTATGAAGTCAAGTTGCATTGTGGGTTTTGGGATCTAGTGTTAGTCCTAAATTATAAGTCTTCCAGAAAAACTTAGAGGATAAGGGTTGTTGAATCTTTATGCCATCCAGTTGTTTTCCCTTGGGTAGTGCATGACGTCCTTTCAATTTTACTCGGTTTTCATGAACGGGGATGTTTTGCACCTCTTGTGAAAGGAGTGGACTATGTGTTGTTGCCTCCAAGATGTTTGGAGTGTGTTCTATTATTTGTATCCTCCTAGAGTTGGAGTGGTTATGTTTTCTAATTTGTGTGCACTTGAGATTCTCTTGGTGATTGGTATTTGTATACGTGTATGGTTCTCTGAACATACTTGGTCTATTTTATGTCTGGGAGCAATGTCAGTGATGTTGGAGTTGTACTTGATTTGTACTTGTATGGTGATTGAGTTGTACTTGTTAGTTCATTTGCTTGGTTATATCAGTATGAGTCTACCTTTGGTTAGTGGTTGTAGATCTTTGTCCATGTTACCTTGTTACTATCTCCTAGCATGGGGGGTGGGCCTTCAGGTACCACATGGTTGGGTGGAACATGCACCAAAACCGTTGGGTCCCCCTTGATCTTTAGTTCATGGAGGTGAGACATCCAGATGGATAGCTCGCGGTTCTATTGTATTTTTTTGCTTTGTAATATTCCAATTTGTATAAGTTATTTTACCCCTCTTATGTTTATGAGGTGGAATTCTGTAATTGTAATCTTATGTACTATTGTCTCATTCTAGGAATGAGTGTTGTAACTATTGGATTAAGGTAATGATTATGAGATGGTATCTTGGTTGAATATCTTATTATGTTATGTGGTATTCTTATGATGTATGACGTTTATTTCATAAAGCTCATAATACTTTGGTTATATGTAATATGTATGTGTGGGTTTAAGTAATCCTTACCTTGTAGCCTTAGAGGTTGTTGTTAATTAGTAAGTGAATGTGTATGTTAACTACACTTTATAAAAAAAATTTGGTTCACTTAAGTTGTTAATTACAACTTCCTTTAGGGTTGCAAGGCGGGGCATTACACAATTCCTAAGTCTAGTTGCAATTATTTAATAATTGACATATTACAAATAATATGCCCCCATAAAAGGGCATCCCACTTAGATGGAATTTTTAGATTCCATAATTAGTGCTCTCTATCACATGCCATTCACTTTATAATAATTTTATTAATTCATTGAGTTAGGGGTTAATAAATGGACTTTGAATAGCATCTTTGAACAACTATTTATAGTTGTGTGTAAGAGGTGTGTAAATATAATTATTGCATAATATCGAACTACTTGGGAGTTATTCTTGGACCCCTTGATCATAGGGGTTAGATTCTATGTTGGAGAAGTTAATTTTGGAGTTGGGAACAAGGGTTGAATATAAACCATTTGGACATGGTATTAGCTCATGGTTTTGAGCCCATGATTTTTGAAAACCATTCTTGGTTTCTTGGGTCTCTTTGGCCGATATATAGAAGTATTAGTATGGAGATATTATGACATGTTGTATGCAAGGTTATGCTATCAAAATTCCTCCATATTGAAGAGTATTGATCTTTTGTGCAAAGCTTGATATTGTACTATAACCTATAGTTATTAATAATATACTAGTTTTGTTCCTTTGGAGCATGGTTTTTTTTCCTTTGTAATATTTTCCCACGGTGTAACTTTATATTATATTTTTTCATTATTTTTCCTTTCTCATTCATCTTCTAAGTTTCATTTATACATTATAACTCTACTAAATATTTATTAATATTGGGTAACCTATAACATCTATTTTCCTAGAATAAACTAGGAATTTATTTCATATTCCCTTAAGTCTTAGTAGCAAGTTAATCCCTTGGAAATTTGTACCAATTCATTACACCATACATGTATTATAGAATGATCAATTAATACATAGCTCTTCTATTGGTGATTTTTATTTGAATATTTCATTTGAATGGTTTTTGATAATTCTTGATTATCTTGATGGAACTTGGTCATCCTAATGAACTAAGGAGATGCCTATAGATAAAAGTCCTTAGTGTCTCAACTTGAGAATTTTTGGCCCACAAGCTAATAGGATAATGAATATATTCTAAAATAGTTAGCCCCTAGGTGGCAAATTTCAAATTTTAAAATATAAGGACTAGGTCATGCCATGTGGTCTAGTTCAAGGAGTGGATCATGACATGTATCATATTCCTAAATGGGATTTTTTTAAAATGATGGTTAATGGGCTTAACGTGACATGTAGTGGTGATTGACTAGTGAGTTATATGGTAGGAGCTAGTTATTGTGAAAAATAGGTTGAATTGAGTGATATTATTGTGTATTTATGAAATTTATGCAAAATGACATAAAAAAAGGAGTAAAAATATAGGGTATTCAATTTTATTCCTTGCATTTTATCCCCCTTTTATTAAAATTAATACATATGGAAGTAGAGCCAAAGGCTCATTTAACACATGATTTAGTTAGTAATCTTCAACATTTATGCAATAAAAAGAGTTACATATATATAGGATTTATGCTATAACCAGTTTTGTAACCACTCACTAACCTAAAACTAATAATGTTAAGTACTAACACCTATTTAATAAATTAACATTAATATGTTAATTCATTATTTATTTGTTAGAGTTTTCTATGAAGCTAGACACCCAAGATCTAGAGGCCAAATGAAAAGCACAAATAGAAGATCAATATGCAATGACCGATATTATAATGAAATTGAATTACCCTTCCTAAATATCAATTACAAATGAGAACCCCTTGGTTATATAACCAAGGTGAGATATAGGATTAAAAAAAATCATGAAAAGTGTCTTAATCCTATGAAATGAGATGACTAACTTGAAACAAAAGTAAAAAAGATAAGATATATACATGACAACTAAGTCTTCTAGAAGGAATCTTAGGACCTAAGTAAACTTAACATGTGAATAAGTCCCCTAATAGGAATTAGCTAGGTACAATAATTTTATTCACACCAACATGCCCTTAAGTGCAACTTAGGTAGTAGATTATTATACAAATGATACAAGGATGGGTCGTGGATACTAGGCCATGTTAGGAACCCATACATATGCAATCTCTCACAAATAGAAAAAAGGAGAAAACCTAGTGGGATAAAACTCCTCCCCAAAAGAGAGATGAAAAAAATACTCTCAATGAAGAATGAGAAGTAAAAAACCCCATGTGAGGAAAAAGACCCCCCACAAGAGAGAATAAGAAGAGAGACCATGCAACCCCCTCAATGGTGGGTCTCTTGTAGTGGTAGAATCTTGACATTGAATGTTGAAGATGATCCAATATCGTAGAACAATATCCCTGCCCTTAAGAAGAAACAAAACCAAGATAGTATGCACGATGTATTGCCATTCCTGAAAGGAAGATGTGGGAAGAAGTGTGATAGGTGATGTATCTAAAGAATTATCAAGTGTCTCTATGCCAATGTCAAAATTTGACACACTCCAAATAGGTATTTTAGGCACACTGGAAAAGACATCAATCTAGAATCTAGTAGAGATGAATGTAGAACACAATCCAAAGACAAAGACGCCTCCTCTAAAGATAAAGAATCCTCCTCCAAATTTTATCCAAAATATTCCACACTCACATCAAATGGTGAAAAATGATCATGTAGAGAATGAACAAGAGGGTGTTTCCTTGCAACAATTGAAGAAGGATCATCTACATCAAAGAGAAGATGTATGCAATCAATAGTTTCACCCAAATATGCAATATGTGACTCTACAAACAAGTCTAAAATACTTGTTAAGATGTCATCCCAAGTCACCATATCTGGAAGATGATGTAGATCTTGCTACACTAAATCACAAGAAGCCATATTTGTAGCAACACAAGCATCATCAACTATAATAGTAGATGGAGGAGATGGAATGCATGAATCAAGAATTAGATCACTTGTAAGAACACCAAATTTCAAGTAGCCATAAGTATCATCAAAATCATGATCCACACTAGAAGTATGATCAATAATTGAAGGAAAAAATTCATCATCATAAGTGAAATCTACAAAGGTGTACAACCGCAATATATGATCAACCATCCCAGTAGCAATAATCACTTTAATCTCCAAGTATCTAATGATAACTGAACTAGGAGTGAATTGTAGTAAAATTGTGAAAATCATGAGTCACAGGGTCAAAAAATGAATAAATACACCTTCCATGCAAGAGATCTACACATAAAGAATTGCTATATTCCTAATAAAAAAAACCTAGAGAATGAACCTCAAGATTCTTCGAGGAAAATAAACGTCCTTAAAGTTTGAGAGTTCTATCAAAGGCATCCTAAATTATTTAAAAGGTAGGATAATACAATGAGGATTGAGTGCTATATAGGAGCAAACCTAAATGAGAAAGGGATTAGATCATGAAAAGTGTCAACATCTCATGCAATGAGACAAAATGATCTAATAATTTAGCTTTCTAGTTAACATAGTAAATCACTCCTAATTTTAGCTTACGTGCATGCAAATAAATTAAACTAATAATTAATTAAAGATTGATTAATTATTAGCTAATGCATGATTAATCTAACACCCCCCTTAAGATAAACTTAGGGAGTAGCTAAAAACCCTAAAAAGAGAATGCATGATGGGTCCTGACAAATAAGGCTTGGTGAGGTACCCATGTACAAATAAAAGATCTCTCACAACTAGAGAAAAGGATAAAACCACATGGGAAAAAATCCTCTCCAAAAGAGAGAAAGGTGAATGTAGGACTGAAAAACCTCCAAATCAAGGTACAGGAATAAAAAGCCTTCAACTAAAATAATGTCCCAAAAAAGAAGAAGAACATGTAGAATATCACAAAAGCACAAAGAAGCTATAAACTATTGTCAAATGATGACTGATATAGTGCTGAAATGAAGAACCTTTAGAAATAGGAATACAAGAGTGTTCATATGGTAAATGATCCATCTCATCAAAATGCATGTAACCATCTATTGATGTATGTTGCATCTAAAACATATGAACAAGAACTAGATACACAGATCACTCAAATGTGAAACCAAGGAACAATTAGCACCAACAATAGAAACCCCCCATAATGCTGACAAGGGAGAGTCATGATAGGTAAACTAAAACTGTGTGAAACCAAGAAGTGCATGTAGGAGAAACAACCTGCAAATAAAAGGGTGTGCAAAACTAAGGTACACATGCATGAGGCAAGAATCACTAGGATTCATTGCTTTTGTGGAAGAGACATGTTGATGGTGAAAATGACACAAACAACATTAAAATAGAATATTTCTACTCTATTTCTCCTGAAAAAGAAAGACAACATGTAGTGGCCTAACTCCCAAGGTCATGGTAGTTGGTTCTCAACTGTCTGGTGTCACTCAATCGATTCATGCAACTGTAATGTTCAAGGGGCCTGTGTTGGTAACAAAAGATTCAAGCGATGACTCATTCGATCAAACTGTTTTGGTAAATCAATGGGGTTTCAAACAAAAGAAAAAAGATAGATTAAAGGGGTAAATCAGTAAGTATGAATCAAATTTATCTAATATCCGGACATATATCTTCCAGTAATGAATGTTCTTCCAATCAGATCAAGAAAACCATAAGATGACACAATCTATAGCATAATCTATACCACTGCATACATTTTAGGTGCCTAATTAACTTCACAATCACACATCACAAATAATTCAAGGACTTTCAAATCAACACACATTCATTCATCATCAAGATTATAGATCAACAGATTTTAATAATTTCAATTCAATGATAATCTAACAAGATAATCTTTAAATCTGGTTTCTTCTAATGACTTTCATCACATAAGAAACTATCATGCTTCAACACAATCACTGACATTCAGATAGATTATAACTTATATGCCGTATCAAATAAAACAACTCAATGCTAACTCCATATTGCGTAAACTTGTAATTCTATTAACTGTAAAAAGATCAAGTACAAAGTATCTCTGCAAAACTCTACAAAATTCTATCTCCTAGCATTAGGTAAGCCAATTATGTTCTCAATTAGCTGACCTTTACAATATGATACCCATCAGGTATTTATAGATATACAAAAGTTTGAACTCTACTTCTAATTTAGGTTATCCACCTTTTTAGGAACTAGACTCTCTTGGAAACTCAGATGAATTTGATCTTGAGTTCTTACATTTAAACATTCAGTCTTAACTAAAAATAGAAGATAAAAGAGAAGAAGAAATCATGCACTCAAAAAGCTGACAGTACTGCATGCAACATGCAAAGAAGGAGAACATTATGCATGCAGGGACTCATGCATGCGAAGCTGGATCTGCCATGAACTCATCGTAGCTGGTGAAGACTTGTTGTAGGGTATCTATTTCTGGCCCATCAATCCAGCTATCTTCAAATCTGATCCAATCCAATTCTACTGCAGCAAACTCCCTCATACTTCTTATTTTTATTAACTCTCTCCCAGCAGATTTTATCTCTTCCTTTACATCCACTAGTCGATCTAACATCAACTCTCCGTCATCATCTTCTTTCTGCATGAGTCCTTTGAATCTTTCATCCCATTTCTCTTTTACTTGACTCAAAGGCATGCCCTCTTCTAAAAATGCATTCACATCTACAATTATAGCAATGATTGCTTCTAATTCTTCCAATTGCTTAGTCAAATTATTAGCAGTTTCTTGAATTTCATTCTTGTGTTTACACAAAAAGCCAGTCCTAAACCAGAGTATGCGAGAAGTTTTCTCCACAAAATCTTTGTTGACTTCCTCAAGTATGGATTGTTCCAGAAGAGTTGTTAGAGGCAATGCACTTACCTTTTCTAACTTCTGACTATATTCTTTGCATTCCTCTTCTTGCTTTTCTGATGCCTCAATGTATTGATACATTTCTTTTACTAACCCTTCCTTCTCCACTTTTTCCTTCTCTATTCTTTCTCTTTCTAGAGCTTCCCTTTCTAATTTCTCTTTTTCCAAAGCCTCTAGCCTTTCTTTTTCTAATCTTTCTGCCTCTGTAGCCTTAAGCTTTTCTGCCTTTGCTTCTTCCTCTTGCTGCTTCTTAACAAGCTCTTCGACATCCCTTTTTAAACTTTCTTCTTCTTCTTCCTTTTGGCGAGCTTCTTCTGCAAGTTTTAACCTAGCAACTAAGATTTCCTTTTCTCTTCGGTTCCTTGCTTTCTCTTCCTCAAGGTCATGAATTTTCTGTATCAACTCCAACTTGTCATTCTCTGCTTTGACCTTGAGCTCATGTTCTTTCTCCCTTCTTTTCCTCTCTATTTCATCAACTGCTTCCTTTTCCTTAACTTGTTTTGCTTTCAATTATTGCTGGTGCAATACAGCATCAACTTGTACCTTGGCATCAACTTCTTTTTGTTTCTCCACTGTAGCCCTTGCATCAAACTTCTTTTTTTCCTCTTCAAAAATCTTCCATTGCTCTTCTTATGTCAAAATATGCTCATTATCCTCCTCTAGAGGCATGTTTTCTTGCAAATCCTTTTCTAATAGAGTCTCATCTGAATCTGTCCCTACCTCAAGAACTTCTTCCTCCACTTCTTTTCCCTTATCAGCTTCAGCCATGATATGAAGAGCTCCTTCTTTTATTTCTTTACTCTTCTTCCTTGTAAGTGGGACTTGTGTGGATGACTCACCTAATGTGGGTGTCAAGACAGTAGATCCTACTGGAACATCTCCCTCTGGTGCTTCTTCTTCATCATCTACCACCTCAAGTTCTATTTCATCAATTTTCAGAGGAAAGAATTCCAATGGCTCTTTGGGAGGTGTCTTCCTTTTGATCCTCTTGTACCCTTTACCCTTCTTAGGGGCTGGTTCTTGAGGATTTTGGGTTCTTAGCACTAACCATTGCATGCTCCTATCCAATACTGGCCTTCCTATCTTCTTGATATCAATTGTTTCTTCAACATTCCAGTCAATTGGATCCAAGCTCTTAGTGCCAATGTTCAAAGCTTCATAAGATGAATCCAATACAATTCCATCATCCACCAATGTGTCAGGAATATTTTCTTTAACACCTAATTCTTCCATGAGTGCAACTGACAATCTTTCATAGTTCTTCTTTCTCAAATCATACTCATCCTACCGATCACTCCAAGTCTTCTAACAAATTAAAATGTCTAGTGAACAATGAAGGTAATAAAGCTTACATCTTCTTCTTTGGATCAAAATACTTACGAGTTGTATACAATCCCAATTTCAACTATATCAACTCATTACAAACCACCTTTTCTCCCTTCAAGTGTTGAAAGCTATATTCACCCAACTTCATGGGAAATTTATGACATCCAGTTTTATGCTTGATCCCAAACCTAGCATTAACTCCGATAGCTTGATATACAAACTCCATTAGCACTATTTTGTTACTGCAACACCTTGGAAGTAAATGTGGATGACCTTCAAAACCATATAACCTGAAGTATGTAAATTTGGGGTATTGGATATACCAACATCCCCACTCAGCAATGAATGCCATGGCTTCTTGGCTCAACCGGTATCCTACATCTCCATTCAATTGGTTGATTATCACTTATAAAAATGCATCATTGACTCTTCTGAAATGAGTCTTAGCAACTTGAAGAGACAACTGATCATAGTGTTCCCATACCTTCTTTTTCCCATCCAAGGCTCCCATTATGCCTACTCTGTTCAAACCTAGGAAAATCCCCAATCTTGCTGCTGCATAAACCACATAAGAAGTCATAAAGAAAGATTTAGTCTGCCCGATCCTTGCTAGCTGATCATGTATGGCATCAGAAACAATCATTGACCAATCAAACTGATAGTCACCTTCTAAGATTATTTGAATGAAAGGAAACATCCATTCCTTGAAGTGGAAGGTATCCCTCTTCCCAAACACCCTGGATAACATCAATATTAAATCTGATATTTCCTTCTTGAAATCTGCCCTCTTAGGTTGGTTTGCAAGCTTGGATAAAGATTTCTTTTCTGTATTCAACCACTTTTTATTCAAATGAGACCTATTGGAGTCCTTATGCTTGCTATACTTCCCTAATTCCTTTGCTTCAGTTAGCTGCACCAAGCTCTTGGGATCCAGAACACTAAATATATTTTGGAACATCTGAGGAGTAAGATTAATGATGACATTATTCTATGAATCCATGCATAATCTTGTAGCTGGATTGTAGGCATTGGCTATTGTTAAGATCAACTCCGGGCATTGAACTGATAAAGGGAACACAATGATATGTGCTAGGCCAGAATTAACAATCCTTTGTGTCCTTCCCGTTAGACTTTCTCGTTCTCCAAAGGTTTCTCCATGTAACTCCTCAAAGTTGTACTGGCCCAAATTGGTATACGTGATATCTAACCACTCTGATTCCACCTTGCTCACCTTCACCACCGAGTTCCTATGATCAAACCTCAAGGTATAAGGCAATTGTTCTGCCTTTACCTTCTTTGGTTTTGGTGCTGCCTTTGATGTTCCAGCCGGTTGGTTCCTTTGAGCAGCTTCTCCTGATGTTCCTAACATCTTTCAACTCCCCTGCAAGCAAACCTCTAATTAGATCTTTAGATATCATTATAAAACATGCTTTAAAAACTATACCTTTCACATATGCACCGGAGGTGGAACCAGGCAAAAACTCAACCTAAAACAGTCTCTTTTACAACACTGCCGGACTCGGAGCCAAAACCAATATAGATACTCAACTAATGATAAATGGGATCAGAGTCAGACTCGGGATGGGAATCGGAACCGGGATCGGAATGGAAAAGATATTTGATTTTCTTTAGATTTTCATATTTTCATATCCAATTTCCACTCTGCCTCCGCTTCTATCTAGGTTATCGCCATTTTCCAAAGAAGACTTCTGTTGTACGTGGAGCCAAAAACGGGATGAAAATAAAATTGGTAACTTTTGTAAAAACATAATTTTCAAGTTCATAATCAATTCTGATCTCGTCTTCGCCTAGGTTGACCATGTCATCATCAAATGATTTCATTGATTTAACATATAACTTCATGATTAGAACCAAGGTCGCTTAAAAATGAAAAAGGGGCTCTAAAACACTACACCCATATGACCATGGGGAACAATTGCATATTTTTAGGGCATCATATTTTAACCATTTTAAATGCGATCACTGACAGACACGAAACCCAAATCTGACAAACCCGATAAAAACTAGGGCATGGGTTTTAAACCTTGCCATTTACCAGAATGAAATGCAATAAAACCCTAAGTAAAAATAATGAATCAATTAACCCTAACTCACTATAGATCTCCCATTGTAAATCTCTAATCTACCTCACTATTTAAAACCTAAATTTAATCTAACTGATCGCAAATCAAAATAACACAACATAATCACGATTAAGACGTGAAAGCGACCATGCTCAAGAATATACATAATTAAAAAAAATGATAGCACAAGAAACCAAATAAAACAAACCAAACAACCCAAATAAAACAAGGAAATAAACAAACCAATCATACCAAGAATCATGAATTTGCTCAAAGTGAAATGATTGAAATCACAAGCAAATATAAAGCAAAACACAACAAACACGACAGTAAATAAATGAAGAACAAAGAACAATAAGAAACCCTACCTCAAAAGTGCAAAAGAAACTGAGCTAACCTTCGAACTGATTCACACACAACAATCTTCTCCTCCTTCAATTGATTTGCTCAAACAAAATCCGCTGCTGCTCTTTCATGCTCTTCAATCTCTTAATAATAATGATAATGACTCATTTAATCCTTAAATAAAGGTAAAAACGAAGATTTCAACCTACCCGAGCAGTTGTCATTAATGCATTAACACGCAGTTAAGGTGGAGTCGAAACTGAAAAAGAATGAACACTTCTTTGTAGTGTAACTCCAGTAAAAAAGTCAACAATCCAAAAGTGGCGGGGGCGGAACTAAACTGGAAACTGATTCGAAAGTTTAAGAAATTTCCATACTTCATTCCCATTCTAGTTCCGAGTCCGCCAGCTAAACACAAAGCTAAAATTAACACAAAAAGTAAAGTAAAAGACCGACATCATAAAACTAAACATAAAGACTTAGACTAAAAATAAAATACAAATAGCGGAGGCGGGGGCGGAATCGATTATGATTTTGCAGTTTTTGATAAAGACCAACTTAACACCCGTTTTGGGTCCGGTTCCGCTAAAGACAAAACAAAAGCAAAAAGAAAAGACTGTTGGGATGAGAACCAAAACAAGCTTCAAAAGAACTTCCAGAACCCAATTCAGTTCCGGTTCTGGCTCCACCAGACTAAACCAAAATAAACAAAGTGTTGGAAGCAAAATGACTCGAAACTTTGTTTGAAAAACAACAAAGGATAAAAACAACAAGGGGGACCCATTTTGACCAAGGAAAAAGATGGGGTGGTTATGCAAGGCATAACAAGACACTCACTTGACAAAGGTGTGATGGAAAACCAAAGACAAATATCAACCCCCATGGCACTTTATATAATAGTGTGAGTACAAAAGGCACAACAAGATGTTTGAAATCCCTAAAAAGTATACACTAGAATGGAACTTCATCTCAATGCGTCTATAAAATAGAATTTGCATGAAAAAATATGTCTATAATGCCCAAATAGGACAAAATACTAGAAATACATGAACAAGAAAAAATGAGTCATCTCATGCAAATGAAATTTTTCTAGGAGCTAAGACATCCAAGTAATTCACTAGAATGTGAAAACACAAAAAATTAATAAAATGTACTTGGAGAGCAATCTAGAAAAATGGCATAGACAGAAGTGAAGAGCTCTAAAAGACTGTCTCAATGTTGCTAGAATTGTGAAAAAGGAGAAAGAAGTTGAAAGTTATGAGATCAAGACTAAAAAAAAACCCCTAACTTCAATAGGCTATAGAATGCACCAACAATAAAAATAGGTGATGAAACCCACACAACTGGAAAGTTGGTGGAACCAACTTTCTGTCACTATCTTGTTTGGCAAAATTCGATATTGTATGACCAAGTTATTGCCAAAAGAAAAAAAAGACCTCCTTTAGGGCACAAAGGGGTCTTGAAGGGGCCATGATACTGACTGTATCATTGATGTCAGCAGAATATTCTCTTCACCAAAAAAAATATCATCCTCGAAAAAAGTCATTGAAAAAAAAGTGATGACCATGAAACTGGGAACTCGTCGAAAAATGCAACAAAAAATTCTTTAGCACCAGATAAATGAATTTGCTAGTAAATAAAAAATCAGATGTCAAGAAAGGTTTTGTCACTGCTAGGGAAGTATTTGGTGTTGGAAAATTGAAAACTGGTTGATAAAGAAGTTGACTTGTTTTTAAAGAAGTCATCGGGTGGCTTAAAAGGTGCTACCGTCAATCGACATTAAAGCCATTGTTGGCAAGCATGCAGTTGTAGGTAGCGGGTACCCCTAATAAAGCCACCACCAAAAAAAAACTACCCCACTTAAAAAAAAAAATGAAGTTTTTAATATTTTTTTGACTTTTAAAAATTTATAAAAAGGAAATTAAAAAAAATGCTAATATTTTTTATTTTTTCATTTTTTAAAACTCATGCAGGTGATCATATTGTTGGTATGTGGTGATTGATCATGCTATACTATACACTTTTTCAGTTTTTTCGCTTCATCATCGAAAAAGAAAAAGGTCGATCTTGTAAACCCTAATTTCTGGAAGCTTCTAAAAGCTTGTTATAAGCAACTGGGATGGAGAGTTGTAGCATGGCATTATTCACGATATTGTAATATGTTTTGCACTGGATAATAAAATGATTGGATGGATGTGGTTTTGTGGATGTAGCCTAGATTGGGTCAACCACGTTAAATTCTTTGTGTTGTCTTATTTTTGCTATAATTTCCTCTGTGTTTTATTTCTCTGTTTTATTGATCAAATCTGCATTTAACTTATTAGATATTTGCCTTCTAACCCTAACACATACGACCCATGTACAAAAAAAATTACTACAGAAGCTCTTGACGTTGAAATAGAGAAAAATTATAGTCAAAATATGTCAAATCGGCCTCCTGATTCCAACAAGGTCTTTTTTGCACCAAAATGCACCAAAATCATAGCTACCCTCTGAAGCCAGAAAAAAATTAACCACTTCAAACCATCACAAATATGACCTTAGGATTCCAAATTAGGCCAAAAAAAGCCAAATCTAACTTTCTCGATAGCTCTAAATCCAAAGGTGAGGTCTTTTTCACACCAAAATGCACCAAAAAAATGTCCTCCTCCAAAATTTGCAAAAAAAGAAAAGGGGATTCTAGATTTGAAGTCTATAACCCTTATTGAAGAAAAAACCTCGTAAATCAATAAGGGGTTCATTGAATCCTTTCTGTGATACCATGTTAGAATTGTGAAAAACATGAGCCACATGATCAAACAATGAATAAAGACACCTTCGACACAAGCGATCTACAACTAAAGAATTACTATATTCCTCAACAAGAAAAAGCTAGAGAATGAACCTCAAGAATCTTCAAGGAAAACAAAAGTCCTCAAAGGTTGAGAGTTCTATCAAAGGCATCCAAATTTATTCAAAAGACATGAAATACAATGAGGTTTGCGTGCTGTATAGGATCAACCCTAAATGAGAAAGGTATTAGATCATGAAAAATGTCAACATCTCATGCAATGAGACAAAATGATCCAATAATAGCTCTCTAGTTAACATATTAAAACTCCTAAGTTTAGCTTAAGTGCATGAGAATAAATTAGACTAATAATTAATTAATTATTATCTAATACATGATTAATCTAACAAATTCCATATTCCTCCCATCTTCATCATGTGTAATCTGATAGATGGAAAGAAGATTGTTTGACAAATGAGGTACACACAAAACATCATTAAAAGTGTCCTCCCCAATATCAATGGTTCCCTTCCCAATTACACGTATATATGTATTGTTTCCCATCAAAATAGGAGACATAGGACAAGGCTCAAAAGTAGAGAATATAGATTGTGAAGATACCATATGAGGAGGTCCACTCTTGAATCTAGAAGCCATCTCCCTGATCTAAGACCTACAAAAGCACAAAGAGCTTGTCATTTTATTCTTCATGTAGTATCTATACTAGCATGACCTTTTTCCTTATTATAATTTTTTGAAGAAGTTGAATCAAACATTCTGAAAGGAAAATCAATATTATTTTTTTTAAGAAGATGTTTCAACTCATCAATATCCTTCTTAAAACAAGAATGTTCGTAATGCTCAAGATTCTTGCAATATGAACAAGTAGGCTTCTCCTCCTTAGATGATTTATCTATGGAAAAAGGATTTATTGCTTGATCTGAATGTGGATTATTCTTTGATTTCTTCTATTTCTTATCGGTATGTTCAGATTATTTCACCTAACTAGCCAATAATTCTTAAGATTTAGATGACTTGATGAGACCCATTGATATAATATTTTGTTCCTCATGTATTAAAATCTCAATTAATGATGCAGATGAAGGTTTAGTAGATATAGTCCCCATAATCAACCTATGAGTATGAAAGCTAGAAACAAAAGTAACATAATCAGGACCAAGTTCGTTCTATCTATGGTAGACCAGCTGAATGTCCTTCTTATCAATTCCACTTGCTTTACATTGCTCCCTTAGATCATTAACCTTAGTGATGTAGTCTTGGATTTTTTTTAAGTTCTTAGGATCAAGGATCATATATTCATTATCAATTTGATGGCCTCTTACTTCATCTATAGTACTATACAAATTTTTCAATTTTTCCCAAGATTCATGATAATTCTTACATGATTCAATTTGAAATAATAAATCTTGATAAACTACACTACAATGACATCCAAGAGCTTTAGTATGCTCAATCATCTATTTTAGATTTTTCTCATCATCTTTAGGTTCAGGTACCTTATTCTCAACATATAGAGAGTAACGTTGAGTCATTACAAAAATCCATGCATGTTGATTCCAAGTTGAATATTATATGATGTTAGCAAAGGAACCTCAGAATGATCCATGGAAAAGAAGAGCACAAACAAACATATCAAAAGAATGTACCAAGAGACCCCCCAAAATCACTCAACCGAGAATCCTACCCAAAAATAGATGATTTGAAACTTTGTATTTAGTGTGATTACAGGTGCCACTTACCAAAAAACAACAAAATGTGTTTGATCTTAGTGCTTAGATTCCAAATTTGGCCACATGCTCAAAGTATTTTTTTTACATAGAATGGAATAAATCTAATCATACCATTGTAAAGTAAAATAATTCACCCAAATGTTTTTAATGTGGAGCCTCAAAAGTTCTTAAATCAAGAATGACTCAACAACATCTGTGAGAATATATAATTTTTGGAAAAACTAGGCACAAAAATTAAAAAATAAACCATACCACTATGAAGAGCATGAAATTCTACCCCAAATAAAAAAAATTCTCTCAAAAAGGTCTTGAACCCAAGCTATGAGCATTTGAAAATTACCCTTCAAAACCAAATTGCAAATGGAGAGGGGGCCAAAATTTTCAAAAATCCATTGACGTTAGTATAAGAAAAAAATTGATAGCCAAATGACCATCATGTTGGAATATACTCCCATCCAGGAAATATTCTCCCTATCAGAATATTCTCAAAGAACATTTGGCATGTGACTATGGGCAAAATCTTTCAAGGACTATGGAATATCTGCCTAACGCGCACTTTAAATTGATGAATGCCATGTGTGGATCAATGAGATATTCAAGATACCCTAGAATATTCTTTGAGGGTGATGGTTGAGGACTTAGGGGTCGCATGGCCATTGTTGAGGAGCCTACGTGTGTCGTAGGACAACGTGGTACCTAGGTACAGTCTACGAATTGTACTGTATTTTTTTTTTTTTGATTTTTTTTTAAACATTTTAGAAATAAATATGTATATTTTTAAAAAACAACCTGATTAAGATTTTTTTTTGCGATCGTACCATCTAAAGCAACCTGACTGTGCAAGTGATCATATGTGTAACATGCTGATAGTTCTACCCAATAATTTTTCTATGTTTTACCCATAAGTGAACATTTTTTTCTATTAATAGTACAAGCAATAAATTTTTTCTTTTCAATTGAATAACTAGTGCACATTTGAAACAAAGCTTTCCAAAATTTCCCATTGCATAATCAAATAATCATTTCATTAATTCAAGTAATGATTTCACATTACATAATTTCAAGATATCATTTCATATTTACAATTATTCATAGAGGTGGATTCATGATTACATACATAGCTTCAACGAGCTTACTTGAAATAGAAATACAAATTGGTCTAGATGTCCCAATATTGGTGCATACATTCTAGTTGTCCCCTATACTAACACATACATCCCTAAATCTTGGCCTCCAACTACATGAGGAGAAGCATCACTCAAGCACTTTTCCGCCAACCATGAACTTACTGTAGTTCCCTGCACATCTATGAAACTTGGTAAGATGACCCTTCCCTTTGACAAAGAGATTGGTTTGGTAACCTCATAATCCTAGCCTTTTCTGAGCATGGTGTTGTGTCCTACATATCTATAGCTACCATATTGTGGCTAGAACTACATGTACGAAATTCCCACCCTAGTATGTAAACCTAGATCATAGTGAAATGATAGTGTAAACAATGGATACTTACACTACTTTGGCCAAAGAATTCATCACCTAGTACTTCAAGTGAGATTCGTTTGTCCACCACCTTCCTAGCTTGATTTGGTTTGACCATTAATTCCCTATACATAGGTTACCCCCTTTTCCCTTGGATTATTCTAACCCTAGGAATAACCAAGTTAACCTCATGGATGAACATAACGTTACAAAATTGAATGACTCTATTTTAAAAGTACAATCTTAACAATAAAAGTCTCCATTCAAGAGTGTAATCTCAACAATAAATGAATCCCATTAAAAGAATAATCTCATCAATAAATAAGCTCAATGAAAAGTATAATCTTCATCAATAAATAACTTCAATCAAAGATATAATCAACAATCAAATGATCAATCAGATCATATAGGTTAATCCCAACCCATGTGCTTCCATCAGTAATCAAGTAAAAAATCCAACCAAATACATTATTCTTAACCCAGGGTTTCAAACAAAAGTAAAGTAATGATCAAGAGATCATGAACCAATCATAAAACTTATTTTTCAAAATACCTCAAATATTCACATGTTTACTATACTTGTATATAATTTGGAGGATATTAACAACTTGTGAGGAGTTGGTGCATCTACACCTATAGTCCTTTCACAATACGGTTTTGGGTTACCAAAACATGAGTCCTCTTTTAGAATTCCATGAATAGGAATACGCTCTTAATCAAAATAAGAAAATAACATAACCAAAAAAAACATTTTTCAATCCTACTATTGAATATTGATATAACCATCAAGTACACACCCTAACCCTAGGGAAAAAGACTCTCTTCCTACTTTCAAGGAGATTTAAGTGATCAATCAAGTGTAGAAAAACTACGTATAGTTTAAATAGAAACATAATCATATAAATTCCCATAAAAGGATATATTTAGAACAACCCAAATAAAGGGGTTTCACCAAAGCAAGATTCAATCAAGAAAAAAAAATATTTCTTCAAAGTAAGGAAGTAACCAAATTCATAAATCTACTAAACTCATTTTTAAATCATTCCATTCCAAGCAAAGAATTAAAAATCAAATAATCTTTTCAACATAAAATACAAATGGAATAGAATTTAGCATGCCTACACTTAAAAAGCTTGAATTTTCAAATCTGGTTTCCTATCTAAACTTCCAAAATCAACTTGCAAATCCTTCAATATTCAACCTATCACAAGCCTCTATATTCTCTCAAAAAATACTTGAAAATACTCAACCTTCTCTCTCTCTCTCTCTCAAAGACTCTTACAAATACTTTAACACAAAAAAATGTAGCAAAATAGCAACATAGAAATCAGAATGGAAAGTATAACAAATGGTAGAGAGTGCACCTCTAAATATACTAAAATATGAGCAACCAAAGGCTACAAAAAAGCTAACAATCCCACCACCTTTCTACTCCCATGCAACGACTCAACTAATTAACTCATAAATCTGCAACACAAGAAAGTCCTCACATTTCAAATGGCTGATTTGACTCAGTTTATGAGACAACAAGACTCTTTTATTGAGTCAATGAATAACAAATCCTTTTAGCAGGTTTCCCACTTGGTTTGCAAGTTGACTACCCTCTTGTATTGTTGCAACTTTACATTTACTGGGTTTATGCATATCTGATGTTTCAATACTTCTTATTTGCTTCCACATGCTACAAATTTGACACCACATTTCATGTTTTAGCGCCCCAAAAGATAACACAGTCAAGAATCATTCCAGTCCTTTAAAATCTACATTCATCTTCTTTCTAATGTATAAAATTTAAGCCTACTTCCATGCACGGGTATTAACTTAGTCTTCACTTTGTTTTATATGCAGATTTAAACTCATTATTATGCTGTCTATATGTGTCGGTATATGTGCAACATAATACTCCATTTAATGTTATTTTCATTGAATGCAAAACATACTTCATGCTTGCATTAATCTTCCCCTTACATGGTTGGATTTTTCATTTCACTTTACATGGTAGCATTTGAATTTAGCTCCAAGGTTAGAATGTATTGACTAAACACATTTGCATATTCACCATGTAATAAATTGTGCACTATATGTTAAATGTGCCTTATAATCTACATTCTCATTTACTATACCCTATGCACTACATAATATACATTATGCACTTTCCATTGTTTCATTGTTGTCTTTTATACCAGCCTGTCGCGCTATTCGAACACTTATCATTATATAATATATATGTACATATATAACATATCTTTAATATATATACATATATATTTTATCAAGACTATCAAATGCATTAATTATCAATTAATAAATATATAAATATATATTGAAATAAAAATCATATATATATATATATATATATGATTGTTATTTCAATATATGTTTATATATATATATATGTATCTATGAATATATCAATATATATGTATATACATTATTATATACATGTATGTACTATATATACAATATTATTTTAATATCTTTATATAAACACATATACTACCTATTCATCGATTGACAAATATATACCAAATGTATATATACATATATGTATACGTGATATATGTCCAATCAGTATTTCGATGCATATGATGTATCCATGCATGGATACACATAAGTATTCATACTTTTGTATAGGCATGCACGTATACATTTATTATGCATGAGTTAGCATTTTTATACACACACACACACACATTTATATATATATATATATTCTATATATTTAATCATAATTTTACATAAATACACGAAGAAGAACCAAACTCAATACAAAGATTCAAACATGCAATTCAACCAAAGAAACAATCACAAAATCAAAGAACAAAACCAAAACCATAATCAATCAAAGACAACCATACAATATTTCCAATTTATCCAAGACTTCAACCAGGGTTTACTTACCAATCCCAATCTAACTTGACTCGACTTGATCAAACTAGGGTGTGAGTGTTTATATGCTCAGTTAGGCTCATTAAGGGTTTCCAGACCAAGTTCTTCTATTGAGTGATACTTCCCCTCTCTTCTGGAGATTCGAACCTGTTCTTGCATTCAACTTAGTACATCATAACAATAGTTATCCATTCATATGGAATTCATTTACATCATAAATCATTTGCATCATCAAAGCATTAAAGTATTCATATTGCAACACATATTCCTACATTGTATTTCCATCAATATAAAACATAATCATACCTTCAAAAGCAATAACATCTTAATACATATTAAAGTATTTCATTCACCTATTTAATCATACTAATTTTGTGATTTACATTTATCATCATATTTACTCATAAAGGTAAAAGTAACCTGGTAACTAAGAGATGGGGTGTAACAAGATGGTCATACAAACGACTTTGGGGAGGATTTTTTTCTAAGGGCTCTAGGTGAAGTGCTCTGATTTTGATAAAATAACAATTGATCTTGGGGTTTTTGAGCCTTTTAGATGTGATGAAAGGGTCAGATTTGACCCAAATTGATCCAAAATTGTAGCTACCTCTCATATTTGGAAACCACTATTCAACTTCAAACCCCCATAGATCTGGCCTTATATGTTCGATTTGGATGAAATAAAATTAAAAATTGACTTTCTCAAATACCCTAAACTCAATGGTGAGCTCAAATTTATACCAACAAGCTCCAAAAAAAACTTGTAATACAAAGCCACAAAGAGGAACCCCCCAAAATATGGTATTTCTATCATTTTTTTTTTATTCTCCAAATCATAATGCAATATAAGAGAAGAGCATACCCAAATTTTAAAGATCTACCTAGGTCTCTCCAAATAGACTAACCAAAGACACCCAACTTGCTTTGATACCATGTTAGAGTTGGCTATAGAGATAGCCACCCAAGATCTAGAGGCCAAATAGAAAGCATAAAGAGAAGATCAATATGCAATGCTCAAGATTGCAATGGAATTGATTACCCTTCCTCAATATCAATTAAAAATGAGAACCCCTTGATTATATAAGCAAGGTGAGGCATAAGATTAGACAATATCATGACAAGTGTCTTAATCCTATGACATGCGACAACTAACTTGACATAAAAGTCAAAAAGATAAGATCTAGACATGACAACTAAGTCTTCTAGAAAAACTATTAGGACCTAAGTAAACTTAACATGTGAATAATTCCCCTAGTAGGAATTAGTTAAGTACAAGACTTTTATTCACACCACACCAACATTATTGTAGTGTAGAAAAATTATCCCTTTACATTTTCACACTTTTTTGGGCCCTCCTAATTAAAATGGACTTAATAATTCTTTAATTTAGTGTTGATAAATGTATCCCTTTAAATTTTCACACTTGGGCCCTCTTAATTACATTGAGCTTAATTTGCCTTAATAATCCCTTTTATTCATTTACAAGCCTAAGAAATTACATTTTCTAAAGGGGAAACCCGACAATAATTAATACTAATACATAACACTTTACCTTGAGCAATGTGTGTTCCAAGAATAGGGACTTGGGACCCATTCGCCCATGAGAGAATGGGGCCTCCCTAGACATTTGGACCTAAATTTAAATTATGTTTTTGGTGGTATTTTAACATCTCCAAATCCATAATTCAATGTTGGCTTGTGATATTTTAATTTTAGGAAATTAAGGATACATACCTATAAATACAAGGTCATCTCACTAAGTTTCACCTAGAATTTCAAGAGAAGCAATTTTATGAGCATTTTTGGAGAGCTTCAAGAGAAATCAAGAGAATATATATTAGAGATTTATTTCAACATTCAAGATCCATTCATCATGTCAAAGTATTTTTGCGTCATGCATATTTTTGGAGCTAACATTGTGATGTAGGTTTCAAGATCAAGTCATGCATTCAAAGCATTATTCAAGCATCAAGATCCACATCCAATTCAACCATTTCATGCAAATTGAAATTTTCTAAGATCTCCATTATTAAGGTTTCTACAAGGGTTTATTGAGCGGTAACATAGCTTTATTCATTCTTCATTCCCTCTTTCATTTCATTATTTCAATTCAAGGTTTGATTACCAAAATGGGGTTTGACCAAGGCATAACCCCATTCATCCAAAAAAAAACATTTTTCTCTCTTGTGTGTGTGATTGAAAATTTAGGTTGAAGAAGGATTGGAGACCTTTTGAAGTGCAAGATTGAAAAGTTGTCACAGTTGCAAAAAAGTGTCAAAGTTGTTGCCAAATGAAGGAATCTAAACTACATATCTGATTTTTGACTTTTTGATAATAAAATTTGGACAAATCAAAAGCTATATATCAACATTAGAGGATCCCAAAAGTTGCAGAAAAACCGCGACAAAAGACCCATTCGGCCATGGGCGAATGAGTCCCAATCATCCTTCAGAAACTGCCTTTTGGTGACTAGTAAACACTTCTCTACCCTTCTCATATCTACAATCTATTTTCTGGTTCTACTAATATTAAGTTTAATATTTTTGTTTCAAGTTTTAGATTTCATTTTGGGGTTGATTTTCTATTTTTAGTTTTTCTCCCAAAAGTGTTGTTTGACCTTGACCCTCGTCCTTCAAGCATAAGGAAATTTGAAGATTCTCACATTAGATTGATTCACCTAAGGGTTGTTAGTCAATTCATTGTGTGTATCTCATTTCCTAATGAAATAGTGAGAAATAGGTCCATCATACCCCTTTGTTATCAATTCCACATTTTGGTGAATCTATATTTTAGTGTTTCAATTATTATACCATGTACAAATATTGAACTATGTTATGCACTAATCCTAGAATTACCCCTTAGTGAAAACATGTGGTGAGAAAATTTATCTTGGAACTCCATTAACATTTGGTTTGGTTGGTCATTTCCACCATCTTTTGAGTTGCTACTAAGGATTGATGGTTGGCTTGTCTTAGATATTGCCATCATCTTCTAGGTTATTGTTGAGGCTCCCATATTTCATATTATCTCCCTTCAATTGGAAAATTTCATTGGATGTATATTTCTAGTGATAATACATCCTTATAATAATATTTTAACACCTTATAACACCTTAACATATACAAAGTACATTAGTTGTATTACTCAAATACATTGATAATTTTCTTCCATTTCTAAGATAGACCATTTAAAAATTGACATGTATCAAACTAGATCTCCCTCAATATGTATCCACTATAATCATTATGGAATGAACCTATGAATTATAAATTCCTAAGGGGTTGGGTCCTAGCTCTGTTGGCTAAATATTTCATGTTGCAGGAGGTTGGTCACGAGGTCTAGTCTCCCCCACCCTCGTGGTACCAGAGGGAATGTTGCGCCAGCGCCACCGGTCACGTTAAAAAGTTTACCAAGCGCACTGCAGTTTATAGGGGGTCGTGCTACCCAATTCCTGCAGTCTAATAAAAAAAAATAAAAAAATAATAATAATAAATTCCTAAAACAATATAACTCATTTTTTTAACCAATTCATTTTATTCCAAATTTAAAAAATATGGCTCTTTTAATTAAGTTTGCACTTTGGAATGAATAAATAAATATAATCATATTTGGAGTAGATTGTATTAGATTATGTAAAGGGTGGTGAAGACATAGAATGAATTTATCCATGAGGGAAATAATTATAGTAGTCTAGTAGATATCAATGAACCTTATAATCTGTAAAAATTCTTAGAATACCTTGTCTCGACACCTATTCAAACATAAGTGATGTAAATACATCGTAGGAAATTTTACTCCTTTAATTCCAAACCAAATTTAATTTAATACTCACCAAGTAATATCATTGAGCCCTAAGTTTTTTGGAATGCATATTCACTTTAGGTTTTTTAAATATGTTATAAATTCTCAAATTTATTATCAAATACATTATATAGGAAATGTGTATATGGCATTTTCAAATGGCTCCCAAATTGCATGAAGTTGTTCTATTCATGTTAGGAAATTACTAGGTTGATCAAATTATTTCCTGCATAACCCCATGAGATAAAATCATGTATACAAGCTTAAAAAATAACCATAACATTAAAGATATACCACAAGATTACACAAGACACACCCTAGGAAAACCCTCAAGAGAGAAAAACCTAGCCTCCAAAAGCCTCCAAATTCAATATATTATTCAATAATGAAATATTACATTACACTTAAAAAGTCTCCATGAAAACTTCTAAAACATGAAGCTCCTTTAATGCATACTCCATGTGTCGAAATATATAACCAAGCATCCCATGTAATGCTTCACATATATGTTGGAATTTTGTGTTGTCATCGATGTCAACATATCTTTTTTGTTGCATTGATGTCAACCTATGGAGATGCTTTGATTGGGTGTATTATGTTGTCATTAGTAGTATCAGTGATGCCAACCTCTACTGTTTCCGTGATGAGCATATGTTTGTGGATGTTCAACCTCTTGTGTGGTCGATATGATTAGAGGATTTTTGCAAATGTTGAGATGGTGTTTTTGGTGCTTGGTTTCCAAGTGATTTTGAGAAAAAAATGAATAAAAGAGGAAACAATGTGGTAAAGAGTGTTTAGTATGGTAGAGTAGTGTTCAATGTTTTGCTTCACATTTCTTCATGCTTAAAGATCTTTTTGTGTGGTTTTAATATTTTTATCAAAGGTGTTTAGAGGTGTTATATCCAAATTTTCATGTTTTTGATCTTTCGGCGACATAAGTTATGTTCACCAGTGTGTGAATTGTGATGTAGTGTTGTCTAGGAGAAATTTTTTTGCTCTACATTTCTTCGTGTTGTGGTTTCTACTTTTGAAAATGTGGAAGTGTGATTATATTGTTCATATCTATCTTCGTTATGAGTTTTTTGAGTTTTGGTGCTCCACAAGGTTGAGTTCATGTGTTACAGTGTGTGGAAGGTTAACTGGGTGTACAAAATGAGTATGTTCTTCAGGTGTATGTTGTTGTGAAGGATTTGTGGGATTTTAGGGTGTTGATGGAATATTCCATATTGTGTTTGTGTTGTGTGTGGTCCATGAGTCTTCTTTGGATTTACGGAAGCATGTACTTAAATGTTTAATGGTGTTAACACAGGTTCGACCAACCTTGGGTGTTTACACTAATTATGGATATGCTTCGATGTTTGTGGAAGCATGGTGTGGCATGTACATATGTGGATTTAGATCTAAGTTAAGGTGCGATGTGTTTCAACTTCATTCCTCTCCACCGTGAGAATTTTTGGTGTTGACCTAATTTGAATTTGCACGTTTGAGGTGCATAACCGACCTTGAAAGATGTTTTTCAGGTTGTGAATGGTATAAAGGCAAGGTGAATTATTGGAGAAGTGGGTGTAGATGTGAGGATTTGTTGATATGTGAATTTAATCAGATGTAGAGATTTAAAGTATGAGCTTAATTCCTATGAATCCAATGTAGTGAGAAGAAGGGTCTGCATTTGTAGAGCACCTAAAGTTTCTGATAGCAATGAGCTAGAGGTTACTGATGGTACAAAAGTTGTAGTGGTGGATTTTTTTGTTTCTCTGAGATGGATTTCTCATTGTAAAAATATTCTAAAATATTCTATCTTATTCTTTCTAATCTGGTAGTGATCCCTTCTTTCTTTTGGGAAATGATCCCTCTAGCAGTGAGCCTATTGTATTTAGTGTTGCAATTACTTTATATTGTGAGGCAATCCTCACTATGGTTTTTCCCTTCTTAGGTTTTCCATGTAAATTTGGCATTCTCATGTGTATGGATGTGTTTACATGATTGTTTCTCATGTTTATATTCTTCTAATGCATGATAAGGGTTTAAAGGTTGTTAAGGTTTTAAGAGTTAATGCAAATATGAATGTTATTGAGGGTTTTGATGTTTTAATGTACAATTGATTTACCCCCCCTCTCAATTATCTTGTGCATTCAACAATTGGTATTAGAAAAAGGTTACTTAGAAGAAATATTAACCTCTTGAAGATGATTTGGGATGGCATGCAAGAAGAAGACTCCTCTATTTGATGGATCAGATTATGCATTCTAGAAAACTAGGATGGAAGGTTTCCTTGTTTATCTAGGGTTTGGAGTTTGGAAGTTTGTTGAAACTAGATATACAATGCCTGTAAATGGTTTGAGTATTGAAGATGACATCAAGGCATATGAGAACAATGGAAAATAAATGTATGATCTTTTGATTGGTCTTTCTAATTTAGAACTTGTGAAAGTTGTGAGTCTTAAAACTATTGGTGAGATCTGGAAAAATCTAGAAAGTATCTATGAAGGAGATGATAAGGTTAAGCAAGCAAAGATGCAAAATCTAAAGATTAAGTTTGAAACCCTAAGGATGACAAAATATGAAGATCTTACAGGCTACATGCATGGAGTGGATGAAGTTTTCAATTCCATTAGAGGCCTCAGTGGAAAACTTGAAGAATATGAGGTGGTACATAAGGTGCTAAGAACTCTTCCTAAATCTTATAGTCTTAAGGTTTTTGCTATTGAAGAAGCTCAAAATTTAGATCATTATTCTAAAGATCAATTGTTTGGTGCTTTAACTACTTTTGAATTAAGAGAGTTTGGTCCAAATGATTCAAGAAAAGAGATTGATTTTAAAGTTGGCAAAGCATAGAAGAATGAAGAATCCGATCTAGATGAGTTTGATGAGTTAGAAGCAAACTTTGTGAGGAGATTGAAAAAGGGCACTGGAAAATACATAGGTAAGTTACCTTTCAAATTTTTCAATTGTGGAAAGATAGGTCAATATGCTTCAAGATGTCCAGTCAAAGCTTCAAATGACATATTTAAGGAGAATAAAGGTAAATCAATTAAGAAGAGTTATTATGTTAAAGAATATGCCAGTATATTTGATGATGAATATGATTACCCGAATGGTGAAAATTATGAATTCTTGTTCATGGCTTTAAATGTTGGAACTAATTTTGCTAACTCTGAGAGATGTATGAAGAATTTTTTTTCAAAAGTAGGTCATAATGGAACTATGGTGACTTTTTTTCATCTTAGAGAGGACAAAAACTACTATATTATTGATAGTGGATTCTCAAATCGTATGATAGGTGATAAGAGTAAGTTTTTTAAAATTTGAGAAGTTTGAAGGTGGTCTTGTTAAGTTTGGTGATGATACATCTGCTAAGATATGTGGAAAAGGTTCAATCAGTTTTGATGGCAAGAGTAATATAGATGATTTTCTTGTTGAACATTCAGAATACTAAGAGGGGGGGTGAATCAATATTCAATAAATTTTGAACACAACATATTTAATCACAAAACCATATTAACCAAAATAGGAAATAAAAGCATGAATCATCCACAAAGGTACAAAAAACATGAACACCACGATTTTACGTGAAAACCCAAAATGAGAAAAACCACGGTGAGGATTAGCTCACAATATATTATATTATAGGGGCTAATTACTAGGACACACTGTCATTATAAGGCTCACAACCAAAGTTAAGTACAATACAAAAATGTGGCTCACTACCAAGGTATGAAATGATACAAAATGTACATCTCATGTTGTATTTCAGTTCCTTTGAAGCTCTGAAAATGAAGTATTGCTCCACTTAGCAGTCACTCAACAACTCTGCTCTGATTTTGAACTCTTACCACTGAATTCGCATGTTCACATGATACAACACCACTCACACCTGATATATCATTTTTCATCCTCAAGCCTATGGATGAGGAAGAGAAGGTCGTATGGCAGAAGAAAGATATTAGGGCAAAGAAGATGTTAGTTGATTCTGTAAAGGATCATATTGTTCCTGTTGTCTCCAAGTTAAGGACTACAAGAGAGATGTTCAAAACCCTGGAGGAGATGTACAAAATCAACAAAACCAGTCGAGCTCTTGCACTGAAGCAACAACTCCATCATTTGAAGATGGCGAAGGAAGAATATGTCATTGCCTACTTCATGAGAATAACCAAATTGAGAGATCAACTCTCGTTTATTGGGATATTTGGAAACATACTAATTTTATTTGATTAATATATTACTTTTTTCTTATATGAATTTCAATTTATTAATGCTTGTTTTGCAATGAGTGTTGTTTTTCCTTAGTTAACTAGTTATTAATAAGTTACTTTTCCACCAATCAAAAACAATGTTTAAAAATAAAAAAATAAAAAAATAAAATTCAATTTTATAAAGTGAACTTGTAAAATATTTAATTTTATAAATTATAAAAATTATTTATTGTGATTATGTATTTATTTATTGTGATTATTTATTTATTTATTTTTATTATTTAGTTATTTAAAATGTTTTGTGTGTTATTGACGATGTGAAAGTGAATTATTATTTTGCTTATTTTTGAGAAAAGTGAACTATTATATTGCCTAATTTTCAGAAAACTGAACTATTATTTTGCCCATTTTTCACTTATTCATTAACCTTATTCTCATTCTTTTCATGCTTAAAGTATCTCATATTTATACCCAATTACATCCTCACACATCAATTAGGTCAGCCTAACTAGATGTAAACAAAACGATCCAAAATAGCTTTTATCGACACCACACAAGATTCAAAATCATCTTCACTCCCAAGCAAAAATGTGCAATACATGATTTAGGTTGACATGGACCTAAAATATATCCAACTAGCATTTGTAAGGTGCATTTAATATTTTCAACGCATATCATGTATTAGATCGGCTAGGAATAGAACCTAAACACAAAAACTTCCAAACATACACACTCTTCCCAATACACGCAACTTCCAAATTTGATGTTTCTTTAGTTTCTCATTTCATTGATATCAGTAAGACTAACTTTAAAACCACAACATCAAAACATTCTTCTAATACAAATGTGAAATCTCTCACATTGGTATATTGAATAGAGAGATGAAAGTGATATACAGAGTTGAACTCTGTCATTGATATCTTCCAATACGCTTCATAAGACTTCTTGAGATCTCGACTATAGTTGTATGATCCAATCATAATGATATGGTTAAAAGCATAGAGTTATACTTCTTATTGCGATGAAGTGTGGACCCAAAAACTGACGCACTAAACCACAACACCATCAACAAAGAACACTTAGCCAAATTTTCAATAGATCAACTTTTTGGTATAGATAGTACTATACAAATATTACCAAAAATTCTTCCCCATAATGTTGACATCAACGAGAACATTGGGTCAGCCGAATAAACCTATGTATGTGCATTTCATGCTCATGTTACCAAGCTGCATCAATAATGACAAAATTCCAAACTTCCAATAGTTCTTTATGTTAAGGGTCTCTAGAATAATCTTCTAAGTGTAGGAAAAATTGTGTAGCAAAGAATATAATCTTGTACTTCAGGATGGTGGTTGTGAGATGAAAAAAGGCTCTAAAACTCTGGTTGTTGCAAGAAGGATAGATGGAAATATTTATCAGCTTAAGGGTGCTAATGGTATGTGCTTTATGACTCAAATAAATTAAATTTGGCTATGAAAAAAAGAATGTGTCACATCAATTTTGATAGCCTAGTTAGAATCAACTTTGCTCAAGCTGTGAGAGATCTACCAAATATTACAAAGCCTATAAATGCAGTTTGTAAGGAATGTCAAGTTTGGAAGAAAACAAGAAAAAGGTTCAATGTCAAAGAATATTCCATCATAGGACCTTTGGAGTTGGTGCATACAAACCTTTGTGGACCTACAAGAACAAGAAGTTTTTCAAGGAGATAGGTATTTCATGTTATTAATTGATGATTACTCTAGAATGACTTGGGTAACTTTTCTCAAGGAAAAATCAAAAGCTCTAGATAATTTTAAGTCATTTAAAGTTATGTTGAGAATTAAATGGATATGAAAATCAAATGTTTAAGATTTGATAGAGGTGGAGAGTTCATCTCCAATGATTTTTACAATTTTTGTGAAGATCATGGAGTAAAGAGACATTTTCAGCTCCTAGGACCCAATAGAATGGAGTGGTGAAAAGGAAGAATAAGACTATTTAGGAAGCAACAAGGAAAATGATGAAGGAATCAAGTCTACTAGATATCTACTGGAGATAAGTAATTCATATTAAAAGCTACATACTCAACAAAGTGTAAGTAAGTACAAATATTTCAAAGACTCCCTATGAGTTGTGGTATGGAAGAACTCCTATTGTCAAGTATTTCAAAGTATTTGGAAGAAAGTACTACATCAGAAGAGATTTAGAAAACTTAGGAAACTTTGATGAAGGAATATTCCTTGGATACTCTACAAAAAGCAAGGCTTACGGGAGCTACAATAAGAGGCTAAAAAGGATTACTAAAAGTGCAAGTTTCAAAGTGGATGAAGACACATAAAAGCTCAATATTGATAGAAGGATATGAATTAGATGAGTCCTCTTGTAGAGAAGAAGAGAAATATGGTGGTTAAGAAAAATAAGAGTAGGTTGAAGAGGAAGAAGCTTTGGAAAGGATCCCTAAGACTCCTAAGTATGTGCAAAAGAATCATTTTGAAGATCAAATCATTGGTGACAAAAGAAGGGGTGTATTGACAAGAAGAAAGGCTATTATGACAAAAGAACAAGTAATTTTTTTTTAATTTCTAAAATTGAACCTACAACAGTAATTGAGGCATGTGAAGATGAATTTTGGATCAAGGCTATGGAAGAAGAAATGATGCAAATTGAGAAGAATTACACTTGGTAACTTGTCCCAAGACTAGAAAACAAGAATGTGATTGGAACTAAATGGGTGTTCCAGAACTAGTTGAATGAGAATGGAGAAGTTGTTAGGAATAGGGAAAGACTTGTGTGTAAAGGCTACTCACAAGTAGAAATAATAGAATTTGAAGAGAAATTTGCTTCAATGGAAAGGATGGAGCCTATTAGGATGTTTTTGGATTTTGCAACACATAAGGATTTCAAATTTTATCAAATGGATCTGAATTCTGCATTTTAGAATGGTGAGTTGGAAGAAGTTTATATTGAACAACCAGAAGGCTTTCAGTCATCAGATAATCCTAATATTGTCTACAGATTGAAGAATACATTATATGGACTCAAGCAAGCTCCTAGAGCTTAGTATGCAAGATTAGATAGGTACTTGTTGCAATAGGGATTCAATAAAGGTACCACATATATCAATATTTATTTTAAAGTTGAGAAAGATCAAATATTGATTGTGGTTGTGTATGTTGATGATATAATATTTAGAGGAAATGAAATTATTTGCAAGAGATTTGTAGAAGAAATGCAAAAAGAGTTTGAAATTTCTATGTTTGTGGAGATGAATTTCTTCCTTGGACTTCAAATCAATAAGATAGAGAAAGGAATATTTATATCACAATCAAAGTATGTTAAAATGCTAAAGAAGTTTGGAATGGAAAACTCTAAACCAGTATGTACTCCCATGATTACTAGTTGCAAGCTAAGTAAGAATGAAGAATATCCTAAAGCTGATCATAGCAAGGAAAAATCCATGATTGATGGACTGCTATACCTAACTACTACTAGATCAAATATCATGCATGTAGTTTGTCTTGTGGCTAGATTTCAAGAAGATCTTAGAGACTCATATGTGGCAGTAATAAAAAGAATATCCATATACTTGAAAGGCACTCCAGAACATGATTTATGGTATCCAAAGGATACTGATTTATCTCTAAGTGCTTATACAAATGCATATTGGGAAGGTTGTGTGGATGATAGAAGTACAAGTGGTGGTGCTTTCTTTTTTGGAAGAAGGTTGGTGTCTTGGTTAAGCAAGAAGCATGATTAGGTGTCATTATCTACTGTAGAGGCATAATCCATTATTGCGGCATCATGTTGCATGTAGGTGTTGTAGATGAAGCAAACCTTGAAGGATATCAAAGTGTCATATGACGAACCAATTTCTATCTTATGTGATAATACACATGTTATCGATATTTCAAAGAATTCGATAATGCATTCAAGGACAATGAATATCTCAATCCAATATCACTTTCTAAGAGAGAACATTGCAAAGGATGAGGTAAAGTTGGAGTATGTTCCTACTAGAGATTAGGTTGCGGATATCTTCACAAAGGATCTTCCTAAGGATACTTTTGAGTATCTCCAAGAGAAGTTAGGGGTTATTGCCATTCCTTCTTTTAATTAGATGCATAAGGTTATACATTAGTCCAATGGATTTTAAGATTTATTCCTTGTTTTGGAATGATGTCGATGGCTAGTACCTCCCGAGGGCAGTAGGTAGTGGCATTTTTAGTTGTTTTAGTTAGGGGGAGTAAGTGTTTTCACTCTGTTGTATGTTGGTATTGTCAAAGAAAGTGAAAGATGAGGTTGGAGAGTAGTTGTTGTCCCTTATAGGTGTTTCCCTTAAGGGAGATAAAGTATCTATGATTGTTTTCAAAGGGGAAGAAAATAAAATAAAATATGTATTTCCCTTTTCCATTGATGTCAAAGGGGGAGAGATTTAACTAAAAAACCTTATGAAGTAAGGGGGAGAGAATTCTTGTAAAAGAGAAATTGTTAAGGGAGAAGTGTGAACTGATGTGCAATATATGTTGTTGATCAGAGTTGTTAGTTGTTGCTGATGGTTTTTCATATCATGTGTTGCCATAAATGATAAAGGAGGAGATGGTTGGAAGTTTGTGTTTTCATTGATTTCAACAAATCTTTATTGTTGCATTGATGTCAACCTATGGAGATGCTTTGATTGGTTGCTTTATGTTTTCATTAGTAGTAACACTAATGTTGTGTTTCCTTGATAAGCATATTTTTGTGGATGTTCAACCTCTTGTGTGGTTGAGATGTTAAGAGGAGTTTTGTAGATGTTGAGATGATATTTGTTGTGCTTGGTTTTCAAGTGCTTTTGAGAAAATTTGAATCAAAGAGGAAACAGTGTTTAGTATGGTAGAGTATTGTTCAGTGTTTTGCTCCACATTTCTTCATGCTTGAAGATCTGCTTGTGTGGTTTGGATATGTTGATTAGAGGTGTTATATCCAAAGTTTCATGTTTTTGATTGCTTGACAGAATTTGCGTTCACCAACATGTGAACTGTGATGTAGTGTTGTCTGGGAGAAATGGTTTTGCTCTGCGTTTCTCCATGTTGTAGTTTTTGGTTTTATGGATTTGAAAGTGTGCTCATATTGTTAATATCTATCTTTAGTCTATTTTTTTTGAGTTTTAGTTCTCCACAAGGTTGATTTCATGTGTTATAGTGTGTGGAAGGTTAACTGGGTGTACAAAATGAGTATGTTCTTTAGGTGTATGTTTTCATAGAGGATTTTTTGGATTTCACAATGTTGATTGAATATTCTAGATTGTGTTTAAGTGTTGTGTGTGGTCTATGAGTCATCTTCAGATTTTTGGAAGCATGTACTTAAAATTTTAATTGTGTTAACATAGGTTTGATTGACCTTGGGTGTTTACACTAATTGCATATATGCTTTAGTGTTTGTGGAAGCATGGTGTGCATGTATATGTGGATTTAGGTCTGATTTAAGGTGTGATGTGGTCCACCTTCATTCTTCTCCACTGCAAGAATGTTTTAGTGCTAATCTAATTTGAATTTGCACGTTTGAGGTGCATAACTGACCTTGAAAGATGTTTTTGAGGTTGTGAATGGTATAAAGGCAAGGTGAATTGTTGGATAAGTGGGTGTAGATGCTAGGATACATTGTAAAAGAATCCTATTCCTTCACATTATAACAACCTCCATCATGACCCTTCATTCTCTCCTCAATCCTAGGACATTATTCTTACTCATCCTTTGCCATTGATCATTTCATCACATCTCTACCATCCATTTTCTCTCCCAAAAATCTATAAATTAAGGCATCATCCTATACATTTTATCCATTCCATTTATAATAACTATATGTTGTCATACTAAGTATATTTTGTACACACTTAGAGCATCCACATTTCAATCACTTGGAGAAAATTAAACTTGCAATGAAGATTATGATCGTATTTGGTTTATTTCCTTTTATTTGAATTCCTTGGTATGTTGTATCTAAGGGTTTCTTTAGTTTGAAATATGGAGATTTAATTTACTTTTGTTTCCTAATTTGAATATTTAAACTAGTGCTTACACTCTAAAAATATAGACACATAATATTTACCTAGTACACCCTTGTCCTAGTTGACTAAATAGTTATACTATCTAGCTAATTCACCTCACATAATGTACCACACCTATTTAAATAATCATATTATTTAATTAGCCCATTTTCCCTCTCACACGATTAAATAAATTTATTATTTAATTACCCCTATTTTCCACTTCACATAGCTAAAATAATTAAATAATTTTATTACTTAATCGTGGCTATATTATCTCCACCAAATTCCAAGAGTAAAAGGGATCCTAAATGCGCTTGACCCCCATATTTCCTATGGTTGCAATAACTTACTAGTTTTAGTAAATGAATTCTAGATCTTCACATTTCAACAACCTCTATTATATAGGGAAGTCTTCTCATTCATCCTCCACCATTGTCATTTTCATAACTTCTCTAACATCCATTGCCCATCCCAAAAATTTGTAAATTGAAGCATCATCCTATGCATTTTATCCATTCTATTTATGCTAACTATATGTTTCCAAAATATGCATCTTTTGCACACAAGAGCATACACATTTCAATCACTTAAAGAAAATCAAAATTGTAGTGGATTTTATGGTTATGTTTGTTTTATATCTTATTTTTTGATTTCCTTTGTTTGTTTTATCTAAGGTTTAATTTAATTTAGAATAGGGATATTTAATTTACATTTGTTTCCTAATTCACATTTTCAAACTAGTGCTTACATTCTCACAACTTTGCTGAAGATTCTATCCCTTGTTTAACTTTGTTATGGTTTTGGTGTTTTGGAGTGGTTTTTGGCTAACTTAGTTTTGTAGGTTTTTAATTCACTTTGAGTTTTTTTGGTGACCAAGTTTTTATAGGTGTTCTTAGGGGTTAAAAAGGCCCACTGTTGCATCTAGAGTAGCTTAGAGACAAATTTTGATATATTACACTTTATGTTTTGCTACAAAAAAAATATTTTTGTACTCATGAGGGCATCAAAAGGTAATTATACAAAAATCCAACAGTCATAGAAAATCTGTACAACCATATAATCTGTGTGGTTGACATGTTTTATACTCGCATAGGAGTATATACAATAGGCATAAAGGGGTTAATTTGTCTTTTTATTCTTTTTGTTTATGGTAATATAAACATATTGTTTTGGACATGCAATATACACACAACATAAGTTTTAAATATAGGAGTTAATATATTCAAAGGGAATTGAGGTATATACACACACTAGTACCATGAGAGAAACTATAGCCATAGAATATACTCATTATATATATTTTAATCCTTTATCAATTCGTAATAAACTTGTAATTAAATACCAATATTTGCAAGTTTTTCTCATAATGATATTTTTATAATTTAATTTATATGGTTTGGTGTTTTTTGGTGTCATGGTTAATAGATTAACAATTATTTTTATTGGTAATTGATATTTCCTTGGTTATGGTGGTTTTATTATTATCACATGTTGTTATCATTTGTGATTATGGTAGTTTTATTGTTATCGCCTAATGGTATCATGGTTTCACTATTATCGTAAGAGCTCCTACATCACTATAATAGGAGTAAGAGTAATTTTTTCAAAGTTATATTAGGGGATCCATAGTATTTTTTTATTAATTTTCTGCAAGGATTTTCCTAGTCACTAGCCATGCGAACCTTTAGAGCCCTTGGTCATTTCCAAAACTTAGGGGTTAAATTGTAGTGCTCAAACCCTAGCACCTCTAGAACCCTACCTAGTCATATTGGTGATTAGGGATTGGTTCCTCATGGAATAAATTCCCCCCCTTTTCCATTCAAATTTATAAAAAAACACCTCCCACAAAAACTATCATATAAATGTTTTGTTTATCTTTGGATTTTCAAACTTTTATAGGTGTTGGAAAGTTGACTCAAAGATCTACATAGTTAACTAGGTATTATTCTTAGAATTTGGCCCAAAAATTAGGTATAATAATTTAAAATCTCTTTTAGTTTCAATCTTCAGACATCAATAATATTTACATATATGATCATTTTCAATGTTAAAAAATATATTAGAAATTTGTGAGCAATATACTTATAGTATTTATTTTTCTTTTGGTTAATTTTTTTCTTCTATCTTATCTTCGAATGTAGTTCTTTCCTTGATTTAAACTACTAATTTGATAGTTTTGCAAGATGTATTTTGAAGACTTGACTATACACATTTATATTTTTGTTCTTTGAATGATTTTTTTGTTTTATCACATTAAAATTTAGGTTAAAATTCACATTCATATTTGGATTTTGGACTTAAAATTTATTTAAGTATTTTAATCTGGAAGTGTTATTTTGCATATGTTATCCTCTTGCACTCCTGAATGAACTTGAGGATTAGAAACAAATAAATTTTCCCAAATTTATTTTTATAGGGCTTGTCTTGAGTTTCATCACCAAGAGGATGACCTCAATTCTAGCATTTCAACAAAGTATGAAAAGGTGGGTGAATTGAAATATATACCTCATGGAAGGGAATTTTTTTATTTGAGCTAAGCCACCAAGAACTCTATACCTTGGGGAAGTGAAGGAAAAGAGTGAGTTACCCTCTACTCCAACTATTTATTATTGTTCACTTTCATATTCATGGATTAGGCCTTGCATACCCTTGTGATATTTCAAGGATTCCCTTAGAATTCCTTATGTAGACTAGTTTGAGACCATATGTCATCATTTCTTGTGGTGCATCAAATATCAGTTAGGCCCAAGAAGTTATTCAAAAAATTATTTTAGAATGGGGAGATAAAGCTAACCTTGGGTAATAATTTGACCTCCAAGATAAGGCGTGCATAGGTTTTACATGGCCTTATATTCTCTAGTGTATTTGTGGGCCCACGAGGATTGATACACCTTTAGTGAATAATATAGGATTATTGTTTCCTTTTTTATTGAGTGTTGTGCATACCAAGTTCTTATTTACAAACCTTTATACTAGGTCAATCAAATTAAATTTTTGAAAGCCCTTTATTTTTTTTGAAAATACAATCCCAATTGGTATTCTTAAAAAAGGTTGAAACCAAGTTTAGGATAACTATTTCCTACAACCTTAGTGCCAAATATATTTCACCATAGTCATAATCTCATTCTAAAACCAAATAGCCCATTTCCCCAAACCTTGATTCTAATTCATATCTCATATCCCTTTTTTCCATCCAAAACTTATCATCCATAACACATACCCATTATCCTTTTATCATCATCTCTTATCTTCCCACTAGTCTAGGCCATATGATGTTTTCCTAAATCTTTCATATAAATTGAACACCTTTTATCTCTTTAACATTAATCTACCTTGATCACACCCTTAGTCTTACATCCATTATCCATATTTTAATTTTCTTCCATTGTCCAATCATTAATCCCACACATTTGGGTTCAAGAGAATTATGTTTTTTTTACTCAATATCCATTGTCCAAATTGGTTCATAAAATTCTTCATTCTTGAGTCAAAATCCAAATATTTGAACAACCTTAGGTTATCATAGATCATTAAACCATCACCATACTCTATATACATTTTCCATAAATTTAAATCCTATCATCATCAAAGGAAATCCTTGGACATATTTTAAATCATCACCTTTGGATCTCTTTTAATCAATCCATAACCTAATCCATCCTTTGGGACCCTTAAGTTATCTTGGGTAATGTTAGCAAGGAAATGGGGGACCCCGGACTTAGTAGTGATAAAGAGACTAGAAGTTAATGCAAACTATATATAGATTACCTAAGAGACTAATAGACAAACAAAAAACTAATTGTATTCCACCATAACACACATATGAGATAACCCCAAATATATATATATATATATGTGCATACATTGAGGGATTAATCCATTTTCATTAGTTAGTTTATGATATTCTTTTTATGTTCTATTCTATCTCTTTATCTCTCTTTTTTATATCATATATTATCTTATACATATTTGTTTTTGGTGAGACATGTTTCTTACATTATTTTTATTCCACAAAGGGTGTCTCTTCTATTAGGTGTTCCAGAATTGGTTTGTGGTGGGAATTGTATCACTATTTTGTCTCTATTCAATCCCTTGCTAACATCATCCCCCCTTTCAAAAATTTGTCTTGTCCTCAAGAGAACTCTACCTTTATTGTAAGGGAATAATGGATTTGTATATCTCCTTGAGATTAACAAAAGTGATATTCTATTGTACCTTAGATTTTTGAAGGATTTGGTTATGTAAATTGATTTGTGTGAGGAGACCCTTTGCTTCTAGTAGTGTGGTGGGAATTTGAATCCGTTGGGCCATTTTTGTGCATTCTTGAGGAGCCTTATGATGTGTGCCAACTACAAAATGAAAACTTTCTTGAGTTGATAGAACTGATGTCTTGTGTTGTCTGTTTGATTTTGTAGCTATTGGAATTGGGACTGTAGGTCTCTATGTGCCCTAATATATGTATTTACATTTGTAAGGGCATCATATAATTGTGCCATATTTAGGATGAGTAGCTCAATTTGATCCATTTTATTTTTTACCTTTGCGATGATTGTAGGCCATTAGAGAAAAAAATGGTACAACACATTGATGTCCTCTAATTTTTTTAGTGTGCTAATAAGGGACTCTAATGTAGATTGAGCAGTGGCACAATTCTTTCTTTCTTCATCCATCCTTTCTTTGTGGACCTCCACAATTATTCTCTACTACATCTTGTATTTCTAATTCTTTGTGTCTTTCAACACTCCATTCACCAAGGGTTTTATTTGTGCCACAAGGGGTTGGGAAGGATCCCCTTATATATGAGGACATTAATGCTAGATATCTTTGATAATATCCTCCAACTAATCTATATTCTTGAAATTTTTCTTTAGGATATCTTCCCTTGCTATTTTCTATAAGATATCCCCTAAGTGAAACTTTTGGAGGGGGGATATACTACTAATGTTGACTTGATATCCGCCCAAGAGTAACTAAAGAAATTATGGTGAGGCTATTGGTTGTATTTTGTTTTGTTTTGTTAAGAATTCCTCGATCGATTACATATGGGAAGTGGTAGAGGAAGATGACATCTATGAGGAGTGGGAAGGAGAATTTTCTTGTTGATTAATTGACTTTCTTGTTTCTCTAGATGGGGTGGAAGTTATGTTTTCATTATTTTCCTCTTCCCCACATATCTCTAGGTAGGATTTCTCTATAGCCTCCTAGATATCCTCTTGAACTTGGTTAGTGAACTCTATCCTCCTAGAATTAGTTTATCTAGCCTCTACTTGGTTTGAAGTTCTCTAGTTTGGATTTGTGTCATCTTATCCTTTTGGGTCTTGGTTGTAGAAGGAACCACTTCTACAATTGCCTCCTCTTTCAACTTTTCCTTTGTTTATGTAGCTTGATCACTTTTTATTTTAAGTGCGACAGCTAGGGACCTTGGTAATTTGTCCATTAGTGACTCTAATGTGGTATTAGAGTCCATAGTGTATCTAATGAGTGTTGATTTTTTAATGGATTTATTTGCGACACACATTTTCTCATATACATTAAATGTATTCTATAATATTTTCTTGTCAAACAAGCCACTAAAGAGTTGTTTTTCATTCATTAATGTTCCCGCTTGTTCTTCTTTTGAGTGCTCTTATTATTTGATCACTTCCTTTGAGGGGGAGGCTTATTTTTGTGTTTTCTTCTTCTTTCGTTTTGGCTTCTTCTCCATACTCATTTGGAGGAGTTCCTCCAAGGCTTGTTTGATAGAGGGGTCTAATTATGGGGGAGAGTGGGTATTTTCCTTTTAACCCCCCTTATACTCACTTTCAGTTGAGTTGAATCTTCCAAAGGCATCCCAACTTGCAATAACTGGGACCTCGATGGATTAGTTGTAGTGATCTACTCCTTTGATTTTTTTCCTATCCCCCATTTTGTGTCAATTTTTTCTTTGTTTTTCTCCACTTTCTCCTATGCATTTTTTTGGGGTGAGATTTCCCATGTACTCCTGATAAGTCACAAGTATTTCATATTTGGGGTATTTGTGTATCTAGACCAATGTTGTTGCATAATATTTTATCTCCATATTAAATACCTCATATGGGATTTTTGGGATCTAAGATACATCCTAGGTTTGATTGCCTCCATGAATTCATAGTCCTTGCCCACCAAAAAGACTATATTCTTTATATACTAGTGAGCCACATCATGATATGAGATATATTCTCATTCTTGGAGCTTTTATTGGATGGATTTTAAGTAACCCAAATAGGTAGTCATGTAAGGGGTGGCATCCTTGAAATGCTCGATATGTTCCTAGATTTGTGTAGCTATCAATATATTTTTTTTCCAAATCTTTCCCACAAATATTAGGAGATGATATATGAAATATAATGCAAGGTAGATTATTAGGGTTTCATGTATGAATTGGTAGTGTAATTGTTTTGTGTGCTCCAAATTCTCCATTATTTCTTGTTGCAACACCTTGCACAAATCTATATGTTTCCCTTTGTTACCATTTTCTATATTGCCTGGATAGAAGTTATAGTGGAAGAGTCCTCCTAGTTAGTGTAGTAGATATTATAGGTGATACCCATAGTGGCATATCTCATGGCTAGGTTGGTATTTCTAGTAACATCTAGAATCCAACCATAATATGTAACTCTTGTGAGCTTTGTCACCTCTGAATTTTTATTGTCTTCTTTGGTGGGATCTCCCCTTTCTCGTACAACCCAATTACAACTTGTAAGGCGACCTTTGTAGTTATATATGGTCGATCCATGTACATTGATCATAAATTGTAGACTAGGTTGTAGGAGGGCTAGTTGTAGACCTTCAAATTTTATGATCTATTTTTGTAAGGGGCACAAGGACATACTTGAACAAAAGGGGTGAAAATTTTATTCAAAGGAAAGCAAACAATTACAATAGGAGAGCTAAAATCCCAAATCCTTCAAACCAATATCAAAATTAGATCCTAAAGAGAAAACCTCAAAGGAATCCAAAAAAATAGCCACACCAGCCATCCATCCAACACCAAAGAGCATACAAACAAACTAATCCCACCCCACTAATATTTTTGATCCTCATGAAGAATTTGTGCTAGCCATTGATTTTTTTCCTAATCTATCCAACTCCAATCCCACACAGTCCATGCTTCCAACTCATTAGATGCCCATTTGGCTAGTTAATAAACCACTTTGTTCCATTCCCTAGGAATATGCACAAAGGAAATAAAAAACAAAATTTGAGGCCAAACAAAGGATTTGTTTGGAAATCACACCCAATCTACAAGAGGAGTTCTAGAAATCTTGATTATTTAGCAGAGAAACCAAAATCATAGAATCCATTTCACATATCACCTTCATACAACCCAACTCACAAGCTTTCTCCAAAGCCTTAAGAATAGCCTAAGCCTCCATTTGGTTATTAGAGTGCACCCCCATATAAATGGAGAAAAAAACTGAACATGACCCCTTCTATCGTGCCTCACTCCACTAATTCTAGAATCCCCTGGATTACCATGAGAAAACCTATCTATGTTAATTTTGTAGAATCCTTCAGGGGGTAGAATCCACTTGCTTGCATGATTCACCTTCCTAGACAACCTTTTCTTAAATCTCGGACGAACCTGAGATCAAGTAAATGAAGAAATATTAAAAGAGGGTAGAAGTGACATAATCAGTCAAGGACAAAGGCCCCACTAAATAAAAATTATCCTTGATAGTCTGCTTAAGCATTCTCTTTAACTTATACTAGATCTGGAGGGAAACCTATCACTGCTTCTAAAAAATTCGTCTATTTCTCTCCAACCAAATCTGCATAATAAGAGAGGGGCCTAGCTCCCAGGATACCACTAAGAAGGAGGGAAAAGCTAGAGGGAGGCCCAAATACTCCTAAAGATAATGTAGAGAAGAAGCTTTCCAAAATGGTCTCCTTCATAACTTCCTCTAAAGCCTCCAAATTTCCATCAAAAAAGAACACCGGAAGAAGAGATGATTTGAACTTTCTTCACTACATCCACAAAGGAAACATAATGAAGGGCCTCTAAACCCTCTTTTCCTAATATTCTCCCAAGTTATGAATTTATTAAAACTTAACAACCACATGAAAAAATTACACTTGGGCCATCCATTTTTGTTCCAAATTTGTTTCCACCAAGGACTCTCTCTCAAGTCCCCAAGCTGACCCTGCAAAGCAACTTTTCTCTAAGCCACCGAGTATTTCCTTTTGGGATCATTACCCTAGGCCAACACATCCCTATCCCCAAAAGAAAAACAAGGGTGTCTAACAAGAATAAAATATAATGAGCTCCTCTCCTCCAGAGAACCTCCTTGAGGCTAATTAGCAGAATGAGGCCACTGATACACTGAAGATCTCCGCAAGGAAAAATAACATTTAAATCTATCTACACTAAACCATCTAGCCTCCTCAAAAATAAAACTTAAGGCCCGAAGATGAGGGTGAGATGAGAGGATTTTCAAGTGTCCATCCCAAGATTTAGACTAAAAGAGAGCTCAATAAACCTTATGAATAATCCAAAAAAGGCACCCTTAATGAGGGTGGAACCCATTTTTATAGTACATTCCAAATCATGGACCCTTTACCTACTAATTTTATATGTAGGATATCCTCCTTATCCACACCACCTAAATACGTGTGGTTCAAAATGTGAGCCCAAGGCTAGTAAAAAAGTGTACACAACCTCCAATATAATTTTACAACAAGAGCAAGACTATTGTGCATGGACTGCCTAAGAACCAAGCCACCATACTCCTTAGGTTTACAAACCTGTTCCCAACTCAATAAGCTCCACTTTTGATGCTCAATATTTCTAGCCCATAATCATTTTCTTGCAATGGAGTCATACTAGTTAAGGAAACCTTTAGGGGAAAATAACACCATGAACCTATACAAACCTACAAGATAAAATTTAAAAGAGTCAACTTGCCAACAAAAGATAACCACTGAAAATTCCAGTGATTAAATTTTAAATAGAATTTATCCATGATCTTCTGCCAATGCCTCTTATTTAGAGTTCCCTCACAAAAGAGGATACCCAAATACTCCATAGGGAGGCTCCCAATCTGAAAACAAAGAATTTGAGCAACTCTGAGCTAAATCAACCTAGGAGTGTTGAAGAAAATGATGCTATACTTTCCCTCATTAATATTTTGACCAAGAGAAACCATATAAGTATCAAGATCTTTCTTGAAATTATCCGCCTCATCAATCCTTTCCATTCCCATCAAAGTAGTGTCATCAAAAAACTGGAGGTGAGTCTATGAGTCTAAACTATGACCCCAAATACAACCTTTGACAGGACCATTGTCCTTAAACCACTTCAACAATCTACCAAGACCCTTGTCCAATAAAATAAATATGTATAGAGAAATACGGTCTCCTTGCCTGAGTCCTCATGAAGTAGAGAAGGTAGGAGTGGGATAACCATTAAAAAAAACCAAGGAGGCAAAGGTCACACAACTCATAACCTAGGAGATCCAGTCTAGATGGAGTCTAAAATTCCACAAGCATACACTAGAGAAAAGACCATCAGACCTTGTCATAGGCTTTAGAAGAGTAAATTGAGTGCACAACTTTTGTCACAATCACGATCCCATCCACAATCTGACAAATTTTGACAAAACCCCCTATTCTAAAGAGATCAAAGGTGCCAAGAAATTTATCAACCTATCCACTATCAGCTTAGATATAATCTTAAAGGACACATTACACATGGCAATAGGCCAAAAAAAATACAAGGAATTGGCCTCATCATGCATGGAAATACTTAAGGACATCCTTTGTGTATATTATTCTTGTTGTAACCTTTAAGTATTCTCTATTTGGGTCTTTCTTCATAGCTTTGTATGGGGATTTCTTTTATTTTGGGTGAGGTTTTTAAGAGATATCAGCAAAAATAAAGGCAACCATTGGTTTTCTAGAGCAGAGAGAGTGAGAGTTGTGGGTTTATTCTTGCTATGGTTTCACGATTGGGTAGTATGGTCATGCGAGAAAGACAAGATAACAAAGTGATGTTAGTGATAATGGTGGAGTGTATTTGTAGACCTTAGTTGGTTGAAAGCAATAAATGTTATGGTCATTTGTTCCTCTTCTCGTGCCTTTTTTCCTATTAATTTTTCCACAACTATTTTTTATGGTTCAATGTATAATGTACAATTATAATCCAATTTTAGGGGTGTTATGCTATGGTTTCTAATAAAGTGTTTTTCTGATACCTTTTTTTGCTATGTTTAGGGTTTAGGTTAGGTCAAGGAAATAATTTTTCAAACTCAGACCTAACTAACTCATTACCTTCTTTATGAAGAATTCACATGATTTTAGTATTTGTGTGGTTCTTCGTGGACATATTTATTTTTCCCCTTCATGTGTTATCAACTGTTAGTGGTTAGTATATTCTATAGTATATTATTGTTATAATAAAATCGAGTTATTCCAAATTTGTATGATAGTGTTTAAGTCTAGCTTCATTGACATAAGATTATGGTACTGTACTATCTAATATTCTCAAATTGATTCCCCTAGATGATATCCACAATTTGGTAGGGGCCAAGCCACCAGACTTTTAATTTCCCATATATTTAAATTTACTATTGTATAGTAAATTTATGTAATCCTTTTTGAATTGTTTGGATTTGATGTTGTGGTCATGTCATTTTTTTTGTCTTCTTTTTGTGAGTTGACGGTGTACCACAAGTTTTCTATCTTTATCTATTTTATCTAACCCTTCTAGTCTTTATTTGATTTATTATTCATTTGTAAGCCTTAGGGTAAGTGTAGTACATAGATTTTGAATAATTAAATTAATGGGTAGACTTGCCTCCATCCTATAGATTAGTTCAAAATGGGTAAACTTGGTGGACCTTTCCAAGGTGGTTTTATAAGCCTAAAGTACTATCAATATCTTGATGTTCAATTTTATTCTATTTGTAGTATACATATTTGTGAGGGTGGTACCTATGATCTTGTTCAATGCTTCACTTGCTCCATTGGGTTGTGGGTGATAAGGTGTGCTTTGGTTATGAGTTATCATAAAGTTTTTTAGTAGTTCTATGATGGCCTTGTTAAAAAAATTCCCTTTATCATTGGTGATGCTTAGTTGGCACCCAAATATTGTGATGATATTATGGTAGATGAACTTTGTGGTAGTTTGTGCAGTACAATATTTAGTTGGTTTTTCTTTGGCTCATTTGGTCAAGTACTCTACACCAATAATGATAGATCTAGTCTTGGATGGTTTTTTGGAGGTTCTATAGGCTCAATGAGATCAATTGCCTATTTTTCAAATTTTACTTGAGCTTATATCGGTTTTAAGGAAATTTCATCCCTTATAGTGGATCTTCCAATTATGTAGCATATGTCAACTTATTTCATATTATTTAGCATCCTTATTTGAAGTGTAGGCCACCAAAATCTTGCCAAAAAAACTTTCTAGGAAGTAGCTTCTCTGGAATTATATCCATCAGATATCCATTCATGTGCTTCCCTTAATATTTCATTTATTTTATGTCCATACACTAATCATCATATGATATTGTTCCTTCCTCTTTCATAGAAATATCCCTCTATTACTATGAAATAGAGTGACTTTCATAATAGTAACTATTTGTCATGCAGTGACATATTTGTTGGGTATTCTACTATAGATAATAGTGTATCCATGTTGTGTAACTCTTTTGGTCTAGGTAGGTTCTCTTCATACTCATTTGGTTCCTCTCCCATGTCAATTCTTGATAGATAATCCAAACCTTGGTTATTATTTTTGGGTTTGACCATAATGGTAAAATTAAATCCTTAGAACAAAAATAACCATCTATATATGCACCCTTGAATGATTGGTTTATTCAATAGGAATTTCAAGGGTTCATGATTTATGTAGAAATTAAATGGTGTAGATAGTAAATAGTAGAAAAACTTATGCAATGCATACACCATGGCGAGAGCTTCCCTTTTTAAAGATGTATAAATTTTCTCTTCTTGAGAGAGTTTATGTCTTGAGAATGTAATTAGATTATCTTTGTTGCCATGTTGTTGTGCTTTTATTTTTCCTACGGAAATTCCATAGGAATCCACATGTACATGGAAAGGGACTATCCAATCAAGGAATATTAACCCTTTAATAAATTTATGGTGATAACCAATGTAACCTAAGAATGCTTTGGCTTATAGAGGTGTCTTTGGTGGTGGTAAGGTCATTATCAATGATATCTATATAGGATCCACCATTAGTCCTTGCAAATAATATGTCAATAGTATCTCAAAGGTGTTGTGCCTATAGCACACATGCCCCGTTCGGAATGAGGACCCTCTCTTTTCAAGTTGGCATCCTTCACCTCATGTGGGTCTGCCCCTGTGGGTTTCCCATTAAATGTTGCTACCTTTTCCTCATCATTTTACCCGCGGCCGGTGTAGGATGTTTGCCCGCATGGCATGTCCCGCATCCTTCATGGCCACCCTTTTCATCGATCGTCAGATGACCATGGTTGGGGTTTCGTCCACTTTGCGGACCCTGACTTTCACATCGCCACTCTTCTGAAACCTGCACCTAGCTATTGATTGTCGTACAAGCATTGGATGCGGGTCATTAATGCATATTTTCCTATAAATAGCCAAGTCGACATGTCATATTCACCGATCAGAGTCAGAATTTGTCAAGGCCCAAGCAGTTGTCGCCTCCTTCATGCCTGCATGACCTCCTAGAAGATTTGAAGCTTGGAATTCATCGATTTCTTCGAGATCTTCAAGTAAGTTCGTCGTCGCCAGCTTGAAAACATCATTTGAGTTAAATTTGCTAAAACTATTAAATCTTAAGGAAAACTCTAAAATCTCTTAGGACAACCAAAAGACCTTGAAATTTTGCACAAACCCATCTGGTGATTCCCTCAAAAATCAATCAAACATGACCTCTAAGGGCCTTACGGAACTCAGATCCCTCATTGTCATTCTTCATAGAGCCATGACACCCTTGCAATTTGCATCCTTGTCACCATCGTTGGAGGTAATTAAAAATATTAAACAAAAAACACAAGACTGGAGAGCCCCTACGGGTCCACTGCATGTGAATGACACCTACATTACCATCGTTCTAAAAAATGGCCATCCTACGCCCATTGCCCGCATAGAGGGCTCCACCAAGCCCAATGTCGCTGAGTGAGCTAAACCTAATTCAATTGTCCTATGAGTCATTCCCTGTGAACTTTCATCTTCTCTTCACCGCCATTCCAAAATCCATCCCTAAACAACAAGGTCCTTGCTCTCACCCACATCGTAGAACATGCGGTCCGCTTTGTCATCCGATGTTTACACAAGAAAATACCAAGTTTGAAACCTCCTTGTGGATCAAAATTTGCGGGGGTCCATTTGGGAACTGCGTTGCTATCATTGCCATTCATAAGAAGCTGAGGACCCATATTGGTCCAATGTGTAGACTCTAACCCTACCCTTTCCCTCTGAACATCTGGCTTGAAAATGACTAAGTGTGATGTGTTGTGGGGCCCTCGTTGTGGCCCGTCACCTGCGATCCACCATCATGTGGTTACCATTCACTAACAACCACTCTTTTCCTTCCTTCCGCGAGGTGGAGCTTGAGTTCTTCTTCGTCATTCGACTCCTTTCAAACAAAATAATCAATGCAAAGGCCTATTGCAAACCCACCGGTGCGGACTATCTCCTGTGGGCTGCCACACCATCATTTCCATCCCAAAATGGCCATCCCCGAATGGCCTTCCGCTGGTCCTTACCCATAAATTTCCAAATGACCAAACCAACATATTAAGTCAATCCAGATCGTCCAAGCTGCCTACGGGCTTCTGCCTCCTAGCCTCCATTTCTCTACAATAGAGCTCCAAACGTCCGTGAGGCCTCCTACTTTCGCATGCCCTCAACCCGCATTAGAAAAATGACCAAGTAGATGATTCAAGAGACCTCATGCCAAATTTCACCGTGTGCCAAATGCCTTAGAACCTTGATTGACCTGCAAGCTTCAAATGCAGAACTTTGAGTGCGGGTGGTCATTTGTGGATTGTCGTGACTCTGGTGTCATCCTGCTCTTGAACACTCCTGACGGCTTCCAGCCTAGGGAAACCCACATCCCTGGGCCTGCATTCTTGTAAATGACCCAAACAAGCCTAAAATGATGAGTAATGACGAATGTTAATAATTTTATGATCTTTTGAATATGGATTGTTCAATCTGGCCCCTGTTTTGCAAGATTTAGCTAACGCTTCCCTGATTTTATGAATGTGCTTACTACGTCCTTTTGTGAAATATTTATGGAATCTACTATGGGGCCATCGAAGAAGTCTACAAAAAAAGAGAAAGGAAAGAAGACAACCACTACAAGACAAAACAACTACAACTACAACCACTAGAGGACAAAATAGGAATGAGACAAAAGATATATTTTATATTATTATATATTTGGGGGTAGGTGAAACCCTAATGTAAAATGAATCTTGGCCACAAAATGAGAATGAATCTTGGCCATTCATTTCACTTTTTGAAAACTATAAATAATGGCCCCCTCTCATTTTCAAAGGGGGAGTTGAGTTGTTGTGTAAAGACATGCTACAAAAATTCCGATAGAATTTCATTGTTTTGGTGGATTCTTGTGTTTCTCACATGTTGCATGATTCATATTCTCAAAGTTGATGGATTTAATTAGCATTTAATTTTTTGTTCTTGGTTTTTCAAGTCACTTTTAGTAGTTTAGTTAATATTGTTCATTGATGTTGAAGAATGCTATTATGTTCATGCCTTTCTTGTTCATGATTTTTGTTGTTTATTGATGATGAACAACAGTGTAAATCTAGTTTGAACATTAACTTATTTCTGCACTTAAACTTCATCTTTTATTCACGCTTTATGGTGAATGAACATCTGAAAATCTATAGACATTAGAAGATAGCACTAATTTCATGAGACTGTTTGATATTCTGGTTAAGTGGAACTTAGTTTTGGGAAGGTTGTCCACTGTAGCATCCTCCATTTTCATTGTTCATCATTAGTTGTAGGTCTAGGAACTCTTCTATCCCTTTTCCCTTTTGAATTTTCTTTGAGAATGGGAGTTAAGGCAAGATTCTAGCATCCTTTTAAATCTAAATCTGATGTTGAATATGGAGTTTTAGACTAGTGTTTTGAATATGCAATAAGTGCAACTCATTTCCAAAATTCCCTTGAACTCCATTTGAAGATCCAATTCCTTCCTAGCCTAGCAAACCATAAAGGCTGCCCTGTGATTACCAGAAAAACACATCAACCAACTGAACTATTCCAAGCATTGTCATGACCTAACACTCGAGAGACCTTGGGGTGATTTCCCCAACTTAGTTACTAAAATTTCCTTTCAAGAGAGGTAGCATACTTGTGTGTTGCCTGTGTTGAGAAGGTGCAAAAACACCCATCAACAGAATTGGCACTAGAAGGAGGTCCTTTCTTCTACTAAGTTGATCGAATTGGTTCCTTCTCCCCTGAAAGGTTCCAAAGAGTGTTAAGATCTACACCAAACAATGTAGCAAAATATGAGGCATAAGTTCTTGGTCTCTTGATGGCATCAAGAAAGAAAGTTAAAATGCTTCAAGTATTTGGTGGCTCTGAGCTAGTTGTGAAGCAAGTAAGGAAGTTGTATTCCTGCCATGATAGGAGATTAGAAAATTATAGGCATAGGTTATGGGATATCATAGAAGGCTTAGATGCATTCAACATTCAGCTGATCCCTCATTCTAAGAATTATACTGTCGATGCCTTGGCCCAAGCAACTAGTACCTTACAACCCCTCTCCATAGATGGCTTGGAAAATTTCATTGTTGAACATACTTCCACATCATCAATGCCAGACAATATTACCAATTTCCAAGTGTTCAATGATGACAAGCATATCTTGGATTTCATCACAAGCTCCGATGTGTTTGCAACTCAAATCATTGATGAGACAGAGCCTGAAGAGGTTGAATTAGATATAGAAGGAGTTATCAACCTCAAAACAAACACAATACTATGAGGTATGGTTTAGTTAGAATGGATATTTGATTTAGGTTAGATAAGGGACCAGGATCAACAAAAAAATAAGGATTCCATTAACAATTAGTGTGATACTCACAACCTAGGAACGACTGAAGAAGTCAAAAACATGTTCATTGGAAAAGTGTGCACACCAAAAGAAAGGAAAGGGATCGTTCATGCCCTACACACATATCCTGATGTGATTTCCTGGAGTTATGAAGATTTAAAAATATATGATACCTCGATTATTATCCATACCATTCCTCTTAGGTCGGATGTGAGACCCTTTAGGAAATGTCAGCACCCAATCAATGCATTGATAGAGCCCATCATTTAAAAAGAAGTTCAAAAGTTTTTATCCACAAGAATCATTTTCCTAGTTAGACACTCCACTTGGGTAGAAAATTTGGTTCCATTCAGGAAAAAGAATGGAGAAATATGATTGTGCATAGACTTCCAGAACCTGAACGGAGGTTCGAAAAAGTACAACTACCCTATGCCCATGTTGGATGAGGTATTACAAATAGTTAATAGATCACAGATGATGTCCTTTTTAGATGGGTACTCAAGATACAATCAGGTGATGGTGCAATATGAGGATAGGCACAAAACAACATTGGGGAACCTTTGCATATAGAAGAATTCCATTTCGATTAATCAATATTAGTGCCACCTTCCAACGTGCGATGGATATCACCTTCAAGGACCTAATTGAAAAATGTATAAATCATTTACATGGATGATCTTACAAAGTTATTGAAGAACAGATGAGATCATGTCTCTGATTTGTGTAAGGTCTTCCAGAAGTGCATAGAGTTTGGCATTTATTTGAATCTGAAGAAGTGCATCTTTGGAGTTACAAAATGAAAGTTGCTAGGGAATGTCCTCTTAAAAAAGAGAATCTCAATAGAACCTGAGCGTATCTAGGCCATACTGAAAATTCAACTTCCAGGCAGTAAGAAAGAATTGAAGTCTTTCTTTGGAAAGATAAACTTTGTCAAAAAATTCATCACGGGTTTTGTTGAAATAGTCAAGTTGTTGAATGTTATGCTGATGCAGGATGCTAAAGTCGAATGGATATCAGAAGCCAAGTAGGATTCTGCACCCATGTTGGTCAACCTTGATTATCTAAAGCCATTTTATATTTATTCATTTGCCTCAGATCACTCTTGTGCCAACATATTGACTCAGAAAGATGATGAAGGGAATGAACATCCGATTACCTTCCTGAGTGCTCTGTTGAAAGATACAAAGTTAAGGCATCACAATATTGAGAAGCAAGTGTATGCCTTGGTTAAAGGAGTTAAAAAATTATAGCACTACATTTTGTGGAACAAGGTGTTCATAATTGTACCTGATCCAACTATTAAATTTTTTTTAATGCAGAATCATCTAGGAGAAGGAAGAGCCAAGTGGGTCACTTTATTATAGGAGTATGATATGGAAATTCAACCCATGAAGCTGGTTTGAGGGTAGGCCCTCACTCGAATGATAGTTGAAATAATAGTTGAAGTAGGACCTGAACTCATTGTGCAACAATGTCAACTAGAGGACGTTTCTCCTAGAGAATGGTACAATGATATTTTCTACTATTTGCTAAACCAAAAGTTTCCATCTCGACTGTAAGGAGTACAAAATCATGCTCTAAGGCTGAAGAGCAGCAGCTATATGCTACAGGGTTCTATTTTGTACAAGAGAAATCATGAGGGAATCTATCTCAGATGCCTTAGCAAAGAAGAAGATGCCAGATTTCTTCAAGAATTCCATGAAAAATTTGGCATTTGCCATAGATCCGACCCTTCAACCACCCATCAAATTCTATGGGCTAGGTACTATTGGTTGATGGTGTTTAAAGATGGGCACAACTATGTCAGAACTTGTCATGTTTGCTAGACTGTTGCTACCAGGGAAAGAAATGTTTCTCTACTGCTCCAATCGGTCATGGAGGTAAGACCATTTGCTCAATGGGGCCTCAACTTTATTGGTTTGGTAAGCCCACCATCCTCCATAGGCCATAGGTACATTCTAACCACTTCTAGTTATTGTACTAGGTGGACAAAATCAATAGCATCTAGACAATGCACTACTAAAGTTGTAACTAATTTCTTAGAAAGTTTTATTTTGAATCACTTTGGCTGCCCCTATGCCCTTGTGTGTGATAATGGTACTGCCTTCTCCTCACTTAAATTTTCTACTTGGGCCTTCGATTACAAAATTTCACTCAAATTCTCGTCCAACTACTACCCTCAAGGCAATGGCCTAGCTAAGTCTACAAACAAAAAAATGATAAATGTGATCAAGAAGTTGCTTGATCGAAACCCCAAGGACTGGCATACCCAACTATGTTTTTCCATTTGGGAAGATTATATACGCCATAAGGCTTCTCTGGGTGATTCCTCATTTCATCTGGTTTATGGCCTGGAGCCTATCTTTCCTGTCCACCTCAAGATTCCCACCCTCTAGTTTCACAACAAATATTATGAGGAGGGAGACCGTCGAGAAGCCTGTTTGGTTGAGTTGCTACATTTAGAAGAATTCCATGATAGAGCACTTGAAAATTTTGCCAAGCACCAGGGCGTAGTCAAAAGATGGTTCAATTGTTGATCCAAAGTAAAGGCCTTTAGAGTTTTTGATTTGGTCCTTTGTTGGGACAAGGCCCATGAAAAGAAAGGGGGACATGAAAAATTTGATAAGCTCTAGCTTGGCCCCTTTCAAATTTCAAATATTTTAGGAGATGATGTCTTTCACCTCAAGACACTCACCAAAGAGGATGTCTCATTGCTTGTCAATGGGTAGTATCTCAAGCATTATTTCCTTGCCTAAGCTTTCAAAGCTCACCTTTTTATATAGTTGTATATAGGTTATCTTAGGTTCTTTCACTTTATTGCTTCACTTTCGTTGTTGCTTGTTCTCCTGGTTGTTTTTGTTTTGATGAGAGTGTCCTTTAATTTTTGATATGGTGGTTGTGCTTAACTTGACGAACGGTTCACTTTTCTGTCTACTCTTGTTTGTTCTCTGGATAAATCTTCATTCATAACTATTGGTTTATGATTGCCTCCACACAGTTGGTTTCCTTATTTGAACTTTGATTTGATCTAGGATGGAACTCTTGTTTGAATCTTTTTATACTTATCTTAGATCACACTTAAAAACACACTTTAAATTTTTTTTGAAGGGCTATACAATAGCTGTTAGGAGGGTTGGGCAAGTGAAAAATCTTAAGTTTTCTCTAGTGACCACTGTGATTCCAAACCCACCATGAGCTTCAGTGCTTACGCAATTGAGAAAAAAGAGAAAGGTACCAAAAGAAAATATCAAGAAAAGAAAAGAAAAAAAACAAGAAAGGTTAAAACATGCAACTGTGTGGGTGTGTGAATAAATCTATTAGGGCTATGGACGCCCGACTGGAAATAGAACAATGTTTGCGGGGTGACAATAATAACTTCATTGAGGCTATGGATGCTTGACTGGAAGTGAAGCAATGTCCAGGTTACTTTTGGGGTTAGAAAACTTATGTAGCTTGACTTTCCTAATCAGTGGTTGTTTTTGCAGTCTTTGAGGAAAGGGAATGAATTCACTATGCGCACACTTTCAAAACATTCTTGTGACTTTATTCAACTAAGGATCTCGTCCTCCTTCAAGTTCCTAGTTCACCTATGAAAACCAACTTTTGGTCTGCAAAATCAGAGATTCTAGGTTCTAAATGAATCTTTACCCTTAGAATGTTTAGGAGTGTTCTCCCAACAAAGTCACCATTTGTGGTTCCTATAGCACACATGCCTCATTTAGAATGGGGACCCTCTCTTTTCACCTTCACTAGGTTTCTTTTTTCGTTCACCTCATTTTGTGTGCCCATATTTTTTAGTGTTAAGTGGTCATGGGCTCTAAAAGTCATCATCCCCAACTGACCAAATTCACCACCCCAAAAAATTCCCAAGTCCTTGGCTTTTGTGGGGTTTCCTTGGCAGGTTTCCCTTAGTATTTTCAAGTTGGTGTCCTTCACCTCATGTGGTTCTGCCCTTGTAGGTTTCCCTTTGAGCGTCATTGTCTTATCCTCGTCGTTTTTATCGATGGCCGATGTAGGACATTTGTCCATATGGTAGGTCCCGCATCCTCCATGGTTTCCCTTTTCGTCAACCGTTAGACAGTCGTGGCTAGGGTCTGTCTACTTTGCAAACCCCGACTTTCCTGCTATCGCTCTTTTGAAAATTGCACCCATATACTCTACCAACCGTCGTACAAGCATTGAATGTGGGTCACTAATGCATATTTTCCTATAAATAGCCAAGCTCACCTACCATTTTCACCAAATAGAGTCAGAATTTGTCAAAGCCCAAGCAGTCGTCGCCTCCTTTGTGCCTACATGACCTCCTAGAAGATTTGAAGCTTGGCATTCATCGATTTCTTTGGGATCTTTAGGTAAGTCTATTGTCGCTAGCCTAAAAATGTCGTTTGAGTTAAATTTGCTAAAACTGTTAAAATCTTAAGGAAAACTCTAAAATCTCTTAGGACGGCCCAAAGATCTTGAAATTCCGCACAAACCCATCTGGTGATTCCCTTGAAAATCAATCAAATGTGGCCTCTAAGGGCCTTCTGAAACTCAACTCCCTCATCGCCTTCTTCACAGAGCCATGACACCCTTGTGGTTTGCATCCTTGTCATCGTCGTTGGAGGATATGCAAACTCTTAAATGAAAAACACAATACTGGAGAGCCCTTGCAGGTTTGCTTTTGTAGGTCACCACATGTGGATGACACCTACATTGCCAACATTCTAAAAAATGGCCATCCTACACCCGTTGCCCGCATAGTAGGCTCCACCAAGCCCAATTCCACCAAGTGAGCTAAACCTAATTCAATTTTCCTATGGGTCATTCCCTATGGACTTTTGTCTGCTCTTTGCCACTATTCCAAATGCCATTGTTGAACAATAAGGTCCTTTCTCCTACTCACACCATGGACCTCGCGGTCTGCTTTGTCATCTGATGTTTACACAAGAAAATGCCAAGTTTGAAACTTCCTTGCGAGTCAAACTTTGTGGGGGGTTTGTCTATGAATTGCCCCACTATCATTTTCATTCATAAGCAGTCGAAGACCCATGTTGGTTTGATGTGTGGACTCTAACCCCGCCCTTTCCCTCTAAACATCTGGCTCAAAAATGACTAAGTGTGATGTGTTGTGGGGCCCTCGTTGCGGCTCGCCATCATGTGGTTACCATTCACTAACAAACGCACTTTGCCTTCCTTCCGTGAGGTGGAGCCTGAGTTCTCCTCTACCGTTCGACTCCTTAAAAATGAAATAATCAATGCAAAAGCCTATTGCAGACCCACCAGTGTGGACCGCCTCCTACGAGATGCCGCACCACCATTGTTGTTCCAAAATGACCATCCCCGATGGAATTCTGCCATTCCTTACCCACAAACTTCCAAATGATTGAACCAATATATTGACTCGGTCTAGACCACCCAAGCCACCTGCGGGCTTCCACCTCTTGTCCTCTATTTCTTCGTGGTAGAGCTCCAAACATCTGTGAGGCCTCCTACTTCTGCATGCCCTCAACCTACATGAGAAAAATGACCAAGTAGATGATTCAAGAGACCTCATGCTGAATTTCACCATGTGCCAAATGCCTCAGAACCTTGACTGATCTCCAAGCTTCAAATGTGAAACTTTGAGAGTGGGTGGCCATCTACGGGCTGCCATGACCCCAACGTCGTCCTACTCCTGAACACTCTTGATGGTTGCCAACCTAGCAAAACCCACATCCTTGGGCCCACATTCCTTTAAATGACCCAAACAAGCCTCAAATGATGAATGTTAATAATTTTATGATCTTTTGAATATGGATTGTTGAATCTGACCCCTATTTTGTAGGATTTAGCTAACGCTTCCCTGATTTTATGAATGTGCTTACTGCATCCTTTTGTGCAAGATTTATGGAATCTACTGTGGGACCATCAGATAAGTCTACAAAAAAAGAGAAAGGAAAGAAGATAGCCACTACAAGACAAAACTGCTACAACCACAACCACTAGAGGACAAAATAGGAATGAGACAAAAGGGTGTATTTTATATTCTTATATATTTGGGGGTAGGTGAAACCCTAATGTAGAATGAATCTTGGCCACACAATTAGAATGAATCTTGGCTATTCATTTTACTTTTTGAAAACTGTAAATAGGGGTCCCCTCTCATTTTCAAAGGGAGAGTTGAGTTGTTGTGTAAAGACATGTTGTAAAAATTTCAATAGAATGTCATTATTTTGGTGGATTCTTGTGTTTCTCACATGTTGCATGATTCATCTTCTCAAAGTTGATAGATTTAGTTAGCATTTACTTTGTTGTTCTTGGTGTTTCAAGTCACTTTTAGTAGTTTAGTTAATGTTGTTCATTGATGCTGAAGAATTCTATTGTGTTGATGCCTTTCTTGTTCATGCTTTTTGCTATTTGTTGATGATGAACAACACTGTAAAGCTAGTCTGAACATTAATTTATTGCTGCACTTAAACTCCATCTTTTATTCATGCTTTATGGTGAATGAACAACTAAAAATATATAGACCTTAGAAGATAACACTACTTTCATGAGACTGTTAAGTGGAACTTTTTTTTGGGAAGAATGTCCATTGTAGCATCCTCCATTGCCACTGTTCATCATTAGTTGTAGGTCTAGGAGCTCTTCTATCCCTTTTCCCTTTTGAATTTTCTTTGAAAATAGGAGTTAAGGCAAGATTCCAACATCCTTTTAAAGCTAAATCTAATGTTGAATATGGAGTTTTAGACTAATTTTTTTAATCTATAACAAGTGCAACTCATTTCCAAAATTCCACAGAACTCCATTTGAAGATCCAATTCCTTCCTAGCCTAGTGAAGCATAAAGGCCACCCTGTGATTACTAGAAAATCACATCAACCAATTGAACTATTCCAAGAATTTTCATGACTTGACACTCGAGAGACCTTGGGATGATCTCTCCAACTTAGTTGTTGAAATTTCCTTTCAAGAGAGGTAGCATACTTGTGTGTTGTCTGTGTTGAGAAGGTGCAGAAACACCCATCAGCAAAAGGATACTGCAAAAGTGTATTTTATAATATTCAATGAGATTTGCATGCTTCCACATCTTTCTAGCATTGTGTGGAGTGTTTAGATATGTTTTTTTAATATACATATATTTTCTAGTAATTCAAATAGACTTCCAATAAGTCATGAATAAAGTCTTTAAATGTAGTGATCCTTATTTGGCTAAACATTGTTGGTGCATTATTTAAGCCAAATAACATGATCATATACATAAATGAACCCAATTCTATCATAAATATGATCTTTGGTTGATCTTCTTCTCTAATCTTGACTTGGTGGTATATGGAGAAACCATCAATAAATGAGTAAATTTCCCTTCTTGCAACAAATTCTAATATTTATTTGGTGAATGGAATTGGAAAGGGATCATGAATACAAGCTTTGTTTAGTTTCTTGAAATTGAAACACATATCCTTATTTTCCTTGTCTTTTTGTTTGTACCACCATGGGGTTGATTCATTTTGAATCTTCCATTGACTTTATTATTTTGACTACCAACATCTTATCCAATTATGTTTTCACATTTTTTTCATATTTGGGTTGAGACGATATGATCTTTTCTTTTGTGGTTTGGATCCTTCTTTTAATTATCTTTTCATGACTCTAAATTCTTCTTGTAAGAGCTGTATAGAATACTCTACACCATGCAAGATTTCGCTAAATATTATAGCCACCCAAGATCTAGGAACTTCATGAAAGCATAAGAGAGATCAGTTATGAGAGAATAATGTTATTCTATCTAAGGATACAAATGATAGATTATGATGATATGATTGATGATTTACACATGAGACCACTTGGTTATAGAGCCAAGATGAGACATAGGATTAGATAAGATCATGATAATTGTCTTTGATGAGTCCATTTCCTGATGTTTTTATGCATGTTTATAGAAATTATCAGATAATCCTTTTAGACATATTCCTATTCTATGCTATCTTTTTATGCTTATTATACCTTGGACCTAAATTAGATTAATGTAAATATAGTTATGATATAGTAGCATTGCATGATTTATATGTGGATATGTATGGAATGTGATTATAATTTTGTGTTTAATCATGGTAGTTAACTTTGTGTGTGTGTTTTTTGAATTAACCTTTTGCAGCCCAAGAAGACACTATAGCCTGCAACAATTGGAAGTTGTAACCCATAGCCAAAGGAGGTCCAAGACAACAAAATAGGGGAAGTGTGAGAACAAGCTGGGTGTAATAACTATTGTGTGGAGACACCTGATGGAGTTAGTTGTGCATCATTATGATAGTTAATAAAGAGATGATGAAGGAGAATTATTTTATTGATAATATTTTGGATAACTAATTATGTGTTCGACATGCACATATTTTTTGTAGATGTTTAATTCTATTTGAACTCTTGTTTCTTTTCAGTTGCAGTTTGAATAATTCAATCTTAATTACATGCTCTGATATCTAGGGAGTTGTAGTTAAATATTATGGTTAAGATTTGTGTTTAGAATAAAATCCCTCGTGCTTGTATATAGCCGGTGGTTGAGTCTTTAGATAGAGGAGTTGATCAATCTCATACTGGTGGTTTTGTTATTAGTTATTTCTTAATTTTCAGTTGTAATTGTCTACACTAAAAAAATGTCCTAAATGGTATCATGCACTCGAATAAGATTTACTAACATCATTTCCTCTGAAATCCATCCTCTTTTTGCTTAATTGATTAAATTGGCCTAACTATTTAATTGATTATGTCATTTTCATCCATCAACCTCATTACTTCAATTGGGTTAATTCACCCTCTTTCATGCTAACATTTCATCTAATTAAATTAAATAAATCAATATATTTAATTTAATTTCCCAAGTCTTCTAATTTAATTAAATAATCGTAAGTTGTTTAAATTAAATGTCATTTCACCTTTCTCATTTCATTAAATCATTTAATTTAATGAAAACCACTTTATTCCTCCAAAATCCCCTAATTGCATGAATTAAATCTTGTTTAATTAGCAACTAAACTAATTTTCCTCTAATCAAAGGGAATATTCCACTAGAATATTCCTTATCCCCTTTTTGCACTTTTAATTTGTAAAATGCCTTTTTCCTCACCCCTAGGAATATTCCAATAGAATATTCTTATTCCTCCATCATTTGAAAATGGATATTTTTACTTGGCTTCAAATGCAAGTTACCTTTGACTTGTGTGTGCAGGTCAAAAGTGCGCTTGTTTGAAGAAAATGTGAACCCTTGATCCTTTCCTTGATCCATGCGATCTTGCATTCTCTTCCATTGATGAGAATCCTTGACCCATGTCTCCTCTTTTCCTCCATCTTGAACTGTTGATTAAGCTTTTTGATCTCAAACCTTTGTTTCTCATTTGCTCTCCTATAATAGATCACTATTTGCAAACAAATGGATCCATATTTTTTAGAGAAAAATTATGTTGTTGAATCTCATCCATATTTCAATTGAAAACTTATTTTTTTGAATTAACTTGCATCGAAACTCACATTTTACTCACTTTTAAGTAGTTTTAAGTTCGTTTTAGTTGCATAAATAGATTAGAGCATCCATTAATGGCTTCCATACATACATCCTAGTTTATATATGCATTAGGTTTTTCATCTTTTAGCATAATTTTAGCTTAGATTAGCTTAGCAATAGCATAATTAGATCATTTGTAGCATAAAATCATGTTTAATTAGCTTGCATCATGTGCATTTTAGCATAAATCATGTTTTAATCCATTTTATCACAAAGGTTTCATCGATTCTCTTCCACAGAATCGACAGAAACAGGCTCACTAATCACGAGATTGGGAAGGGTCGTCATTTCACATCAACACGACACCAATTCCAAAACAAGATAAGTTTCAAATGGGCTAGATTAGGAATTTAACTCTTTTTGTGTAGTTTGTAGCTTTCATTTTCAATTAAATGTTTAGTTTAGATTTCCATTTCAAATGATCTTGTTTGTAGATGTAGGTATGTTTGGCTCAATTATACTTCGATTCATCATGATTCAAGTGTAATCGATCCTCACCAACAATCCTCGTCTCACATTTTGGCACTAGAAGGAGGGTGAACTATTAACTTAACAAATTTCTAGCTCAAATTTTGTTCTTTTGATGTTTTACAGGTCACAGTGACGCCCAAACTACAAACGATGATGCCTTCTATAGACTGTCACCATATAGCGATGCCCACCCAATTTGAAACAACAATGTTGATTTAATGCACTGACACTGATTTGAGTATAGTGATGTTGAATTAATCTGGAAGTATCAAAGAGTTTAAACGATGACACTCATCTTCACCAGAGCGACACTTTCAAATTACAAATCATGACACTATCATTAGCAATGACATTGAGACAAATTGTAACGCTATCGTGCTCATGGTTTTTTCTACAAAGCAACACCCATTTTCACCAAAGTGACACCCATACTTCAAATTGTGACACTATCGTGTTCATCAATGCCCAACTCTGGTAAGAAAATTTTTCAATTTTTTTTCAAATATGTGTTTTAATTTCCTTGATTTATCTGATTACTAATGCATGCTTGACTATTTTTTGGTTGTTAGACTAATAAGATTTTGCAGGTCAAAAGACATGGAGCTGAAATGAAGAAAGACTCTTCTATCTTAAATTCTATAATTGTAAAAAGCGTTTAAATGCTTTGGGGCAATTATAACCCAAATTTCATGCTTTCTATCTTTTGTTTAGGAACTCACTAAATTTCAATTTGGTCTTAAAATGAATGCTCAAATGGGACTAAAATTGAACCTTCACATTATCATTTTTCTTTGGGCTTAAAATTGAACGAGAAACTTCATACTTGGTTTTGGTGCTATAAAAGAACTCATCATTGCTTTGAGGATTAAAATAAACTTGTGTTTGATTGGCCTTGTAAAATTATTTACAACTTGTGTTTGATTGGCCTTGTAAAATTATTTACAACTTGTGTCATTTAAATGTGTATGCACTTCTCTCGCACTTCATGATGAATCAAAAACGTTTTCGTGACCTTGGTTGTCTAAAAGCTTACTTACACATTTCAATTCGAAGCTAAAATTGAACAATCATGCGAGTGTGAAGGAAAGGCATTGTATATGCACCCCCTAAATGCTTTACACAACTTAGGTAGTCGAACTACAAATGTACTTCTTTGCTATTGTCTATCTTTAGAGGGCCTTCCTTGGTGGGAAAAAGTATTCACCTCAAGTGAGCGACTCAAGTGGTAACGAGTTAATGTGAAGCTCTTCCAAACCGCGATATAAATGTGTGTTACAATGAAAATTGTGCTAAATGGGAAGTGTTACATGATAGCTCTCCCCCAATGTCTTGATGATGTGTAAATCCCTTGTTATAAGGGTTGGGAGACCTCTCACAAGGAGTTTATCATTACATGGCCTAGACTAGATGCCCTTATTACAAACCTTTCTTTATAAATCCAAAAATCCTTAATACTTGTTGGTGCAAGAATGTTCATTCTGAAGTCATCCCACGTTCTTACTATTCAATTGTAGAAATAGAAAAATCCTTTTGATCTTTGGATTTTAAGGATTTTGAGATTTGGTGGTCCCAAGAAGTGTGTGCCATGGAGGGGAGCTAGTATCGCCAAATCTCTAATTGTTCACATTGTTTAGTGTTTGGAGAATTCCAAGTGGGAATTCAACAAAGTATAGCCATTTTGAACCTAGGATCGTAAGTGATTGTGAGTCAGTTTGATACATTGTTTAATTCCAAAATGTTCTAAAAACAAACATTCACTATCTCCAAAATTTCTAACACTTTGGTTTAAATATGGGTGCCTCTTGGTTTAGCTTTGATATTGCTACTTGTCCTAAGGGTTTCTATCCTTAGCAACTTCTAAATATCTTGGCTCAATCATAATCCATATTTCCCGAAGACAACATAGGTAATTGTGACTCTAATCTCATGATTTTCACGAAATGGACATTATGAAAGTTATGATGTTTTGACATAAACATTTAGTTTGGAAACTTAATCAAGAAGAGTGTTTGTAAAATCAATTCACTTAAGCAGGATAAACTTGACACAAATTTAACCTCACATGACCATTTGGAGACCGAACACTCCCATTTTAGAACTCGAAGATCACAGGTGCTATCAACCAAACTTTGAATACATTGAGGGAGAACAAATAGATATTATCAATAGTTTGAGAAGATTCACTTTTGAAACCAAGGAAACATCCAATCAGTGGAGAATTGATGCAACTATTTTGGATAAATAAGAACGAAGAGTGGATATTTTGGCTAGAAGGCCCATATTACCACCTCCCACGTGGAAATAATTATCTTCCTCTTCTTTAATGATCTCACACAAAATTAAAATCTCCAAAACAAGGTCTATTGGTCATCATTATAAACTTAGGCACCTTAGTTCACGGGCAATAAAAAAACACGCTACAACACTATACCTAAACATAAACAAATTGTTGGTGAAGTTTTATGAATGTGCACTAAGAAGATATCCAAACATGTATGCATTCTTTATGGGCTAAAATCTAGATATTTTTCAAGACAATCAACCTATCTGAATGATCCATCCCACAATCAAATTTCATGAAGTAAAACCGACATCCCATCATCACAGACATAGATATTGTAACTCAAAGTTTGGTAGGAAGTGGGTTATGTAATGCCTTGCCATGCAAACCCCAAAAGGACAACTAATGACAAAAATTTATGATTTTTTTTTTTTTAAAAGTAAAACTAATACCTAATGTACATTACCATACATGTAAAGCCACTGAACAATTGCATCAACTAACCACATCCTTTGGGGTACACATGAATGCATTACGGTGCAAACACTCCAACATAACACGAAACCCAATTATAATACTAAGCACATGCATTCATACAAATGAAAATAATAATGAACATATATCCATAATTCCATGCATAATCAACTGAGATGACAACGATACATACATCATTTATTACATATTGAATACATAGTGCAATATTACAATTGTGAAGCATATTTCCACAAGTACAACACATAATAAATACAATGATACAATTACATTCAACTTCCCTTATAACAATGGGAAGAGTACAACGATACAAGAATGATATAAAAATAATGAATAGAGTACCTAATGAGATCCATCTGAAGGAAATATAGGTCATAACACCAAAATTATTGCCAACACTAGAAAGCTCAGGAACCACTGCAATAGGTACATCTCTGCAATATCACGATCGTCGGTGGGGAATCCAATGGGTGCATAGCATGTTCCACCTAGCCATGTGGACCCTAAGGTCCACCCCCCGTGCTAGGAGATGATAGTAAAGGATCCACATCCAACAAGGTCAAAACATAAAATACTAATGCCACCCAACACAAAACCACATAAAAACATAAACAACAACAATAAAACTCTTGAGGCAACAAGATCAAGGGAAGACAACAGGCACAGTGGGAGAGTGTCATTGCATGGCCTTACATGGATTCACTAGACTACCTAACACTAGGAGTCGCCTCCATCTATGGTTAACCTAACATCCTATCTCAAGGTGTCACCCCATAGTGTGACTCATGCGAAGCCACTTACCTTTCGCGGAGACAAGGCAGTGACCTTACCAACTAGGTCTTCCCACCCATCCCTAATCTTGAGAGCACTAACGATATGGGTGAGGCACATAATTAGTCTTGTTATGAGTTTGATTATCCCAACCCATTAGTTTTTGTAATTAGGTTATTACTCATTAAGGAAACTCTTCCATGGGGGTATTCTGACAGCCTCTTTGTGTGTCGACCCCCATGAAGAGCCACTCTCCCTACGGTTACCCAAAACCAAAATCAAGCAAAGGGGGTGTACCTCATCAAGTGTACTTACAATATGTGAGGCTTGAACCATCTCGCAACCCACATATCACAACTCAGAACCAAGAACAAAGGAGGTACCAACATTAACATGAATTCCACAAATGCACCAAAACAACGAGGTGCCCAAAAGGATCAATCTTTCCCACAAGCCTCTGAAAACTACAAAATATATCCACCAATATCTCCCAAAACATAAGACAAAGAACCGAGCATAAATCATGGGTTCTCGTGGCTCAAAATCAAACAAAGATAAAACAACACATGAAATTAAAACTAAACATCATATAACCCTTCATTTTGAACAAATAAAAAGTTAAAGGAAAATCACATAAACCCTGAAATACATTGTACAAAGCAATTCACAATAACTAGTAATCGCAAAGGCATCACTTCCACATTCTATACTGCTAAGCCACCAACCAATTAATCAAAACAATTTAAACATGACCATGAAGACATTCACAACCCATAAAACCATAATGGAAAATGGCATATTATTGAATAAGGGATAAACCACGACATCTATGGTTAACATAAAATCTATATTGAAAACATACTCAAGCCATTGAAATTATTTTTGTATAATAATATTCTTCAAACTATTCCTTAATCCACTATATGGATAGCATATAAATAAATTAAGAACTAAAAACTTTCCACTCTAATGGGTTTCACATTAATGTCTTTGACCGATTATGAACGACCATAAAACAACCTAATTCTATAATGAATGCAAGTTATGGTACAATATAACATTTTCATAACAATACTAGACATATACTTAGTTGATCTAGAAGAATCTATTGCCTAACCACTTATTCGAGTTGTGATAAAATGTAAACTAGATCTTAACCGACAAGGGATTTAATTAATCATAATGGATACTCTTATAGCCAATGCTCAAAATAGTAACTCAATATCAAGATTTTAGGCATTGAATGAGCATATTCAATTCGAAGCACTTGATATATTATAAAACTCTATCAATTGTAAATTTATAAAGGAAAGATAAATATGATTATATAAATTTAAGAATCTAGCATTATGTTTTAGAAATTCATAGTACTCTCATATTTCACAAATAAGAATATACATTTGTAGTTTCTTACAATTATTTTTAAGGTAATAATACCATGATTTCCTTTACTAACTAAATTGCCAATTAAAAGAAAAACTATTATAGAGATGATATGGGTCTTTCTTTTATTCCTAATAAGGTTCATAAATTTATAATAGGTCCTTAACTATATAATTACTGAATTCATAATCAATAATAAATATCTAATTCTATTATCCGTACTTACCCCTTTCTAGTATTACTAAAATACATTTACTCTCTTACCATAGACTTTATATCAAAAAGTTTCTTTGAAATTAGACATCAAACTTCTCCATCGGGTGAAAATATTTAAATAGCGTAGATTCTTATCTACTGAGAAAGATCTCAAGTGAAGGCTGAAATTCAATGAGCTAAATTTCTCAGTTCATAATTCAAAATGTTGAAATGAATACATGCAAAAAAAATAAAAATGAACTTATCGAAATACAAGTGGTAAAGCTCAACAAAACTTAACTTGTAAACATGCAGGAGTACTCAGACCATAGGCTTGCGTGTATGCTAAGAGACATCAAGAAGCATGAGAAGACTAAGTTTAACTTAGGAATGCACCCCCATCAACAATATTGTAAAGAGTAACATGAAGATAGATGAAGGGAGGCGATCTGAGAAAACAATACTCCTAGCTCGAGTACCCTCCACCCATCAACAATATTGTAAAGAGCAACATGAAGATAGATGAAGGGAGGCAATCTAAGAAAACAATACTCCTAGCTCAAGTACCCTCCACCCATCAACAATATTGTAAAGAGTAACATGAAGATAGATGAAGAGAGGCGATCTGAGAAAACAATACTCCTAACTCGAATACCCTCCAACAAACTTAGAGGAAGCCTAAAAAAAATTTGCTACTTTTCATTTATTGTAAAGAGCAAGTGAAAATAGAAGGTAATCGACAATATCATGAGTAAATCTAGCATGTACGCGACTATTGAAATATATCATGGAATGCCATAACAAGAGGTATGCACAAAAAAGTATTCGTTGCAACGGCTTAAGAATATTCCGAGCAATGCAACGGTGGGGGATAAATGAATTAATGGGGCACTCAAAAAACACAAGGAATCTCTCAAATTTTTTTGATTTAAATGATGCACTTTGGAACGCATCCTACCATTGTAAGCTTCTCCTGTTTTCTAGGCGCATGCAGCCACACGGGCAATATTGGAGGGCGTTGCATAGGCAGTCACAAAGGCTTAGCAGGGTAGATGCTCAACAGGGGTGCGCTTAAGATTTGATGAAAAGGCTATAGAACTTTTCGCAATGTACACCGATACCCATTCAACAAGAATTCAATTACTAAACAAAAGGAATCAGTTTCCAACCATAATGCATCCACCAAAATTAGATGAAATCAAATTGCCAAGGCATAAAGTATATGCAACTCCAAGTATTAGATAACAAGGAAATAAAAATCGCTACTCAAAATCAATGCCAACATAGATAAGTCCATCAAAAATGAAATTGAAGTACATGTGGTACTGAAAGCAAATTATCATCATTAAAATAATTTCTACATAATATATGCATGTTGCAATTGACAATCTAAAATGAAACATCAAATGGCAGACAATACAAAATGTAGTTCAAAGTATATGTCCATTGATTATCGAATTCTATAGGAAATAAAACCATCGAACCGAATATTCAGCATCCTTTGTTCGACTCTTACCTGGATTCCAATGCTACCGAAACAGTTACTAGTGTTGAGATCGACTTCTACGTCCATAGCAATCCGTTTTTTCAAAACCTTAATCTAATCTTCAGTAATTCTTCCCCAATCCAATTTTTTTTTAAAACAATCAATCGAAAACAATTATTCAATAGATTATTCTTGCAGATAAAGTTATTTGTTCCAAAAAAAAAAAAAACCATCATCATCCCTCCCATTCTTAAAAGAAAAACCTCGAAAATGCTTCGATTTTTCCCACACAAAAATCAAGCACCATCACTTAATCAAGCAAGTTCCCTTTTTTTGACATTCGTTTGAAGTTATGCATGTTCTGCATGTGAAATCTTTCCATCTTATATATTTGTTTCTATCTTTTATTGATTTAACATTATCACTTTATTTTTCATTTAATATTATCCCCAAAATAATATTTTATAAAACAATTTTATCCAATATAAGAGTTTAAAAATAAACAATATTAAAATTAAAACATTATTCCACCACCTTTTATATAATGTTTACCATTTTTAAAAAATAATAATATAATATATAATTAACAAATCATTTAATCTTATCAAATTAATTTAATAATTAATTAATGACAATGTAATAAAATCAACATGAAACTAATGAACATCGATAAACCAAACTAACTAATTAAATGACATTTATAAATAACAACTATGTTAAATAATTAAACCACACTAATAAGACCATTAAAATAATCAACAAGGCAACACAAATAAATTCTTACGCAAATGACCCAAAGACCAATACAGAGGGGGTATTATAGGCTGTAATTCTTTACCGCAATTGTTACCGTTTGTTAAGAAACTACTATGCTCGATCTAGGAGGAGGAGAACAGGTCTAAACATCCCCATTTATCCTCTCATCTAAGTCAACATTGGGTCTTTAGGATTTGAACATTTTTTAGAGGTCTAGCATCATTCTCACTACCGTGATCTTGGAAAATATAGGTTCATTATAAATCAACATTACGGGTCAAACATTTCATCCATCCCTTCATCAAAATTTCATGCTTCACCTCATCTATCTTTGTGAAACTTTCGAACATACCAACACTCTTTTGACTTAAACATCAATCAAACCGACCTCTAACTTGGCTACGTTGTATGTGAAATGTATCCTTTTCCATGCACCTAGTTGACTTAGTTATCATCCCTGAACTAGTTTATCTTGAAGTTCATGAGTTTACCCTAAAGATTTTGAAGTTCATCAACATCCTTTATCAAACATTAAACATCAAACTTAAGTCAAAAGAGTTTTCCCAAAATGATTGCGAAGATCATTTTCCATATCACCCATCTTTTCATCCCCCATTATCATCATTGCTCCAAAAAGACTTAGAGCATCCCTTTTACCTAGATTTGAGTCAACTAGAGAGTTCAAACATTATAAATCTCAACACAACTCTCCCACCAGTGACCCCAAATTTATGGTAAAAACAAGATCACAATACAAGAGAATCGTGGAGAAAACCAAAGTCACATTTACCTCAAGTGATCCAAATCCTTTAGAATTTGACCCAAGAATCGAAGTCATGCCATCACAAAAACCATCATCTCCAATAGGACCATATGAGATCTAGAATATGTCACAAACAATCCCTTTGAGCTCACTAAGGAGGAAATCGTGGAACATCAAGCCTTTGAAACCATAGCTCCTATTTCCCCATCATTTATGGCACAAAATTTGGCACAAGGCTTTACCACTCCACCAATAGGGATAAATCAAACATCTACTCCTAGTCTTGCAGCCGATCTTGCTAAGGACTTTGGTATGACTCTTCCATTTGAAAGCAATATACTTGTGGGTACTCTTTATACCAATCCTCCACCTCCAACAACCACTTAGACGCCTACCTTTGGTGCTCCTCCCATCCCCAAAAATTAGAAACAACTACATAAACCTCTTGACCTTCATTAATCCACCACAACCTCCACCTATCGGGGACATCCATCTTCATCTACATCCATGAGTACCACAAGTATGCCCACCATAACGCAAAGCAATATAGACCAGGTATCTCAAGGTATTAAGCAAGGGAATGTCCATATTGTATCATCGAGTCAAACCTCAATGCAAATAGGGACATCTTTACTCAATCCTTCCATGGGTTCATCCATACCATTGTTATCACATGACACATCCAATTCATCTATCATCAATCCAAATCAAAACAATACCTTGGGTATAAACCCTATCAATCAAGGAATTACTTTGGTCATACCTCAAGCACAAGGAAATCCCCCAAACATTGGTCAAGGGAATCCTTTCAATCAATGGACTCAAGGTCCTAGTATGTCAGCATCCTTGCAAAATATAATTACAACATTTGTATCCTTCCCCATGGTCCCCTTCACCATGCAAAATCAAATGGGATCTCAAACTTACATTCCTCCATATCAATCCACTATTTTACAAGGAATGTTGAACCAAGGAAACTATCAACCTCTCACCACCAACTCACAACCCATCGAAAACATCAACACCCATAATCCATTGTAGATGTCCTAACAACCAACTAGTCCTATATTGCAAAATCATACCTTAGCCTTACAAAAAGATTATCAAAAAGTCATCCAACAACAAAAACAAGTAGCCTTAGTTGCATAGCAACATCAGCAACAACAACAACAAGCAGCCTTAGCCACACAACAACAACAACAAGTAGACTTAGTAGCATAGCAACAACATCATGCCCAGCAACAAGACATTGTGGCATGAAAATAACAAGCTTATCAAGCATCCTTAGTAGCGCAACAACATCAATCCCAACAACAAGCCATCGCGACACATCAACAACATCAAGCCCAATAGCAAGCCATCGTGACACAACAACAATAGAAATCCCAACATCAAGCCCTTGTGACTCAACAATAACAAGAATTACTAGCTCAACAGTATGGCCAATATCAACAACAACAACAACAAATTTCCTACTATAACCCTTAACAAAACATCATCAATCCAAACACGCTAGGAACATACACATCAACACCTCAATCACCTTCACATAATCCCACTCCACCATACACCCCATACAACACACCATCATATCAAAATCCCATATACAACTCATGCACCATCCCATCATATGTTCCTCCACCAAATCTACAAGATGATCTAGCATCGCAACTCAAGGTGCTATCCCAAGAAATGCAGGATTTTTGAATGGGCAAGACAAAGAAGACCCATACATAGAACCTATGTCCTTACCCCTTTTACCGCAACATTGCAATGGTACCATTCCCTCTTGAATTTGAGATCCCCAAATTTGATAAATACAAAGGGAGAGGAAGTCCCATAGACCATGTCAAAGAATTCAACGTCATGTGTATGGAGGTAGCTTATAATGATTCATATCTAATGCTCCTCTTCCCTCAAAGCTTAACAGGTCTAGATATGGAATGGTTCTCTCATCTATCTCCTAGCATTAATTTTTTTCAAGAAATCTCTGATAAATTCATCGACCACTTCTCCTTTAATCTAGATATGGACGTTAGTCTAAAAGAGTTGTACACTCTCAAACAAACCAAAGGAGAATATTTTGCCAATTTCTTACAACGATGGAGACAAAAGCTAGTAAGAGCAAGTGGACTCTTCCTGATGAGCAACAAGTGGGAATCATCATTGCCAATATGTATCTTGATCTCTCATTCTACTTGAAAATGTAGTGCATCACATCTTACGACGAGCTTGTCCCTCGAGCCCTAAACATTGAACAATCTCTAATCTTACAGGGAAATAATCAAGCTTATAACCTCCCATCAACAAGTTCAAATGATAAACCTCGTGTCTAGGCTAAAAAAGAGAAGTGACAAATGACAGTGTGGTAGATGCTAAAGTGTTCCTAAGTGCTCCTAGACCTAACAAGAATCAAGTTGCTAACATTCAACCAACTGTGTAGCAAACAATACCCCCTTAGAACAATCAAATCAATAGCACTGATATGCAACAAAGGTGAACTACCAACAAGAACAACTATCCCAAGTGCAAGTACACACAATTATCTAAGCCTATCAAAACCATCATGAAAAATTTGGTAGACTCAAATATGATAACCTTTCCCAACTTTGAAAACTATCAAGAATCGCAAGAGAAACCATCCTGGTACAAAAAGAATGATCTTTGTGACTTCCACAAAATCAAAGGATAGAAAAGTGCAAATTGCACGAAACTTAAGAACATCATCCAAGATCTCATAGAGAATGACACCATCTCTTTTGAAGTACCAACTAGGAATCAGGATCTCAAGATATACATGAACCCTTTACCAGATCATAACAAAGGGAACAACAATGGGAAAGCTAAGGATTACAAAAATGTGCAGCATAGCTATTCAAATGTGGTCGCATACTTTGATACAATCATTATAGTGGTCACCATCAAAGGACCTAGTTTCGAGTGTGGAGTCACCACACAATGTGGAAAGGTCACTATCCAAGGAGTCCCACCTAATTCTAGGGCACAACCTACTTTTCCAACATTGAATCCCAACAAGTATAATCTCCTAGACCAACTTAAAAAGACCCCCAAACATATATCAATCTTAGAGCTATTAAGGCTATCTCCCACACAAATAAATCTTATAGAAAGCCTTATCAGATTCATCTATCCCTGAGGATATTGATATATATCAATTTCAATCTATGGTAGGACACATTACCGACCACGTTCTTACCTTTTCTGAGCAAGACCATCACAACCATCTCATAATTGTGCTTTACACCTTGAGGTCTACATTCATAAGAATAAGATCAAGAGAGTCTTAGAAGATGGAGGTGTTGGTCTGAATATTTATACCCTTAAGTTGATCAAAGACTTGGGCTACTCAAAAGATACTGTTAGAACTGGAAAAATCCACTAAAATCCTAAGGTTTTATTCTCATTGGAACCTATCACTTTCCTATTTTTTCATATACCACTTCACTCCCATTCAAATTCCCATTCATTTGCTATATTTTCCATTAAAAAATCATTCTTTCCATTCATATATACCTTGCACCATATACCGTTGACTATCATTTATTTAAAATCTCATTTACCGCTTTACCGTGGCCTCCCACAAAAGGGCCTGCGGTATGGCGGTACCGGTTAGCTGCTAAGCACAAAAAATTTACCGTGCCACTATGTGCGGTCTAAACATAGACCGTAGTATCACGGTGGGCAGTCATTGATCGGCCAAATAGGCAGACAAGAGGCTCACCGCAGTACCGCAGGGGGTTCAAGCGGAGATCATGATAACTGCAGTAATAGTCAGCTGTTAGACGACAAGTGATGAGGTGACAAGTTGACGGTTAAGGCATGGTGGGGGAAGTGTAAAAGACATTCACCGCGATACCGCAAGGGGATCCAAAGAGGACCACGGTAACGTGGTAGACAGTCAGCAAAAATGGTTGGTGGTGAAGTAATGAGCGGCTAGTGGTTTGCAGAGAGGCTACTGCGGTACTACTGGTAGTCAAGCTAGTGACCGCGGTAGCACGGTAGACATGGAGATTATTGTCATGGTGAGCGGGGATGGCAACAAAGGATAACGGTTAGCGGTTACCGCAGTATTGCGAGGAGTAGCCGGATAGACCACGGTGGTGGCGGTAAGAGGAGATGGAAGCCGTGACAGTCAAAGGTGGGCCCGGTCAAAAGTTGACCACTGTTTAATGACAGGAATAATTAAAAGCTACGAAAGTGAAAAATCAAAGGCTTCCAAAGTATTAAATTAAAATCAAATGCCGAACTATGTAAAGATATTTGATTTTTCTGACAAGGCAATTAATTAAATATTTTATTTAACTGTGAAGATTATAAACGGCCATAACCAGAAATTTGAAGGGTCACAACCCTTGAGATGTAATGTATAAATATTTGCAAAAATCTGAAGGATAGGAGTAGTGAGAGAGATAGAAAAAAGCAGTAGTTAGACTGTAGGAGTTAAAATTTTCCCAAGAAGGGACTGGGATGGAAATAATGTATAAATTTTTCTTGAAGTAGAAACAATGAAGACTAATGTTTTAAATTGGTGAATTTCTCTTTGGTGTTTAGTTGTTGTGTTGCATTAATTTATACTCTTTATTTTGGTTGTCTCCAACTTGAGGTCTTTTAATCATTTAAATCGGCATATCAAGCATATTCCCTGATTTATCAAGATATATTCCATTTTGTGTGATTTGACTAATTGGTGTTTGCAAGCCAGAATTAAATTCTCTTAATAAATCACAGTGGTTTTGAGATTTCTTTTGGATAGTTAAAGAAGAACCTGATAGAGAAACATTCCAACACTGTTTATGCAAGTCATAGACTTAGTGAATTTTTTATGCCAGCCATAGAATTTTCAGAGTGCCTAACAACTAGAGTTAAGCCAATAAGAGGAAACACATATCATTTTGACTCCATTGCCCATGTGGATAGAAGGCACTGATCTGCCACAACCCAGAGATACAAATCCATATCAAACAATTTATTCTAAAAACCTTTCATTTGTGTAATAGGAGTAGGAGTGGTTGTAGTAATCTTATCTGTCCACTTCCCTTTGCCATTGTGGATAGATTGTTTCACCAGGAAACACATCTTAAATCTGCAACATACAGATAAGTGCACCCGCCTAGGTTTTGCAAAGCCTGAAGAGAAGAAGTTACAATTGCGTCAATTGGACTTGTTAGTTGGCCAAAAGCGTTGTGAGAGCTTGGCAACCTCTCGTGGTTCAAACCTACATTTTTGAGAACCAACAAATTGGCTACTTTGTTAGGGAATAACCCATCAAGAAATCTTTCAGCCTATCCATTGATAAAGTAAAAATAGTTTCAAAATTGGTCTTCAGTCAGAGAATCATACTTGTACAGTTTGCAGTTCCCCATCTGAGTCACACAACCAACAAATTGGCAACTCTGTTGGGGAATTACTCGGGAAATTTTTCAGCCTTTCCATTTATAGAGTCAACAAAAATTTCACATTTTTTTGGAGACTCCGCTGGGGGCAAACCAAAGCAATATCATACTCTATTTCATTTTCCTACTTTTGGAAAATTAGGTGGACTCTATTTTGATTTGATATATAATGCATAGATATTGTGGAGCAGTAACTTTTTGTCAAGATGGCAGAAAAACAAAGATGACATCAGACAAGGAAAGAATTGGAAGAAATGAAACAACAAGTGTTATACTGGGAACACAAAAACCTACAATTGAAACAACAAATGTTGCAATTGGCCTACAATTGAAACAACAAATGTTGCAATTGGGACTTGAACTCGACAATGAAGGTAATATGTGCTATTCACAGCAGAAGACTTATACACTGCAACCATTACCTCAAATGAATCATCTTCCATTTCCTGAAAAAAGATCAATGATCTACCAAAACCCATATGGCCCTCCAAATTTTGTCTCAATTATAGATAAACCATCTAACTTTAGTAATATCCAAGGTTACCCAAATCCTTACCCCTATGATGAGACAAAACTGTTTATGCAAATCCCTAAATTTTATGGAGAATGGAATGAATCAGCTTATGAGCATATGGAACAATTCTGGAATGTCATTGTCAGCTTTCAAGTTTATCCAGAGGATGTCATTATGAAATGTTTTTCAAGATCTATGAGGGATAGTGCAAGGGAATGGTTTAAAAATTTGCCCGTGCAAACTATATCTTCATGGGAGGATCTGAAAGAAATATTCTTGAGCCAGTACGAGGAAAATGATGATGATCAAGAAGAAGATAATGATATTCATGCTCAAAGCCAAGACTCCATTACAGAATCAAAATGTGGAGTTTCCCCCTTCAATTCATTTTTTGATATAAGGAGATATAAGGGGGAATCTGTGAGATCTTTATACAGCAGGATGACAGATGTCTGTATGCAATTACCTCCTCATTGTAGGCCTACAAAGCCCCTATTTGTTGCACAATTTCTAAGAGCATCAAAGCCTAAATCAACTCATTGGTCAAGATCATTAAAGCAGCGTGTTTTGGATGCAACAAATAAATTTATTGATTCCATGCTTGGGACAATGTACATGGATACTGTCAACAACGGATCTAATAGTGATATCATGAATGATCAAATAATGCAGCCAATGGAGGATAAATGTGCAGTCAAGATTCCCAATGACAATTGTTCAGACTTGGTAGATGATGATGATATGAGTGGTCAATCATACATATGGGATGAGGAATACAATGATGAAGATGTTCTTGAAGATACACTTCATAAGGAATATGTTGGTGACAAAGCAAGCAAGAATGAGAAAATTGAGCCCTCATTCTTAGACCAACACCATGATGGCACAATTGATGATAAGAAAAAATTCATGGCAGAAAGCTTGCATGAGGAGGATGAAGATGTAGAAGATATCTCCTGCATAACAGATTGTGATAGTGTGTGTTATGAGGGATTCATTGAATACTCAAATTGCGAGGATGAAGGTATGGATGTTGATCTACAATAGGATGATTATTGCAGTTATTATGAAGATCAAGAAGAGGTTGGAAACATGGTTGAAGATATGGAAGCAGAGACTTGTTCACTCAGTAGTGAGCAGGTTTCAAATTTTTTAACTCTGGAATACCAGAAGTACGCACGTGAAAATGATTCTAAAGTTTTGGCTCTAGCCTACATTTTTTTTACAATGAAATTAATAGTTCATGTGACACCATATGCATCTCTTAGATTGATGAAGAAATCATTGAAGTTAATCATGAATCCATTTGTGTCCAAGAGGAGGTATGTGATTTAAATAGTTTTTTCCTGCAAGAGGAAAATATTGGTTTACATATAATTGATGATGAGTTCCCAACATTTGTTGATTCAAGTATGTATGAGGATGACTGTATGAATCAAAAGTGTGTGTCAGTGCCAACTGAGAATAAGAAAGATATGGAGAATAGCTCTGATTTGATTGTTCTAGAGAATGTTGATGAGATTGAATTCTCTGGTTGCCACAAGGAGTATTTAGATTTGCAGGCCCCAGTATAGTTGCCTGATCATTCAACAACATATGACAGTGAGCATGCCTATGAATTTTTTGTTGAATGTGAATACACTTTGTATGCTAAGGGTGATAAATATTTTCCATGTGATAATGAGAATGATGAAATGCAGAGTGGTGAAAGGAATATGAATTAGGCTGAATACAATGCTTTTTTGAAGGCTTTTAATGACAATGCATGTTGCAGGATAAGTGGAATGGATAGTTTCAAGAAAGGTCTGATGAGCTCAAAATAGAATAAGGTAAATGATAGAGGAAAATGCAGGCTTCTCTTTTGGGTGGTCTGGTACCATCCTTTATGGTTTAAATTTTGAAACCATAGCAAGTACAAAGGATTGGGGATTGCCAGTGCATGGACAATTCCTAATAAACCTCTTTAATCATTCACTTCCATGCACAATAATTTTCGAGGATCTGAGTTTTCTAGTACATGGACATTCTCAGAGGTTCCCTTGTTGAAAAAATATTTTTTCCATGTACAGTAGTTTAGGATCCTTTTCATTCCCTCCATTTACTCCATTTTCATGTCCTTCACTTTTCATTCCCTCCATTTTTCGTTGCCTTCATTTTTCATGGCTTTGCTTGGTCTTCCCTACCAAAGATATCCTAGATTTTTGTAGTGATTGCACAATCACTCATCCCCAACAGGAGCCACTGTTAGAACTAAAAAAATCCACTAAAATCCTAAGGTTTTATTCTCATTGGAACCTATCACTTTCCTATTTTTTCATTTACCGCTTCACTCCCATTCAAATTCCCATTCATTTGCTATATTTTCCATTAAAAAATAGTTCTTTCCATTCATATATACCTTGCACCATATATCACTGACTAGCATTTATTTAAAATCTCATTTACCACTTTACCGCGACCTCCCACAAAAGGGGCTGCGGTATGGCAGTACCAGTTAGCTGGTAAGCACAAAACGTTTACTGCACCACTACGCGCGGTCTAAACATAGATCGTGGTATCGCGGTGGGCAGTCATTGACTAGCCAAGCAGGTAGACAAGAGGCTCACCGCGGTACCGCAGGGGGTTCAAGCGGAGACTGCGGTGACTGCGGTAACAATTAACAGTTAGACGACAAGTGATGAGGTGACAAGCTGACGGTTAAGGCACGGCGGAGGAAGTGTAAAATACATTCACTCAATACTTGGGGGGATCCAAAGAGGACCGCGGTAACGCGGTAGACAGTCAACAAAAACGGTTGGCGGTGAAGCAATGAGCGGCTACTGCGGTAGCACGGTAGACACGGAGATAACTGTCACGGTGAGTGGGGATGGCAACGAAGGATAACGGTTAGCAATAACCGCAGTACAGCAAGGAGTAGCTGGATAGACCGCGGTGGTGGCAGTAAGAGGAGATGGAAGCCATGTCAAAAGTTGACCACTGTTTAATGACCGGAATAATTAAAAGCTACGAAAGTGAAAAATCAAAGTCTTCCAAAGTATTAAATTAAAATCAAACATTGAACTATGTAAAGATATTTGATTTTTCTGACAAGGTAATTAATTAAATATTTTATTTAACTGTGAAGATTATAAACGACCATAACCAGAAAATTGAAGGGTCACGACCCTTGAGATGTAATTTATAAATATTTTCAAAAATTTGAAGGATAGGAGTAGTTAGATTGTAGGAGTTAAAATTTTCCCGAGAAGGGACTGGGATGGAAATAATGTACAAATTTTTCTTGAAGCAAAAACAATGAAGACTAATGTTTTAAACTGGTGAATTTCTCTTTGGTGTTCAATTGTTGTGTTGCATTAATTTATACTCTTTATTTTGATTGTATCCAACTTGAGGTCTTTTAATCATTTAAATCAGCATATCAAGCATATTCCTTGGTTTATCAAGATATATTCCATTTTGTGTGATTTGACTAATTGGTGTCTACAAGCCAGAATTAAATTCTCTTAATAAATCATAGTGGTTTTGAGATTTCTTTTGGATAGTTAAAGAAGAACCTGATAGAGAAACATTCCAGCACTGTTTATGCAAGTCATAGACTTAGTGAATTTTGTATGCCAGCCATAGAATTTTTCAGAGTGCCTAACAACTAGAGTTAAGCCAATAAGAGGAAACACATATCATTTTGACTCCATTGCCCATGTGGATAGAAGGCACTGATCTGCCACAACCCAAAGATACAAATCCATATCAAACAATTTATTCAAAAAACCTTTCATTTGTGCAGTAGGAGTAGGAGTAGTTGTAGTAATCTTATATGTCCACTTCCCTTTGCCATTGTGGATAGATTGTTTCACCAGGAAATACATCTTAAATCACCAACATACAGATAGGTGCACCCACCTAGGTTTTGCAGAGCCTGAAGATCAGAAGTTACAATTACATCAATTGGCCTTGTTAGTTGGCCAAAAGCGTTGTGAGAGCTTGGCAACCTCTCGTGGTTCAAACCTACATTTTTGAGAACCAACAAATACCATTGAGAAAACAAAGAGTAACACCATCAGGGCCTATGATGACCAAGAGCAGGTATCACAAGGCATCATTGCATTACCCATTCAAGTGGGACCTATCATTGTAGAAACTACTTGCCAAGTGTTAGATCTTGAACTTCCATACAACATCCTGCTTGGTCGACCCTCGATCCATGCCTTAAAAGGTGTCGCCTTGACCTACCATCAATGTGTCAAGTTTATTTTTGAGGGTAGAAAAATTACAATCTATGGAGACCCTGAGCCTTTTTACTACTACAAGAATCTTGAGGCTAAGTTCTATAAGATCCCCCAAGTTCCTAAAAATGATGAAGGTCCTACATCCACACCTACCTCATTTGTTGATCTCTCATCCCTTGCATCTACCTCAACAACGATTACACCCATTGTGCAAAACATCCCTAACATCAAAGCAGTGATCCAAGATAATGGTTGTGGAAATTATAAGCTTTTAAAAGATACCTTTGTCTTAGGAGAATTAGCTTTTTCTCCTCAATCTCATGGGAAACCCACATCTTCCACCACAAAACCTGAAACAATCAAGATGGCAGCTACTACCTTCACCAAATGGGGGGATCTGAATCAAGAATATGTCAATGAGGAGGATATCTCTAAACTCCTCTATCTGGATGAATGACCTATCCCTGTTCTTCCTATGGAATATGATAATAAAGGCATGCATCTCATGAAGGGAATGGGTTATAACAAGAATGTGAAACTGGGACAAAATGACAATAGCTTGCTAGAACCTATTTTTCCTGATAAACAATTAAGGAATCTTGGTTTAGGTTGTACTACTAGAAAGGTTACCCTTATTGGAAAATGTACTTACGTTAAACTGGTTGAGGCTTCCTCTTGGTTACCTACACCACGTGACATGACCTTAGATGAATTCCCCCTTGATATGGGTGACCTATTTGAAAATAACTCCCTCTTCATGATATCCAATACATCATTTGTCCAAAGCAATCAACCCACTAAACTACGCTTGGTATACCTGCAACTTATTGACATGGACCAACAAGGACCACCGATTTTGGATTTATTCAAAAATGATGAAGCAATCTCATAATTCATGGGAATTCGTGACAACTTATCCTGGTTAGATCACAAAGAAGGTTTCGATATAGAGCTAGATACGGGGGCATACTATGGAGAGACGATTGAATCCTTCAGTTGCAAATGATGAAATGCAACTAACATGCAAATCCTTGAGTGAAAACCACACTATGGCACTCTCTAATCCCAAAATAGTAAAAAGAAAGGACGTATCCAAGGGTGAAAACCTCTTTGAGGCACCCAAGGATGAGGGATTCAATCTCCCCCTTAGTGTAATGCATCTTGAAAAGTCAGCAGTGCCAGCAGAAAAGGCTACCCTAGTCAATCTAGGAACAAAAGAAGCAACCAAGATCACTTTCTATGTTGAATCCTTGTTGGATAACAAATAGAAGAACCTAGCAGCATTCCTAAAAGAATTGAGGGATAAAATTGCATGGTCGTACACAGATATGCCTAGCATTGATCCTAAAGTAGTTTTGCATCATTTAGTAGTATATCCCGAAGCCAAGCTAGTCAAGCATAAATTAAGAAAGATGCACCCTCATATTACACTCTTGGTGAAACTAGGGTTACAAAAAAATTTGGACGTTGGGTTCATCCGACCAATAGATTATCTTGAGTGGGTTTCAAACCTAGCACTAGTCCCAAAACCCACTGGGGGCATTAGAATCTGCACTAATTTCAGAGACTTAAACAAAGAATGCCCAAAGGATGATTTTCCTCTTCCCAACATTGACGTCATTGTGGACCTAACAGCTAGGCATGAAATTGTATCATTCATGGATGGTTTTTTAGGCTACAATAAAATCAAGATCGCCAAGGATGACCAACATAAAACTGCATTCACTTGTCCATGGGGAACATATTGGTGGAACATAATGCCATTCGAGTTAAAGAATGAAGGAGCAACTTATCAAAGAGAAATGATCTTTATCTTCCATGGCATGATCCATAAAATAGTTGAAGATTATGTGGATGATATTTTGGTGAAATCAAAGAAAAGAAGTGAGCACATACCAGTCTTAGCACCCATCTTTGATAGGCTTGAAGAATACATAAAAGTGTGTCTTTGGGGTTACATCAGGGAAACTTCTTGGCTTCATTGTCTCATAAAGAGGGATAGAAATTGATCCAGCAAAGGTAAAATCCATTCTCGACATGGAACCACCGCAAACACTAAAACAGATGAGAGGATTACAAGGAAGATTGCAATCCATCAGAAGGTTCATAATGTAGCTATCAAATAAGATCCATCCCTTTTCACATCTTCTCCATAAAGGGATAACCTGCAAATGGGATGAAAAGTGTGATAAAGATTTCTAGCAGATCAAATATTATCTACTAACACCTCTTGTGCTCATTCCACCAATACCAAACAAGCCATTGATCTTATATATCTCAGCAACATCGACAACACTAGGAGATCTTTTAGCACAATATGATCAAAATGGAAAGGAAAGAGCTATCTACTACATTAGCAGAACCTTGGTGGGCTATGAAATGAACTATTCACCTATTGAGAAAGCATGTCTAGCAGTATTTTTCACGTCACAAAAGTTCGGACATTACATGTTGTCACATCAAGTCAAGCTCATTGCAAAGATAGACCCACTAAAATACCTATTAGCTAAGGCAACTCTGACAGGGTGAATGGCCAAATGGGTGATGATCTTAACTGAATTTGACATAGAGTATGTGGAACGCAAGGCAATCAAAGGACAAGTAATCACAAACCAACTAGCAGAAGCACCCATCTATGTAGAAAATCCTTTGATATCTAAGTTTCCTGATGAATCAGTATTCCTTCTCAACCTCATAGATCAATGGAAAATGTAATTTTATGGATCATTCACCCAACATGGATCTAGAGCAGGCATTCTTTTCATCTCCCCTCAGGGTTATCGTATCCCAAATTCATATAGGCTATCATTTTCATGCACTAAAAACATTGTTGATTATGAATCCCTAATCACAGGTTTAAGGATAGCAGTTTAGTGGAAGATTCAAGAAATGAAAGTCTATGGGGACTCACAATTGGTTATAAACCAAGTCAATGATGACTATCAAACTAAAGATGACAATCTCACCCCTTACAATAATATGGTAGATAATCTCAATGATCTCTTTATAAACATAACTTTTGAGTAGATTCCTCACACGAACAACAGAGCAACAGACACCATGGAAACCATTAGATCACTATTGGACATGTCGAACAACGCCCTCCAATGTGAATTCTTGGTAGAACAACTTCTCGTGCCAAATTTTAAAATCCTTGAATCTGAATATGTGTGTGTCATTGTTGGTCCTAGATCCCCATGGTATCATGACATCTTTACCTACCTAAATAGAGGAACTCTCCCATCTGATATCACCTCAAACCTTAAAAATACCTTTGTCAAAAAGGCATCCCGATTTATGATTTTAGGTGATTCCCTTTACCGTCGAAGCATCAAAGGAACATTATTGTGATGTCTTAACCAAGAGGAAGCCCTAACTGCTTTAATAGAAGTACATGATGGAATATGTGGTTCCCATTCCAGTGTAATGACATTAGCTAAGAAAATGTTGAGGATAAGGTACTATTGGCCAACGATGGAGAAGGAAGCTCATTAGTATGTGTAGAAGTGTGTGTAATGTCAGTGGCACAAAGATCTGATTCATGCACCAGCTCAAGAATTGCAACCCATAATCACACCTTGGCCTTTTTCACAATGAGGACTTAATCTCATAGGCAAAATCACCCCAACCTCATCTAATGGCCACAAGTTTATCATAACTGCCACTGAGTACTTTACTAAGTGGGTAGAATTCATTCCTATGACATACATAATAGGGAAGCAAATTATTAAGTTTATCCTGAATTACCTCATCTACCGTTATGGTGTCCCACAAACCCTAATCTTAGATAATGGGACACCATTTAAGAATTAGGATGTGAAAGATCTATGCCGAAAATTCAACATCCAACACCGATTGTATACCCTATATTATCCCCAAGGCAATGGCTAAGTAGAGGCTACAAACAAAACCATCCTAAAAATCTTGAAGAAAAAATTCAACGAAGCTAGTCATGACTGGAATCTACAGCTAAATCCTTCTCTTTGGGCCTATCGAACCAGTATCCACACACCAATAGGTGCAACCCCTTTCTCCTTAGTCTACGGATTAGAAGTTATCTTTCCTATTGAGGTTGAGCTCACAACACTATGAGTGTCACTACAGAATCTGATCACTGATGAAGAATATAGAGTATCTCAACTGAATGAGCTAGAGTTCCTAGACGAGCATCATTTTGAGGCCTTCAATCACTTACAAGTATATCAAAACCAATTGAAGCTAAGCTATAACAAGATAACCAAATGATGGTCTTTCAAGGTAGGGGATCTTGTCCTAAAGCATAATCAAAAGAATCTACCAAATTAAGACAGTAAAGGAAAATTTGAGCCTAACTAGTTGGGTCCCTTCGTCGTCACAACAAGCTATGGATTAGGAGCATATCAGCTATCAAAACTTAAAGGCGAACCCTTCTAGGAGCCAACTAACAACTTGCATCTCAAAAAAAATTATTCCTAGTCTTGAAAGGTATAAAATAAAAAAAAAATAAAAAAAAACAAAAAATGATCAAAATCCAAAAAAATGAGAAAAAGGATTGAAAAAGTAAAGAAAAAAATTGTCCTCTAGTGAAATCCACCTTGGTGGCACTTTGGGCAAGTACCTTTGTGAAAACTTGGCAAATAGGCACCTCCATCTATTCTTTGGCTCTTTGGTACTATCTTTCTTTGCACTACCATTCATCCATCACCTATCTGCATCCTTATCATAGCTTGATGATGTGAAGTATCATATCTCTTTAGTACTACTTGGAATATTTCAAAGGCTAGTTTTTCCTGCCTATATCAAAGTAGTCTAACCTGTCACGTTGGGGGCAATTCGTTATTGATCATATCGGGTCCTTGTATATCTTGAGGTCATAAAAAATCGTATCGCAAAACACTAAAAACATTCATAAAATCTTATCAAAAATCCCAAAAGCATTCATAAAATGTTCATCAAAAAATCCAAAAACATTTGCAAAATCTTATATAGCTAAAATCCAAAAACATTCACAAAATTGTAAAGGCAAAAATCCAAAACATCCAGAAAACATCAAAATCCCTAAAAAGGTCAAAACATCAAAATCCCTAAAAAGGTCAAAACATCAAAAATCCAAAAAATAGTTCCTTATGGTTGAACTACAGGTCTTTGAGCTTGCACGTAGGCAAGGCCATCATTGATGTGCTCCTGAGACACCCTAGGCCAATCCTTTAGGAGTTTGTCATAATAAACTGACTTTTCATCACCTACGCATTTCTCATCTCGTCGATTCATTCAAACTATGTGGTCTTTGTGTGTATAACGTAGGCAAGGCTTATCTTTGATCAACCCCCGAGGCCCCTAGGATAGGTCTTTAGGTTAGGTTCTTGGTTGAAATTCCTCGAAAAATCCCAAAACATCCAAATATCAGAAAATCCTTAAAAATCCAAATATTCCAAAAACTCCCAAAAAAAATTTGAAAATTGAAAATCCAAAATCATTGGAAAACCCTAAAAATCCTCAAATAATTTGAAAACCAAAACATTCATATAACCTTTCGAAAAAGACCAAAAATAGCCTCAAAATATCTTCAAAATACCAAAAACATTGAAATATTCCAAAAAATCCAAAACCACCCATCCCATCTCGCTTTCACCCATAATAAATTCATCGTCGCATTCACCCTTTGGTAATTCAAGTAGAAAGCAAGTGTAGCAAGTCGTAAAGTGAGAACTTAATTATGAAAATCTCAAGTCTAGATCATAGGTAAACGTGTCAGTGAAGTTTGTATCAACGACTCATATTAGCATCATCATCTTAAACATTAGACAACCCTCCGATCAACATTTCCTAGGATGTATCTTTCTTGCAATGGGCATCAGTATCAATTATCACTTTAGCTAAATTAAACAAGGAAATAGATATAGATGACACTAACTATTTTTCTTTTATCTTTTCTTTTGATTTATCTTAATGACCCATTCCCAGGACCTCTCGATGATGTCTATCAAAATGATTTAGAGAGAAAGGAATGGGGCATCGATCATGATATTTCATTTATTGTGCTCATGGATATTCTTGTAATATAATCTTGGCACATACTTGCTTAGTTGTGTAGGATGCTCATTTAGGGTATGTTGTTGACTATTGTGTATGCTTTGGTCCAATGTATTATAAGCTTCTAACTTGCATTCCAATGAGGTTTCCATATGTCAAGATGTGAACAAGAGATATCCTATCTATTTTTTGAGTCAAAGTCCATTACACTAGATACAACGCCATCTTGGTTATCAATACCTGGATGCATCATGTCTATGTGTTATATCAAACAATAAGGAACGATAAAAAATACCAGTCCCAAAGTGTGAGCAACTCATCATCCTGCATTCATCTTGCATCTTGCGTTGTCTCATCAACATCTCTAATAAATTCTTGATGGATCATATACTTGTTGGATCTTTGAAGCAATTATCAAAATCAACGATTATTCATTCTTTATTCTTCTATCTTCTCTCCGCACTAACTTGGTATCATGACAATCAACAAAAACATCATCAATGCATCCATCTTGCATCCACAAATCATCAGCATACATGCATCTCATAATCGCAGCATAAAATGTATCTATCAGCATAATCATTGCATATCACATCATACATTAGGCACCATCATTTAAGTTGTGAAGAATAATATATATTTTTTATTCCAAGCATCTTAAAATCATTTGCATCCATAACATTTGCATAAGAAAAGATAATGAAAAAGAACATAACATTGCATACATCCATATCATGATCATTGCATATCACATAAGCATAATTAAAGTGCATCCATACATGAACAAATATAAGCATTTCACATCATATGCATACATATCATCCATAACATGAAATAAAGTGCACACATCACATCATGAATCATCTGTATCTGTATCATATATATATCAAAAAATGTGTCATGGTACAAAATCTGGATCAGTGTATGAACATCGATCAAAAATACAATATCCATGAGGCTATAAAAAGGAACCCATGAATGTATATCAGTAATAAAGAATGGGGTAAAATCAAAAAATGTCTATACATCGAAAAGCTAGCCCTGATGGCTGCTACCCTCTCTAGCTTGCCTCTCAAGTTGATCCTCTGCTCGGGGATGCGTATCACTATGCTATCAAAAATTTGGTTGTTGAAGAGCTGTTGGTACATCTCGATGATAATGTTGCATGTAATATGCAGCCTTTGTCACTGCCTCTCATTATAACCACGTGGAAACTATCTGACCATGAGTAGATGATATAATGCTCTCAGTCTGCTAAGGTTGAGCCACCTCCTAATCTCTCTCAGTAATAACAACCTGTATTCTCTATAATTCCTAAACTCTCTTTGTTGTAATTGCAATCACCTACTGTTGGGCCCGATCTCGCTCACCAATCAATGTTTGCACCTGCTGCTATAGTTGTTGAATATGTACATCTGGTGGTGTTGGTGGTCTTGATTGTAGTTGTTCCTATGGTTGCACCTATGGTTTCACCTACATCTATACCTGAGGCATCTATCCAACTAGGGTTCCCTTAGAACCTATCCATCATGGCCTTCTTGGCCTCCCTGTCCCCTGCCTCTGGCTCCCCTACCTCTCGGTCTCCATTTGGGAGGATCACCTGCTAGATCTATCAATTTTCATGGAGAGAAAAACCATGCATCATATGTTGGTGTAGTTTGAGCTATTGGTTGTCCCTGATCAAATGCACAAGGTTGGGCCGCTAACTGTCTAAATCTCTCAACAACCTCTAGGGCCAGAATGGTTAGTCCCCATGAAGGAAACTCTCTAGCTGACCTTGCAAAAATGGCCCTATATGCATCATCAAGCTTGTCCTATACATCCCTAAAATGACATGCTATCCTATTTGGAAGATACCTCTCAATAATATGGTGCTCTTGACCCTACATATATCAGGTCTCTCTGGAAAAATATAACTGTTGTACATCATCAAACCATGGCGGCATCTAAATCCATGGGCGCCAATGGAAAACTGTCATATCATCTATCACCTATCTCCAATACGGGAGCCTAATCTGTCCAATGTGCCTCAGAGTAATGGCACCCCTATACTACCAAATGACAAGATCATCTGGCTTGATGTCTACCATCTAGACAATCGGTCAGAGCACTACAATGTGCTCCCATGCCCAAATATGTAGCAAAGTCACCCCTACACCAATTTCCCTATCATCACAATAGGAGAAATCATGCAAATCATGGTATAAGGAGGCCAACATCATAGGGCCCCATGCAAAGTGTGTCCTCCTATGCAACATTTGATGCCACAATAAGCCCCGTCTTGGGTTGAATCCCTTGTTGCATCTATTTGGGGCCACTAACCCTGAAATGATGGCTACGATAAACAATCTAAATGTGGACATATGACCTATGTATGACTCAAGGTTGATCTGAGATGTGACCAACACAATATCCTCCATCTCCATCACCTCATGGCAGGCATCGAGTCTGAAATCAACATCATAAATCACATGATCATCGTGAATCGATAAGCGCAAAATCTGCCAAACATCCTCCAAGGTAACTGTCACCTCACCTGTTAGAAGGTGGAAGGATGAGGTCTTGTTGTGCCATCTCTCATATAGATTTTTCATCATCGCCAAATGTGTCCTAATCACTAGGGCATATGCAACATACCATAGACCAATCTCTCCTAGGTGCTCCTAGCATAGCTCTGATAGATCAACCAATCTCTCCAGTACAATAGGCCTGTGATCCCTTGACATCAATGGTGGGATAATCTCCTGAAACCACGAAGCACACAACATCAAGAAAGCATCAAAATTTTAAGTTATTTGAAATTGCAAGCTCACCAATCACAAAAGCGTCATTGTTTACAATAGCATTGCTATATTCAAATTTCAAATAGCGACACCCGATGCATTTAAAAGTTCAAATCAAAACATGTGTCGCTAGACAAGCTAGCATCATGACTCAGTTTTTGACCTACCCTAACCCTAATTTCTAAATTGATAAGTGCATCGCCAAACATGCTTGCATCGCCATTTAAAAAATGGAAACCCTAACTTTAAATTGAGAAAATCATTTCTATATTTAAATATGCGTCACTATAATTGATTTGGGTATCATTGATTTTAGTTTGGGCGTCGTTATATAGCGACGCCGCCAGAATCTAAACTTTAAAGTGTCATAAATGCATCAAAAATTTAAATTTCAAATTAGGTTTTGAATCACATATCGGTGGTCCTGCGCCTAGAAGTTTCTGGAACTCTCGAACTCAATCGACGATATGCCTGGGAAGCTCACGATGTTCCATTTCGTTAGAGGGTCAGAGCTCAAAATTGCAAGAATCTCTTAAGTGTGAATGCACAAATGAATTGAAAATGACCCTTCTTGGCTTATTTAAGCTAATAAAATTAGGTTTTTTTACCTAATTTTGCATTTAAACTAGGGTTTATCATCACCTTCACCAATTTTGCAAATGGGACCTAATTTTGAATCATTTTTCATGTTTTTGGCATAATTCTTACATCTCGGAACTTTCCCGAACCCCCTGGGATAGCTTTTCATCTTTATCGAGAAATCAACCCAAAATTCAAAATTTCCGCCTGATTACTTGAGGGGGTAGGGAATCAACTTTATCCTTTCACTGGAACGTCTAAAAAAAAGATTTTTTTTATATTTTGATTTGAGCAGCAATTCCCATCTGTGGAGTGTTATTCTTTGAGCCGAAGTAGTAGGTACCTTGCTTCAAAGAAGGGCAAAGTGTAGACACTAAAAAATATCTTGAATGGTATCATGCACTTGAATCAAATTTACTTACATCATTTCATTTGAAATCCATCCTCTTTTTTCTTAATTGATTGAATTGGCCTAGATATTTAATTAATTATGTCATTTGCATCAATTAACCTCATTAATTCAATCGGGCTAATTCACCCCCTTTTGTGCTAACATTTCATCTCATTAAATTAAATAAATTAACATATTTAATTTAATTTCCTAAGTCTTCTAAGTTAATTAAATAATCCTAAGTTGTTTAAATTAAATGTCATTTCACCTTTCTCATTTCATTAAATCATTTAATTTAATGAAAATCACTTTATTCCTCCAATATCCCCCAATTGCATAAATTAAATCTTGTTTAATTAGCAATTAAACTAATTTTCCTCTAATCAAAGGGAATATTCTTTATCCCCTTTTTGTATAATTAAAACTTTGTTTTAATTTGCAAAATACCTTTTTTCTCACCCATAGGAATATTCTAAAAGAATATTCTTATTCCTCCATCATTTGAAAAAGGATATTTTCACTTGGCTTCAAATGAAAGTTACCTTGTAACTTGAGTTACAAGTTATATTTTAACCTTTTGAACAAGTTACCTTTGACCTGTGTGTGCAAGTCAAAAGTGTGCTTGTTTGATGCAAATGTGAACCCTTGATCCTTTCCTTGATCCATGTGATCTTGCATTCTCATATGTTGATGAGAATCCTTGATCCATGTCTCCTCTTTCTCTTTTCCTCCATCTTGAACCATTGATTAAGCTTTTTGATCTCAACCCTCCATTTCTCATTTGCTCTCCTATAAATAGATCACTATTTGAAGAAAAATGGATCCATCTTTTTCAGAGAAAACTTATGCTGTTGAATCTCATCCATCTTTCAATTGCAAACTTATGTTGTTGAATTAACTTGCATCCACACTCACATTTTACTCACTTTTAACTAGTTTTAAGTTTTTTTTAGTTGCATAAATAGCTTAGAGCATCCATTAATGGCTTCCATACATCCATCCTAGTTTATATATGCATTAGGGTTTTCATATTTTAGCATAATTCTAGCTTACATTAGCTTAGCAATAGCATAATTAGATCATTTGTAGCATAAAATTGTGTTTAATTAGCTTGCATCATGTCCATTTTATCACAAAGGTTTCATCGATTCTCTTCCATATAATCGACTAAAACATGCTCACTAATCACAGGATTGGGAAAGGGTCATCATTTCACATCAACACGACACCAATTCAAAAATAGGATAAGTTTCAAATGGGCTAGATTAGGAATTTAACTCTTTTTGTGTAGTTTGTAGCTTTCATTTTCAATTAAATGCTTAGTTTAGATTTCCATTTCAAATGATCTTGTTTGTAGATGCAGGTATGTTTGGCTCAATTATACTTCGATTCATCATGAGTCAAGTGTAATCGACCCTCACCGACAATCCTCGTCTCACATTCTGGCACTAGAAGGAGGGTGAACCGTTAACAATTTTCTAGCTCAAATTTTATTCTTTTGATGTTTTATAGGTCATAGTGATGCCCAAACTACAAACAATGATGCCTTCTATAGAGCTTCACCATATAGTGACGCCCACGCAATTTGAAACAACAACATTGATTTAATGAATTGATTTTAATTTAAATATAGTGACTCTAAATTAATTTGGAAGTATTGAAAAGTTTAAACGGTGATGCCCGTTTTCACCAGAGCGATGCTTTCAAATTATAAATCACGACGCAATCATTAGCAGCGACGTCGAGAAAAATTACAACACTATCATGCTCATGGTTTATGCTGCAGAGCAATGCCCGTCTTCACTAGAACGAAGCCCATACTTCAAATTACGATGCTATCATGTTGAGTGACACCCAAATCTGGTAAGAAATTTTTTGATTGTTTTTCAAACACGTGATTTAATTTCCTTGATTTATCTGATTACTAATGTGTGTTTGATTGTGTTCTAGTTGCTAGACTAACAAGATTTTGCAGGTCGAAAGACATGGAGCTTAAATGAATAAAGCCTCGTCTATCTTAAATTCTATAATTGTAAAAAGCGTTTAAATTCTTTGGGGTAATTATAACCCAATTTTCATGTTTTCTATCTTTTGTTTAAGACCTCACTAAATTTCAATTTGGTCTTAAAATAAATGCTCAAACAGGACTAAAATTGAACCTTCACATTATCATTTTTCTTTGGGCTTAAAATTGAACAAGCAACTTCATACTTGGTTTTGGTGCTATAAAATAACTCATCATTGCTTTGAGGATTTTTTGGGTGAAAATAATGTAATCAACTTTTCAACAGATTACGCTATCTAGACTTCAGCCACAACTATGTGAGATATAATCTCTCCTCTCAGAAAGGGGAGGCACCCTTCTTACTGCTAATAGAAGCTATTGTAAATCTAAAGAAATACTTACAAAATGTACACTATACTTATGAAATGGGGGGGTGTGTTACATTCATACTTCTCTCTTTTTTCAGAGAAGATGTTTACAATGCTTCACGTTGGAAAGCTTTAGATCTGATAACTTGAAACTTAACAAACATCAATAATGTCGATATCTCTATCTTGTCAAAGCAAAGCGTAGAGATACCAGATATGATTTATAATAATAACAAAAATAAAAGGAAAAGGGAAAGCTCACGAAGGCACAAAGTCATTATGTAGCTTTTTCAATGTTGGATCTGCAAAAGTATCATTTGTCGTATTAGAAGCACAAAGTCTTCTTAGCACCACCTACCGGACCATGGGTAAATGCCTTTGGTCCCCTTCGTTTGATTGCATCATTGCATGACCTCCCACATGTTTCAAGGAAACATCTCCCAAAATTCACCAGTGATGGCAAGCAACACCCTGATGAACACATCGTCGCCTTCTACATTGTTTGTGCCATTTTGGCCATTGAACACGAAGATGTGTCTGTGAGGCTGTTCATCAAATCCCTCCAAGGGGTTTCTATAGAATGGTTCTACACTCTTCTCAATGCTTCGATCACTAGTTGGTCCACTCTTTGGATCAAGTTTGAGGAGAGATTCAAGCCCATCGAAGATGCGCATGCTTTGTTAGCACAACTGAAAACCATGTGGAAAGAGGCTCATGAACCTATGAGAGAATTTGTGGCAAAATTCAACAAGTTGGTGACACGGATCCCACAAGATGCTAAACCAATGGATCACAGCTTGAAGTGATTTTTCATCAATACTCAATTACCCAAGGTAAGTTTCTTCTTATGTAGGGAAACTCTTGTGAATGTTGAAGCAACACATCAATTAGCTACAAGCCTTGAAGATGACATGACCCTAGCCAGAGAGATCATAACTAATGGCAACTCCAACACCAACAAAAGGATGCAAGCGTCAGGATCTTCAGCATCCAATGCCATCACCCCTAGCACCAATTCCAACTTTACAGATCCTATGGTGCAACCATTGGCAAATGAGCTCCTCGCTTTGAAGAAGCAAATTGCCAAAAACAATACCAATTACAAGGACGTCCCCAGAAGGACTTTCCCTAACTACGCCAGAAACAAAACTCAGAACCGTCTTTCGACACCACAAGGTAGGATCACTCTTGAAGCTCCACCTACCAATGTTGTTGCAGGATATTATGAAGTTGAACAAGAGGACTATGCTCAGCCAAATTATCCTGAAGAACAAAACGCCGATATTTTCCAAGAGGAAGAGACAGAATCGGCTAGCGACTCCAAGATCATCTATTTGTAGATAACGGATGAAGAAGAGCAAGAAGACTTGGTGATAGAAACTTACGCTATCTTTACGTGGCATCAACAAAGCCAACTTGACAAAGCTCAAGCTGCTGCTCCACCTGAAAAGGAAAATTTTCCTGTCACGATTTCCAAAAGAGGATCTCCCTTCCCTTAGCAACCTTAAAAAGCAGTAAACCCACAGGCTAGTGCACCACGTTCCTCAACTCCAACTCTCGTTGTCCCCAAAGCTAATCACCCGGTTCCAAAGACCAATGTGCCTTTCAGTAAACCGATTAGTGAAGTCACTACATCCATTTTACAAAATTCTTTCCAAGTCTTTGACATTATCGACCATGCAAAAAAGACCAAGGTTCAAATGTCCGAGGCAGAATACCTCGAAGCTAATCGTGACCAATTTGACAGACTTGTTCAATTCGTTAAGGATCAAGGAATTACTCCAACTCAGGATTCACCCCCTGAGGTCCGAATTGCTCCTAAACCTAAGGCACCTCAGAATAATTTGGTATTTAATCCCCCAACTTCTTCTAGATGCATTGATCCATTTTTTATCTCCTTGCTGGTAAATGGTTTCAAATTAAGTAATTGTGTCATAGACTCTGGTGCATCTGATAATGTGATGCCTGCCAAAGTAGCCACCATGTTGGGTTTAGAAATGACCAAGACTTTTAGTCATTGCTTCTCTATGGAAAATAAACAAGTGCCCTTGATCGGTCAGATCAAAGACGTGCAATATGCATTTGTCGTATATCCCGATAAAAAGATCAAAATGACAGTCCTAGTGGCTAATGTACCAGCATCATACAAAATTCTCCTCGAATGCAATTTTCGCAAAGATGTTGGAGGATAATTAAGTATGGATATGTTTGAAGCTAGAATACCAGTAAAGGGCGTAATGCAAAAGTTGATCCCTGAGAAGGAAGCAAAATTCTCAATGACCCAATCAGATGATCCAAGAGCCTAGATCCTTTTTGAATCTTCGGGAATGGGAACTTATTATCTTCAACCACAAGAGGTTGGTGAATCTTCAATAGCACATGAATTGGAGAGTGTTGAATCTCTTTCTTTGATGAACGAATCATCACTAGATGATTCGTCAACATCAGATCCTGAAACTGTGTCGGATGACGAGTTTCCCAATTTTGACACCGTTAGCGTCGGTGATCCAAATGATGTTTGGTTGTTGGAATTCGATGGTAGTTGTTATTTAACCAATTTCGGAGATGGGATGGTTTTCATTTCTCCTAATGGAAATCTCTTCCCTTTTTCTTTCAAGCTACAGTTTGATAATACCAACAACACCGCAAAATATGAAGCTTTGTTGTTGGGAATGCAAGCAACGCATAAGAAAGGTATTAAAAACCTTCATGCACAAGGCGATGCTAAGTTGATAGTATGTCAGGTAAGAAACCTGTATCAAATGAAAAATGATAGGCTTAGGCATTACCACAATCTCATTTGGGATTGCATTGAAGAGTTTGATGCTTTTGATATTTCTGTGGTACCAAGGGAATACAATGGCAGGGCAGATTCTTTAGCGGTATCAGCCACTCTCCTCATCCCGCACAAATATTTCCAAGGTTCCACCTACACTATCGAGTTGGTCTTTCATCCAAGCGTCCCTAATAATTCAAAGAACAGGCAGATTTTCAGTGACGATCATCAGATAGTTGCCTTCTTAGAAAAGGCAGAGAATTTCAATGAATTGTACTTCGAAGGAAGTGATTCTCCTTTGCGAGAATCTATGTCTGGTATAGATCCAATTTTTGGTGAATAATTCTTACAACTTAAGGGGAACAAAATCCCTAAGGGGTTGGTATCTTTAGAAAGGCTCTTTGACAAACATGACCTTTACGTCAAACAACAACTCGTTGACTCTGACTCATCTAATGAGGTTGAGCAATACAATTTGGGAACTAAAGTTGATCCAAAGATGGTAAACATCGGCAAATGTTGCACCACCAAAGAAAGAAGACAGTTCACTAGACTGTTATAGGAGTGTATGGATGTTCTGGCATATTCATATGAAGATCTCAAATCTTTCCGACCAAAGGAAGCGCAACATGAAATTCCACTAAAGGTTGGAGATTTGCTTTTCAAGCAAAGAAAAGGCAGTACAATCCAAAGATATCTGGAACCATCCTTGTAGAAGTCCAGAAAATGTTGAATGCATATATAAACTTCCCAATCCACCATTTGACATGGATAGCAAATATCGTCCCTATGCACAAGAAGAATGGTGAGATCCGCATCTATGTTGATTTTAGAAATCTCAACTAGTCGTCACTTAAAGACAATTACCCTCTCCCTGTCATGGATCAAGTCTTCCAGAATGTGACCGGATCCAAGATGCTCTCCATGTTGGATGGTTTCTCTGGTTACAATCAAATTGAGGTCACCTCAAATGATCAACACAAGACTACTTTCACAACACCATGGGGTACCTTTGCATACTGTCGGATGCCCTTTGGCTTGATAAATGTCGGTGCCACTTTCCAACATGCTATGGACCTAGCTTTCCATAACGTGATGGGAAAGTTCATTGTGGTGTATCTTGACGACCTCACAGTATTTTCCAAAAAATTTCATGAGCACTGCTATCACCAGAGACAAATCTTGGAGAGATTTTGTCAGCATGGCATTTCCCTAAATCCTAAAAATTCAGTTTTGGGGGTTGCAGAGGGAAAACTCTTTGGCCCACCGAAGGAATTAAGATTGAATTAGAAAGAGTTAATAGCATCAAATCCCTCTCCCTGCCATCAAGCAAGAAGATTGTTCACTCATTCTTTGGCAAGGTAAATTTCCTACGAAGGTTCCTCCCAGACTTTGCAGAAAAAACTCGTCATATTATAAATATGATGAAAGGTAATGCCACCTTCCATTGGACTATGGAAGGGAAAGTTGCATTTGAAAATGTCAAGGAGGCAATTGCTCATGCTCTTATATTGGTTTGTCCTAATTTCACCAAAGATTTCATAATGTACATTTATGCTTCTGAGCATACACTTTCAACCATTTTGGTATAGGAAAACCATGAAGGTTTTAAATCGCCCATTGCATTCATGAGCTACCCCCTGAAGAACTATGAATTGAAGTATTCTTAGATGGAGAAACATACCTTTGTCATGGTCAAGGCTGTTAAGTATTTTTGGTTTTACATCTTGAATAGTCACGTCAAGGTCTTGGTTCCGGATACAACTATTAAATCAATTCTAACACAGCAGGAATTTGGGACAAAAAGAGACAACTAGGTTGCCAAGATTCAAGAGTATGATCTAGATATTAAACCCACCAAACTGATATGGGGACGTGGGTTGTGTCAACTCATTGCAGAGAACAACTTTGACAAAGAAGTTTCAAAAGATGAAGAAGCTTCAGACAATGAAGAAAATTCAAGTGGACTACCCCTGGTGTTGTTTGTTAGCACCATCGATGAGTGGTATTCCAACATCACTCATTTTCTCACCTACGGTGAGTGCCCCAATAATTTGAGGTCAAAATAAAAAAGTATTGTCAAGTTGAAATCAACCAATTTCATCTTGTGGGACAATGGCTTGTATAAGCATGCAGTCGATGGTACCTTTCTGCATTGTGTAGATAAGGAACAACAAGAAAAGTTGTTAAATTCATACCATGACTTGGCATGTGGAGGGAATTTTTTAGCACCCATCACTACTCACAAAATTCTGAGAGAAAAATACTATTAGCCCACACTCTCCCAAGATGCGTACTCTTGGGTACGCAAGTGCGATCTATGTCAACAATTTGTTGGCAGGCCTAAGCTAGCGGCTTTGCCATTAAAGCCAGTGGTAATTGAAGAACCTTTCCAATAGTGGGGAATCAACTTCATAGGTGTAGTAAACCTATCTTCAAGTGTTGGACATGTTTACTTCCTAACCGCTACCGACTATTTCACCAAGTGGGTAGAGGTGATTCCTACAAAGCGCACAACTTCTGAAGTAGTGTGCAAATTCTTGAAAGAGAATATTATTTCTAGGTTTGGCATGCCAAAAAAAATCATTGTCGACAACGCTTCTTCCTTTTCATCAAATGAGATCGCTGAGTTATGTTTCGAACATGGCATAACCTTGTCACATTCTTCTGATTATTATCCACAGGGTAATGGTCAAGTTGAATCAAGCAACAAGAATCTAGTGACCATCATCTGGAAGTTGGTAGAGGAGAATCAACGTCTTTGGCACAAGGCTTTGTATGATGCCTTATGGGCAGACAGGATCACTCCAAAGTGGGCAATCAATATGTCCCCCTTTCAACTCTTGTATGGGTTGAATGCCGAAATCCCCATAACCCTAGAATTTTTGGCCCTCAAGTTGGCAAAGGCTATTGAAGATGAGACCTTTGATGATTCTGTTGACAAGCGCATAATGTATCTCTCTGAATTGAAAGAGAAGCATATTCAGGTTGTTGATTGCATTACAAAACACCAGGAACAAGTAAAGAAGCTTTTTGATAAAAAGGCTAAGTCTCGGGACTTTCAAATTGCTGACCTCATTCTCCTATGGGACAAACGGAGAGAGCCAAAAGGTATGCATGGGAAATTTGACTCACTATGGACAGGACCTTTCCAATTTCACCAACTATATGGTGAGAAAATTTTCTTGCTAGCATACAGAGATGGAACACCATTCGCTCTTCCTCACAGCGGACAACATCTCAAAAATTTTACACAGTAAAGTGATGAGCATTCCAAATGTAAATATTTTTATTTTTTTATCGTCGTCGCCTAACTCCAAGCCCAATGGATGGATAAAGGCACTTGAGTTCTGGATTTCTTCTCCCTTCACTCATTTGAGAGAGTGACTGAAGAAAGATCCCCAACAGGATCCAGTTGTTATCGCGGAAACTAGCAGTGCTCGTTCCACGGATAACCCCCTATGAAACTTGTTTGTTTCCTAGGTTTGTGATGTTTAAGTACGCAAAATGAGATGATTTTCAATCCACCTCAAAATGTGTTCCAAAGTTTTAGGTAGTCAATCTGAGCATCTCCCCATGTTCATCTCGTGAAGACCTTCGGAACAGGCACCTTCGCAAGCCTTCACTGTCAAAACTTAGAAAACCAGTGAAAAGTGCAGTTGAGCTGAAAAAGTGCTCTCTGACTCCTTTTCAAAAAATTGACTAAGTATTGGAAGTGCAAGGGTGCACTTTTTTAGTGCCCTTGCACTTAAGTGATTTTGACTTAGGTGTAGAGGCACTGAAAAAGTGCGCCCTTGCACCTAAAATGTTTTTAACTTAATTTTTGTTAGTTTTGGCGTATTTTTGTTGAAACCTCTACATCTATTTTTTCTCTCCACCTTTTGCGCCTTGATTAAATGCATGACTTGAGTTCGCCACTTCACTCCTCATCACTAAAATCGATTTTTGATTACTCGTTATTCATTTTTTATGTTTGTTCTTCTCTCTACTTGTTGGTCAACCAAACTCTTTGTAGAAAAAGGCGTTTTGAAGGGAGGGCATTCTTATAAGATTTGTTTTCTTTTTTTCAGTTTTCCAGGTATGTCTTTCTCCTTTTCACTATTTCTTCTCTTGAAATCATGTTTTTATTTCTTTATTCCTGTCATACGTTTGATATTTTTCATTGTTTGAGGTATTTTTTCCCTCCAAATCGCATTTTCTCTCAAATGCATGTTCCCAGATACGTTTCTGTTCTTCACCAATCATGCCATTGCTAAGTTTCTTCTTCCCTCTATCTGAGTCATGACTTTCCTCTTGATTAATCATTCACATTTTTTCCTCTTCTTCTATTCATTTTTCTCTCTTCCATTCGCATTTTTCCTTAGCTACAAAACGCATTTTTCTTTCCTCTCCCCCACTCACATTTTTCTTCACAGTCACCATTCGCATTTTACAACTTATCATTGGTTATTGAGAACATATTAAGGCATGAGGATGCAACACCATTTCTTTAAAACTTTTTGCTCCAATGTTAAAAATTAAAAAAAAAATGCGCTCCAGCACTTCACCAATAAAATTTCAAGTCAAAGTGCAATGGCATACTTTTTCAGCGCCATTGCACCAAAAGAAATTTTCCCATAAGTGCATGGGTGCTGATTTTCAGTACTTATCTCTAAAAAAAACCAAAAAAATCACTAAGGCAAGGGCACACTTTTTTGGACTCATTGCACCATTTCCTACACTTGACCCAAATCACTCCTAGGCTTTCCAGTTTCGCTATGAATTGCTTCTCGAACATTCCTAGAATCATTTTATGTGCCTCATCACTTACACCATGCTTTCTTAGCTCCCTCCTTTCTTCACGCATCCCAATGTGTCCTTTTTGACTAACAAGTTGGTGACTCTTATTTGCAGAGTAGTGATTGATCTCAGATGACAACTAAGAAACCTCCTTCGTCTTCAAAAGCTGAAGGAAAAATGAAATACAAGTACCAAGGTGTTTACCCACCAACAGCAGTGGTTTCAAAGGTTGAAGAGATCAAAAACATGGAATTTGGCCATCAGGATCTCCTTGACTTCATCAAAAGAATTGAACAAAAGCCTCTCGAAGACTCTCTGAGAGCTATCGTGCACAGTAATCTTCATCTGGTTTCTTTATTTCCAACTATTGCACATCACACAAAGTTTGTTCTCCAAGTTGCTTCTCACTATATTTGGGAGAGCAAAAGCGTCATCAATTCTTCCAGACATGAGGTTTTGAGACTGGATCCAGACTTCTTTGACATAGTTTTCAAAATCCCGCAAATGGAGAAGTACGTTGACATCTCAGTACAGTCAACACAGGAGGTTTATGACTCAGATCCAAATAAGGCTAAGTATTTGATCAATAGTCAATGGTTGAAGGAACCTCGGCATACTATTTCTGGATGGCCGAAAGGGCTTCCTCGAGCTGACTTCAAAGAAGACATCAGAGACATGATCATACTTTTGAGCAGGGTGAAAGGATTGCCAAAAACTTCCCATTTCTGTGATTGGATGTATGAATACATCCGAATTATAAGAAGACAAAAGGTTCACATTGACTGGGGTAAACATATCAGTGATGCAATTCATGAGCAGTTGATTAATGTACCGAATACCTTGAAGTTCTACATGACTTCATATTTGGTGTATGTTGCAACTGTGATGAGACAGTTCCCAGGCCTATCCACAAAAGGGAACCAACTTTCTACGCCAATCTATGATTACTTTTATCAGCTAGAATTGAAGGAGATCCATCATCATTTCAGGAGAGTTACTGATGCTTTCTTTGCACCTCTGCTTTTCAATTTTGATCCAACTCTTGAAAGAAAGAGAGTATCAGATGAGGCTTATAGAGTGGTAAGTAAGGTCGGATGCATATATCTTCAATTCCTGACTTTTACTTACATAAGGGTAGGATGCTATATAGGCTGTCCATACATGTTGCCCAGAGATCCTTCAAACAAGTGGATTTTGATGGAGTTATGCAAATAGCTGATCTCAGTTCACAAAGAGCGTCGAAGGATTCATAAACCTGGTTTTAAGTTTCCAATGACAATGGTAGATATACCATCAAAAGTGTGCAAAAGGAAAAATCAGTTTATGCTGAAATGCAGATCATGACGATCAGGAACTACAAATATAGACTTGATTTCGATTACCGAGATGTTAGAAAGAAGCTGAAAAAGGGGTACAAACATGGAAATCACTTTGAAGACATTTGGGCTGATTGCAGAGACGAAGAAGTTATTCATAAGATGGACTGGTGTAGGTTGACTATTCAATAGATCAAAGATCTTGTTGTTGTTGACCTACCAGAGGATTTTACAGATCTTGGTGACATCCTGAATGCTGCCTATGACGAACAGTAGATTTTCAAGAAACCTTTGCCTGCAATTCAATGGTAAAAAAAGGAGAGCATTTCCATCAAAGAAAGGTTAGCTCCAATTTTGGCTAACACTGTTGAGTGTTTACATAAGTATGGTTTTCAAATGAAATATTTCATAACAGAGTCAGAAGGAGAAGAATTTGGAACACAGGTTAATCTACAACAAGAACCCTACATCAAAGACAAATTTGTGGTTATTCATACTTCCTCACGAAAGGGCCCTAAAATCAAATTCACTATTGGCAAGAAGAATGTTCAAGCCATCCATGAGGAAGGGACTACAAAATCTAAACCATCTCACTCAAAAGGAAAGAAGCCTATTTCTAAAGAGATAGATTCTAATAATGAAGAAAGTACAAATGATCAATCCGTTGAAGAAGAAGATTCAAAGGAAATAGACTCCAATGAAGAAGAACATTCAGAAGATGAACACGAGTCTGAAAGTGATCAAGAAAGTGAGAAAGAGAAAGAGGATCAGGAAACTGATCAACAGGAACTTAGGCCTGATGAAGAACAAGCTATGAAGGGCATTGAAAAAGTTCACCCTTGCACTTCCAATACTTAGTCAATTTTTTGAAAAGCAGTCAGAGCGCACTTTTTCAGCTCAACTGCACTTTTCACTGGTTTTCTAAGTTTTGATAGTGAAGGCTCGCGAAGGTGCTCATTTCGAAGGTCTTTGCAAGACGAACATGGGGAGACACTCAGATTGACTACCTGATACTTTGGAATTCATTTCAAGGTGGATTGAAAATTGTCTCTTTTTGTATACTTGAACATCACGAACCTAGGAAACAGACAAATTTCGTAGGGGGGTTATTCGTGGAACAAGCGTTGCTAGTTTCTGCGATAACATGATTAAAATAAACTTGTGTTTGATTTTTGTTGTAAACTTCTTTACAACTTGTGCCATTTAAATGCATATGCACTTCTCTCGTGCTTCACGTCAATCTTGAGAATCAAAAGTGTTTTGGTGACCTTGGTTGTCTAAAAGCTTACTTACACATTTTGATTCAGAGCTAAAATTGAACAATCATACAAGTGTGAAGGAAAGGCATTGTGTGTGCTCCCCCCTAAATGTTTTACGCAACTGAGGTGGTCAGACTATAAATTTAATTCTTCGCTATTGTCTATCTTTAGAGGTCTTACCTTGGTTTGAAAAAGTAATCACCCCAAGGGAACGACCCAAGCGGTAACAAGCTAAAGCCAAGCTCTTCCAAACCATGATATAAATGTGTGGTTACAATGAAAATCATGATCAATGGGAAGTGGTACATGATAGCTCTCCCCCAACATCTTGATGATGTGTAAATTCCTTGTTCTAAGGGTTGGGAAACCTCTCAAAAGGATTTTATCATTACACAGCCTAAACTAGATGCCCTTATTATGAACCTTTGTTTAGAAATCCAAAAAATCCTTAATACTTGTTAGTGCAAGAATAGTCATTCTGAAGTCATCCCACATTCTTACTATTCAATTATAGAAATAGAAAAATCCTTTTGATCTTTGGATTTTAAGGATTTTGAGATTTGGTGGTCCTGAGAAGTGTGTGTCATGGAGGGGAGCCAGTGTCGCAAAATCTCTAACTGTTCACGTTGTTTAGTGTTTGGATAAGTCCAAGTGGGAATTAAACAAAGTATATCCATTTAGAACCTAGGATCACAAGTGATTGTGAGTCAGTTTGATAAATTTCTTAATTCCAAAACGTTCCAAAAACAAACATTCACTATCTCCAAAATTTCAAACACTTTGGTTTAAATATGGGTGCCTCTTGATTTAGCTTTTATATTGTTGCTTTTCTTAAGGGTTTCTATCCTTAGAAACTTCTAAATATCTTGGCTCAATCATAATCCATATTTCTTGAAGACAACATTGGCAATAGTGACTCTAATCTCATGATTTTCATGAAATGGACACTATGAAATTTATGATGTTTTTGACATAAACATTTAGTTTGGAAACTTAATCAAGAAGAGTGTTTGTAAAATCAATTCACTTAGGCAAGATAAAATTGACACAAATTGAACCCCACATGACCACTTGGAGACTGGGCTCTCCCATTTTACAACCCGACCTTATAGGTGCTATTATTCAACCAAACTTTGAATACATTTAAGGAGAAAAAAGGGATATTATCAACAGTTTGATAAGCTTCACTTTTGAAACCAAGGAAACATCCAATAAGTGGAGAATTATTGCAACTATCTTGGATAAAGAATAATGAAGAGTGGATATTTTTGCTAGAAGGCCCATATTACCACCTCCTGCATGGCAATAATTATCTTCTTCTTCTTTAATGATCTCACACAAAATTAAAATCCCCAAAACAAGGTCTATTGGTCATCATTATAAACTTAGGTACCTTAGTTCACAGACAATCAAAACCTGCACTACAACACTATACCTAAACAAAAATAATTGTTGGTGAACTTTTATGAATGTGCACTAAGAAGACATCCAAACATGTACACGTTCTTTATGGGCCAAAATCCAAATATTTTTCAAGACAATCAACCTATTTGGATGATCCATCCCACAATCAAAGTTTGTGAAGTAAAACCTGCATCTCATCGTCACAAACATAGATATTATAACTCAAAGTTTGGAAGGAAGTAGGCTATAATTCTTTACTGTAATCATTATTGTTTGTTAATAAACTACTATGCTCGAGCTAAGAGGAGGAGAATAGGTCTAAACATCCCCATTTAACCTCTCATCTAAGTCAACATTGGGTCTTTCGGATTTAAACATTTTTTAGAGGTCTAGCATCATTCTCACTACCGCGATCTTGGAAAATATAGGTTCATTCTAAATCAACATTGGGTCAAACATTTCATCCATCCCTTCATTAAAATTTCATGCTTCACCTCACCTATCTTTGCAAAACTTTCAAACATACCAACACTCTCTTGACTTAAACATCAATCAAACCAACCTCTAACTTGGCTAAATTGTATGTGAAATGAATCCTTTTCCATGCACCTAGTTGAGTTATTTATCATCCTTGAACTAGTTTATCTTGAAGGTCATGAGTCTACCCTAAAGATTCCCAAGTTCATCAACATCCTTTATCAAACATTAAACATCAAACTTAAGTCAAAAGGGTTGTTCCAAAATGATTGCGAAGATTATTTTCCATATCACCCATCTTTACATCCCCCATTATCATCATTGCTCCAAAAAGACTTAGAGCGTCCCTTTTACCTAGATTTGAGTCAACTAGAGAGTTCAAAAATTATAAATCTCAACACGACTCTCCCACCAGTGACCCCAAATTTATGGTAAAAACAAGATCACAATACAAGAGAATCATGGAGAAAACCAAAGTCACATTTACCTCAAGTGATCCAAATCCTTTAGAATTTGACCCAAGAATCTAAGTCATGCCATCACAACAACCATCATCTTTGACATGACCATATGAGATAGAAAACATCACAAAAAATCTCTTTGAGCTCACTAAGGAGGAAATCATGGAACATGAAGCCTTTGAAAACATAGCTCCTATTTCCCCATCATTTATGGCAAAAAATTTGGTCCAAGGCTTTACCACTCCACCATCAGGGATAAATCAAACATCTACTCCTAGTCTTGCGGTCGGTCTTGCTAAGGACTTTGGTCTGACTCTTCCATTTGAAAGAAATATACCTGTGAGTACTCTTGATACCCTTCCTCCACCTCCAAAAATCACTTGGACACCTACCTTTTGTGCTCCTCCCATCCCCAAAATTTTGAAATAACTACATAAACCTCCTGACCTTCATTACTCCACCAAAACCTCCACCTACTGGGGACATCCATCTTCATCTACATCCATGAGTACCACAAGTATTCCCTCCATCACATAAAGCAGTATATGCCAAGTATCTCAAGTTATTACACAAGGGCATGTCCATACTATATCACTGAGTCAAACCTCAATGCAAATAGGGACATCTTTACCCAATCCTTACATGGGTTCATCCATACCATTTTCATCATAGGACACATCTAATTCATCTATCATCAATCCAAATCAAACCAATACCTTGGGTATGAACCCTATCAAACAAGGAAGTACTTTGGTCATATCTTAAGTGCAAGGAAATCCCCCAAACATTGGTCAAGGGAATAATTTCAATCAATGAACTCAAGGTCCTAGTATGTTAGCACCCTTGCAAAATATAATGACAACATCTACATCCTTCCCCATGGTCCCCTTCACCATAAAAAATCAAATGGGGTCTCAAAATTACATACTGAACCATGGGTGATGCACCAGGAGATGAACCGGAACATGTGACCTTTGAGTTTCCAATCACCCACCAAGAAAGGGCTACTGTGCTAAAGAATATCCATCCTTCAACACTACCAGTCTTTTATGGTTTGGTGACTGAAGATCCAGACACATTTTTGTTTGAATTTGATGTCCTATGTAGGAGCTATGACTATATCTCTAATGCTCATAGGCTCAATCTCTTCCCTACCACTCTAAAATATGTAGCCCTAAGATGGTTCATGGGATTAGGCAAGGATGTTATCGTAGATTGGGATGCAATAAAATTAATGTTCTTAGAAAATTATGAAGACTATTGTAGAGGACTTAATAGGAGGAGAGATGAATTTTTTTGAATTTTACAAAAATAGGATGAGCCACTAGAGGCCTATGTGGAGAGATTTCATTTTACTTTGAAGAAAAACCCACAGAACAAGCTATCTGAAGAATCCCTCAAGTTAGCATTTTTGAGGGGAGACAATGAGGAATGTATGGATGCCCCAAATATTATTGGGCAAGGGGATATCTCTCAAATACCATTTGAAGAAATTTTTAGGGTCTATATAAATTACTCCAGGACCTTCACTAAGAATCCAATAGGAGAGATGGCATCCGCCATTGGAAAATCATATACTGGGGTTTAAAAGATAGAGATAAGCAATTTGTTGTCCAACATGAAGGAGGACATTATCAGTCACCTAGAAACTTAGTTGTACACTCTCCATATAAAGAAGAATCAAGAAGAGGTTGAATTAATTCTCATTGAATATTGTCCCAACTACAGACAAAGGAAAGAAAATTGTAAATGCAAGCGGGTGGCTAGTATTCAACAAGACAAAACTGACAAACCTGATTTTTAGCCACTCAAAGGAGAAGATGGATAGTTGTTTTACATAGTTCAAAGAAGACTATGGAAACAAATACAAGGTATTCCACATGACTCTCTTAATTTTAATTCCTCTTTTCCAATTGGAAATCATAACTTTTCTGCTTGGAACTCTCAACCCTGGCCACCTAATCAAAACTAATGGAAAAACCCTCAACAATGACAACAACCTCTTGGAAAAATTGGAACCAACAATAACTAAATCCTTGGACCCAAAATAATTTCCAAGGTTCCAATTATAATCTACAATGTCTAGCACAACAAAACCAATGGTAACCACAATGGAAAAAAGGTCAACAATGACAACAACAAAATATGAATTATCGGTAGCCTATGATTCCTCCTTACCCATAAGAACAATACATTATTCCTAATCCATCCTCTCAGCCACCAAGACCACCACAATTACCTACCCAACCTATACCTAACCCTAACAACAAGTTTTCCCAAAAGGCTTATACTAACGAGGTTATGCAATATGCCACCTATGGGGTAGAGGTGAGTGATGTCCATCTCATGCCAGGGAAACAACTAGCTGGACTCTGATCCCCTCAAATCACTGAGATGGAGGATGAGGAACCTACAGTTGAAGCTTCAAACAAATCACCTTTGGAGCCTGAGTCAAATCAGGTACAACAGACCACCTCAATTCCAAAGCCTCCTTTCCTTGAACGCTTATCCATTCAAAAACATCACACCCAAGATGAGATAGACCTATTAGGTCAACTTAAGGATGTCAATATCAAGATCCCTCTCATCCAAGCTATTAAGGAAATTCCAATCTATACCAAGGAAATTAAGGACCTATGTCTTAAGAAACTAGGGAGAAAAAGGAAGGGCCCTCAAACGGTTCATGTCCTAAGAAACCTTGTTGATATCATGTTAGGAAACATAATTGTTCCTAAATACACAAATCCTAGTAGTCTAGTAGTGGATGTTAAGATTAATAGGACCCTTATCAAGAACACCTTGATAGACTTAGGGGCAACAATAAATACCATGACTAAAGAGACAATGCAATTACTTCAGTTAGCCAACCTTAGACCTAAACCAATTGTTTTACAGTTGGTTGATAGGTCAATAGTCAAGCCTGTAGGAATTATTGAGGACTTAGTTATTGCATTAGATTATTTGGAATATCCTATTTATTTCATAGTTTTATAGCCAAAGGTAAACCTTGTAGGATATCTACTTATTCTAGGCAGACCATGGTTAGCTACAACTAATGCATTCATAGGTTGTAGGTCTAGAAACATGATAATATATAATGGGATTGTGACCAATAAATTGGTCCTCTATCTTCTAGCCCAACCTTATGTTGATCTTGAGCACACCATTTGGCCTACCTTGGATAAGAAAGATCATTATTCCCTATAGACTTTAGTGATAAAAGAACGCAACCATTTATTGGATGAACGGGATGAGGATGATCTAATTGCTCATATAATACAAAATGGGTGTGGTAGGAGCCCACAACAATAGGATTGTCTTTAATGTCTACAAGATCCTTTGTAGAGAATTATACCTACCAACTCCTTGGAAGAAATATCATAGATCTTTCATTCCCTACTACCACAACAGTGTGTACCAATCATTCCTAGCCTTGACCTTTCATCTGTGCAAGAATCATCCAAAGAACTAGAAGTCATGCGAGGAAAAATGTTGAACATAAACAATGCATTGACTATAGAGCAGCATAATTCCTTGAATATAGTGTTGCAAACACACACAAAAGCCTTTGCATGGGACTACCAAGATCTTGACTTATGTATGCATAGAATCTATATAAATGATGGTTATAGGCCCATTAGACAACCGTAAAGATGAATGAACCCTGCCTTGAGAGAAATAGTTAAAGTTGAACTTCAAAAATTCCTTGATGTAGGCTTCATTTATCCTATATCTAACAATGAATGGGTCTCACCTTTAGTCATTGGTCTAAAGAAAGGTGGAAAATGGAGGGTATGTGTAGATTATAGGGAACTAAACACAACCACAAGGAAGGACCACTTTCTTTTTCCTTTTATAGATCAAGTGCTTGACTCTTTAGCAGGAAATAAGTACTTTTCATTCCTGGATGGTTTCAGTGGTTACAATCAGATAAAAATTTCGTGAGAGGATCAGGACAAAACCACATTCACCTACCCTTATGGTACTTATGCCTATCTTTTCCTACCCTTTGAGTTATCCAATGCTCTAGCTACTTTTCAAAGAGCGGTGGTCAACATCTTTTCTGATTATGCTCATGACTCTATGGAGATATATATGGATGACTTCACCACATATGGGGAAACTTATGAGGAAGCCCTTAGCAATCTAGAAAAGGTTTTAAAGAGATGTAAAGAACATAATTTTTCCCTCAATAATGAGAAATGCTTTATGATGATGACATAGGGAATTGTTTTAGGGAATTTCATATCCAGTGTAGGGATCCAATTTGATCCACATAAAATAGAGATAATTTCTACATTACCGGTTCCACAGAGGCAAAAAGATGTTAGAAGCTTCCTAGGCCATGTAGGCTATTATAGGAGATTCATTCAAGACTTCAGTAAGATTACAACACCATTGTTTGTTTTGTTGACTAAAGACATATAATTTGATTGGACATTAGAGTGCCAACATTCCTTTGAAGAACTAAAGAAATCATTAACACAAGCACCTATTTTAAGGGGGGCATATTGGACCTTACCCTTCCACATACACATTAATGCTTCAAATTTTTCTATTGGAGAAATGTTGGGTCGAAAAGAAGGTAACAAAGAATATGTTATTTACTACATCAATAAGAATCTTTAGGGAGCAAAGCTAAATTATACTATTATAGAAAAGGAGATGTTAGCAGTAGTGTATGCTATCAATAAATTCAGGCATTATATTACTAGTTATGCAGTTTTTGTCCACACAGACCATGCATCTATTAGATATTTAATAAAAAAGCTTGTAGTAGGGGGTAGACTAGTCAGATGGTTGTTCCTTCTACAAGATTTTAATATCACCATAGTAGACAAGCCTAGTAAGGCTAAAGTAGTAGCAAATTTCCTATCAACTTTTCCAACACAATCAACAAAAGGGGTAGTGGATGACTCATTTTTAGATGATAGTTTGTTTTCTCTTACCATACATATACCCTAGTGTAGACACTTAAAATTGTGCTAAATGATATTACACACTTAAATTTGGTCACTAACATTGTTTCGTTCTAAAATTCATCTTCTTTTTGAATATTTAATTAAATAAGCTTATTTATTTAATTAAATGCATCATTTTCATCTATTAATCTAATTAATTTAATTGGGTTAATTACCCCTCAATTTCACACTAACTTTTCATCCTGTTTAATTGAATAATGCAAATTATTTAATTTAAACACCTTATGTCCTCTCATTTAATTGAATAAACCTAAATTATTGAATTAAATGTCATTTCCATCCCCTTTCATTAAATAAAGCAATTATTTAATGATTATCATAATATTCCTCAACTTGCACAATTAGAACTTTGTTTTAAGTGACTAATTACTAATTTTCCTCACCCAACCAATTGCACAAGGAATATTCTTCTATATGGCTCAAAAAAGGGAATATTCTTTCCTAACAAACTTTCTAACAACTTTGAAAGTGTGTTTGTTTGAATCATTGTGAGACATTGATTGATTCTTTGATCCATGTGATCTTTGATTCTCATCCATTGATGAGAATCCTTGGTCCATGTCTCCACCCTTGAGTCCATCTTGACCATTGATTGATCCATTTCATCTTGACCCTTGATTCTTCATTTTCTTTTACAAATACCTCACATTTTGGAGAGAAAATGATCCACTTCCATCAAATCAATGTTATGTTGCACATTTGAATACTATCTTTATTCATCCTTACATCCATTATCAAGATTTTTCATCTTTCCATCCATCCATAGTATAGTTTTATTAATATTTTATTAAGCTTTCATCAATGGAGTTTGATTAAATGCTCATCTAATCCAAGGGATTGGGAAAGGATCATCATTCCATATCAATATGACACCAATCTTGCAATGGGATAAGGTTTGGAGTTCTAGATTAGGTTTCTTTTATGCTTTCATGGTTTATTTCATGCTTAGTTTAATGGTTACTTGGTTTTGAAGCTTTTGAACATTTCATTGGGATTGTAGCTTAGATGGTTAAATATGGCTTAAATTCATATGGATTTGATGTATTTAGCTATTACTATGATTACAATCACATTTTGGCATTCCACACACAAATAACTCATCCATCTTCATCATATTTGACATTCCACTTCACAAACAACTTTAAAAACTTTTGGGCACATCACCACTTTAGACTTAGATAATCATCAAACCAATCCCCTAACTTAGCTATTTTTTGTCTGAAATGAATCCTTTTCCATACACTTAGTTGAGTTAGTCATCACACTTTTTGAAGTATTTTATCTTAAAGGTAACAAGTCTACTTTTATATTTACAATTTCATTAAGCACATTTTATCCAAGACATCAAAACATCAAACCTTTAAGTCTAAAGTGTTGTTGGACCACAATTTATGGTTACAACAAGGTCACAACACAAGAGAAACATGTATAAAACCGAAACCACATCCATCACAAGTGATCTAAACCCACAAGAATTTGATCCAAGGAGCCATTCTACCCCCTTGCAACAACCACAAAATCCATTAGACAAGGGGTATGAGATAGAGGATTTCAAAAACAACCCACTTGAGCTCATTGAGGAAGAAATCCTTGAATATCAACAAGATCCTAAGACAAGCTAAATCGTTAACACTTTGATGAAAAATAACCCTACCCAATACATTCTAGCTTTAGCAAAAGAAGGGGCTAATGCATTTGATTTTGATTCAATTAGGGAACAAACCTTAGAGAACATGGCTTCAATTCCTCCAAATTTCACTGCATAACCCTTGACACAAGGCTTGAATCCATCTACAATTCAATGAACACCATCCCTTGTACCAAGTCAAACATCAACTCCTAGTCTTGCAACTAGAATTTTTGTTGACCTTGGTCGCACTCTCCCTTTAGGAGGTAACACACTTTTGGGTACACAAAATACCAACCTTCCCCAAAACATAAATTGGATGCCACCATTTGGTGCCCCATCCCATTCTTCCACCATTGTTCCTCAGCACCCTCTACATCCATATGTACCCCTCATATTCCATAACACCACAATGGCCTCAACTTTTCAAGTGCAACCATCTTCATCCATCACCATAAGTACTCAAAGTGTTCCCAACATTACATGAGGAAATGTGAACCAAGTGTCTCAAGTAGAAAAACAAGGGAAAGTTAACACCCTTACACAAGGTCATCCCTTAACACAACAAGGGGTATCTTCATCCAACCACCCAATTGGCCCATCAAACTCATTGGCTCCACAAAACACATCAATCCCATCCATCATGAATCCAAATCAAAGTAACCCATTGGCCATGAATCCTATCAACCAAGGTAACACCTTGGTCCCCAATCAAACACAAGGGAACCCTCTACATATTAGCCAAGGGAACCCATCTAATCAATTGAACCAAGGTCTAAAAGTGTCATTGATATCAAAACAACAAATGGCACCATCATCTTTACCATTGGTCTCCCAAGCCATGAAAAATCAAATGGAGCCCCAAACCTACATTCCTAAATCCCAATCAATTTTTTTACAAGGAATTATAGCACAAAATAACCCCTAAAAAATCACCACACAACAACCATCTCAAATCAACCCACAACCCACTCATACCATGATCACTCAAAATCCATCTCACGTATCCCAACCTCAAAACACTTCCATGTTACAAGCACAACAAGATCATGCTCTCACTTTGCAACAAGCACAATAGGCTTAGAAACAAGTCTTGCAAGCACAACAAGCTCAAGCTCAAGATTTGCAACAACAACAATCCCAACAAAAATATTTAAAACAAAAACAAGCTTATCAACAAGCATTGCAACAATAACAAGCCCAAGCACAAGCCTTGCAACAACAACAAGCTCAACAATAAGCCTTGATTGTGCAAAAACAATAGCAACAACAACAAAAAGTGTTGCTCACACACCAACAAAAACAAGCCCAACAACAAGAGTTGCTAGCACAACAATACGCCCAATAATAAGTGATTTCACAAAAACAACAGGGTTTTTAGTATAATCCCCAACAAAACATCATCAATCCAACTACACAAGGAACATATACACCACCACCTTTATCACCCTCACCTTCATAGTATCAAATTCCATCCTACACACCATACAACACCCCATCATGTCAAAACCCCACTTATAACTCAACCACCATCCCATAGTATACCATATATGCTCCTCTACCAAATCTGCAAGACAATGTGTCCTCACAACTCAAGGCACTCACACAAAAAATTCAAGACATTCAAATGGGAAAAAAAAAGACACCACATGCACAACAAATTTTTTTTCCATACCCCTTTGATATGAACATTGTGATGGTACCTTTCCCACCTGGTTTTGAGATCCCAAAATTTGATAAATACAAAGGACAGGGAAATCAGGTGGACCACATCAAAGAATTCCAAGTAATGTGTATGGAGGTGTCCTACAATGATTCCTACTTGATGCACCTTTTCCCATGTAGTTTGATAGGCCCAAAAATTGATTGGTTCTCACAGTTGCCTCAGGTATCAAAACCTTCCAAGAAATAATTGATAGGTTCATCTACCATTTCTCCTTCAACCTAGACATGGATGTAAGCTTAGAAGAGTTGTACACTCTAAAGAAAAAAAGGCAAAATCCTTCACAAATTTCCTACAAAGGTGGAGGCAGAGAGTTAGTAAGAGCAAGTGGCCTATTCCTAAGGAACAACAAGTAGGGATCATTATAGAAAATGTTGACATAGACGTATCCTTCCAATTGAAGATGAAATGTGTCACCACTTATGATGAGCTTATCCCTAGGGCCCTCAACATTGAGAGAGCCCTAATCTCATAGGGAACCACACAAGCGTATAAATACAACTGTCATCTACCAGTTCTAATGATAAGCCCCACGTGTGGGCTAAGAACAAGAATGTAAAAAATGATGGTGTCATTGATGATAAAGTAGTCATAAGTGCCCCTAGACAAAATACCAATCAACCAACCAACACACATAATACAATAAACCACCATAGAACAATCAAATCAATAACACCAAAGAGGACCACCCGATAGGAATAACTACCCAAAATGAAAATACACACCATTGGGGGAGCCAAACGAATCAATCCATCATAAAAAAATTAGTTCAATAAAACCTAATTATGCTTCCCAACTACCAAAACTATCAAGAACTTCAAGTTAAATGACCTTGGTAATGAAAAGGATCTTTGCAATTTTCACAAGATCAAAGGACATAAAACATCTAGTTGTATGAAGTTAAAGAACATTATCCAAGATTTCATAAAAAATGGGGACATGACTATTGATCTACCACCAGGTAATTGGGACCTAAATATATACAAAAACCCAATACCCGATCATAACAAAGGTAATGACAATGGCAAAGGAAAAATTTACAGTAATGTAGGGCATGTATATTCCAACGTGGTCACCTCTTGTGAGAATGTCATAATAGTCGTCACCATTAGAAGACCTAGTTTGGAGTGTGGAGTCACCACATGACATGGAAAGATCACAATCCAAGGAGCTTCGTCATAATCTAGGGCACAACCTACATTGCCAACGTTAAACCCTAGTAACTACAATCTCCTAGACCGACTAAAGAAAACCCCTACATAGATCTCCATTCTAGAATTATTGAAGCTATCCCCCGCACATAGGGATTTACTAGAAAAGGCCTTATCAACTTCCTCCACACCTGATAATATTGATATAGAGTAGTTTCAAGCTATGATAGGGCATATCACCACTCCCCATCTTCTTACCTTATTAGAACAAGACCTCCTAATGCAACCATCACAGAATCACACTTTACACCTTGAGGTCATTGTTCATAATAATAAAGTTAAAAGAGTCCTAGTAGATGGAGGTGTTGGTCTAAACATTTTCACCCTTTAGTCAGAAACATGGGTTTCTCAAAGGAGGGTATTGAAAATACAAAGGGTGTAACCATAAGGGTATACGATGATCAAGAGTGGGTGTCTCAAGGCATCATCAAGCTACCTATCCAAGTGGGACTCATCATGGCTAAGACCACATGCCAAGTGCTAGATATTGACCTTCCCTACAAAATTCTACTCGATTGACCATGGACTCATGTCATACAAGTTGTAGCTTACACATACCACTAATGTGTCAAGTTTACCTTTGAGGATAAAGAAGTTACCATCCATGGTGATCCTAAGCCCTTTAACTACTACAAGAACCTTGAGGCTAAATTATACAAGATCCTCCAAATACCTAAGAATGATGAAGGGCCTACATCCTCCTCCTCATTTGTTGACCCATCCTCCCTTGCATCCACCTCGAAATCCACAACACCCATTGTGTAGAATATACTCGACATCAAGGCAATAATCAAGGATAATGAATGTGGGGATTATAATATGAAGAATGATACTTTTGTGTTGGGATAGTTACCTCTTTCTCCCAAATCTCATGGAAAACCCCAACTTATCAACAAAATAGCTGAAATAATGAAGGCAGCATCAACCACCTTCACCAAGTGGGGGATCTTGAACAAAGAGGACATCAATGAAGAAGATGTCTCTAAATTGTTGTATCAAGACAACTAACCCATGCCTGTTCTTCCAATGAAATATGATAATAAAGGATTAAATTCAATGATTGGATGGGGGTATAACAAGAATGAAAAGCTGGGACAAAATGACAACGATTTGCTATAACCCATCATTCTTGAGAGACATTCAAAGAATCTTGACTTAGGATGTACCACTAGCAAGGTGCACCTTCTTGGCAAGGATACTTCTAATAAATGGACTTAGGATTCCTCTTGGAATCCTAAGTGTTACATCCTAGATGATTTTCCCCTTGACATCATCGACTTGTTTGAGGATAATTCCATCTTTATGATAACCACCACATCCTTCACCCCAAATGGACAAACCTCTAAAATAAACCTAGTATATCCCCAACTAATCGACTAGGACCAACGAGGACCACCAATTCTAGATATGTTCAAAAATTATGGAGTGATCTCAAAATTTATGGGAATGCATGACAACTTACCATGTGAGGATCATAAATCAGGATTTGACATGGAGCTAGACACGCAAGTGTACTATGGGGAGATGATTGAATCCCTCAGTCGGAAAATTGATAACATGAGAATAACATGTAGGTCTTTAGTGAAAACCACATTATGGCACTTTCAAATCACAAAATAGTAAAACTAAAGGACACATTTGAAGGTGAAAACCTCTCAGAGGCACCGAAGTATGAGGGATTCAATCTCTCCCTAAGTGCAATACATCTAGAGAAATCAACAGTACTGGCAGAGAAAGCAACTCCAATAAATGTGGGAACAAAGGAGGCACAAAAGATAACCTTCTATGTCGAATCATTGTTAGATGAAGAATATAACAAATTGGCAGCATTCCTTAAAGAGAAAAGGGAAAACTTTGCATGGTCCTACATAGATATGCCTAGGCTCGATCCTGGAGTGGTTGTGCATCACCTAACACTGTATCTTGAAGCAAAACTAGTGAAACATAAATTGAGGAAGATGCACCCTTAGATAGAATTACTAGTTAAATTGGAATTACAGAAGCTCCTTGATGTCAAATTTATTTGACCAATAAACTATCTTGAGTGGGTTTCCAACCTGGTTCTAGTCTCCAAAGCCATTGGGGGCATCAAAACATCTACAAACTTTAGGGACTTGAACAAAGCATGTCTAAAAGATGATTTCCCTCTTCCCAACATCGACATCATTGTTGATCTAATCGTAGGACATGAAATTTTATCACTCGTGGATGGATTTTTAGGCTATAACCAAATCATGATCACTAAGGAGGACCAACATAAAACTGCATTCACTCATCCATGGGGAACATATTATTGGAACATGATGTCGTTTAGGTTAAAGAATGTTGGAGCAACATATCAAAGGGCGATGACCCTAATCTTTCATGACATGATCCATAAAACATTTGAAGACTATGTGGATGATATTTTTTCCAAATCAAAGACAAGTAAAGAGCACATAGAAGTATTGGGACCAATCTTTGATAGGCTCAAAGAATATAAGGTACCATTGAACTCGAAAAAAAGTCTGTGGGGTTACATCAAGCAAGCTTCTTGGTTACATAGTCTCACAAAGAGGGATGGAGATAGATCTAATAAATGTGAAAGAAATCTTAGACATGGATCCACAACAAACATTAAAATAGATGTGAAGTCTACAAGGAAGGTTGCAATCCATTAGGAGATTCATCGTGCAATTGTCATACAAGACCCACCCCTTCTCTCACCTTCTTCATAAAGGAATAACATATAAGTGGGATGAGAAATGTGATGTATCCTTTCAAAAAATCAAAGACTACCTATTATCACCTCATATTATCATGCCACTAATACCAAACAATCCTTTGATCTTATACATCTTAGCCACATTAGTAGCATTAGGTGCTCTTCTAGCTCAACACAATGAAATGGGAAAAGAGAGAGACATCTATTATATTAGTAGGACCTTGGTAGGATATGAAATAAATTTATTTTCCATCGAGAAGGAATTTCTAGCAGTATTCTTTGCTTCACAAAAATTTAGACATTACATGCTTTCACATAAAATCAAGCTTATTGCTAAAATCGACCCATTAAAATATATGTTGTCTAAAACAACTCTCATTGGGAAAATGGCCAAGTGGGTAATGATCTTAACAAAGTTTGACATAGAATATGTAGAGAAGAAGGCTATAAAGGGATGAGTCATTGTAGACCAACTAGCAGAAGCACCCATTTATGCGGAGAATACTTTGATATATGAGTTTCCTGATGAGTTGGTCTTTCTCCTCAATATAGCAAATGAATGGAAAATGTACTTCGATGGATCATATACCCAACATGGATCAAGGGAGAGAATTCTCTTTATCACCCCTCAAGGTGATTTTATTCCAAAGTCATATTGATTATCCTTTCCATGTACCAAAAATATTTTTGAGTATGAATCCCTCATAACGGGGTTAAGAATAGTGGTCCTATGGCAGATACAAGAGTTAAAAGTCTATGGGGACTCATAGTTGATTGTCAACCAAGTCAATGACAACTAACAAACCAAGGATGATAAAATCACTCTTTACAAGAATATGGTAGAAAGTCTTAAGGAATTCTTCATTGATATAACCTTGAGAAAATACCCTGTGTAAATAATAAAGTAGTAGATGCCATGGTGACAATTGGGTCTTTGTTATAAATTTCATACAACATCCTTCAAAGTGAATTCTTGATAGAACAACTTCTCATGTTAGATTTTGAAATACTTGAATATGAATTTGTGTGCGTGATCATTGGTCCCAGTTCCCCATGGTATCACAATATATTCACATATCTTAGCAAAGGTACCCTCCCATCTGATATCACTTTCAATTTTAAGAAAATCTTCATTAAAAAAGCATCTTGATTCATCATCTTAGGTGATACCCTATATTGTAGAAGCATCGAGGGGACATTGTTACAATGTCTCAACCAAGAGGAAGCCTTGACTGCCTTAGCATAAGTACACAAAGGAATTTGTTCTTCCCATTCTAGTGGTATGATCTTATCCATGAAACTATCGAGGATGGGGTATTACTAGCCAACCATGAAAAGTGAGGCTCATCAATATGTCCAAAAATGTATTCAATGTCAATAACATGGAGACCTTATCCATGCTCTAGCTCAAGAGTTATAACTGATTGTCACACCTTGACCTTTCTCGTAGTGGGGACTCAAACTCATAGGAAAAATTAACCCCACCTCGTCTAATGGCCACAAATTCATCATCACGACAATTGAATACTTTATAAAGTGGGTGGAAGCTATTATTATGAGTTATATAATGGGGAAAAATATCTCCAAGTTCATCCTAAACTACCTTATTCATCATTAAGGTCTCCCACAAGCCCTTATCCCAAATAACGAGACACCTTTCAAAAACCAATATGTAAGAGAGCTATGCCAACAATTCAACATCCAACATTAGTTCTCCACCCCCTATTACTCCCAAGGTAATGGCTAAGTCAAGGCTAAAAAAAAGACCATATTGAAAATACTGAAAAAGACAGTCAATGAAGTTGGTTGTCATTGGAATCTATAGTTAAACCTCGCCTTATGGGCCTATCGAACCAGTATCTGCACACCTATAGGTGCAAACCCTTTCTCCTTATTTTATGGATCTTAAGCCATCCTACCTATTGAGGTTGATCTCCCCTCACTATGAGTATCACTGCAGAATATTATCACTAATGAAGAATATAGGGTGTCTCGACTAAATGAGTTAAAATTCTTGGATGAGGATCATCTTGATGTCTTGAATTATTTCCAAGCATACCAAAACTGACTAAAATGAAGCTACAAAAAGAATATCAAGATTCAATCTTTCTAGGTGGGAGATTGTTGGATTACAGGACCACTGAGCTTGAGTGAATCAGTGGTCAAATTAAAATCAATCTCATAAACTAAACTCTCTTGATAAACCAAAGATAATGTATTTTATGAAAGACACTAAGATGTAAAATTTACAATATCACATAAGAATATAAAGTACTGAATCATAAACAAAACAACACATCATCAAGATAAAAGAGACACCAAATTTATGAGTGGAAAAACCCTGAAAAAGGGTGAAAAAACACTCTCAATAAAAGATTTATTAGGCCTCACTAGCCAAAACTTTGTTGAATATAAATTGTTTGTCTCACTGACAACACAACAAGCCTCACTGGCTATCTCACAATATGTCTCACTAACACCTACCTCATTGGCAAAACAAAGTTGATAGGAGCACTCACTCCTTATCACTCCATCTCCAAGGTATCACTAACCAATCTCCAATCTTGATTACATTTAGTGAGCACCAACCCACTGAGAGCATCAACTCTCCTTCGAAGCACCAACCCACTAAAAGCATCAACTCTCCTTCAAAGCACCAACTTCAAAAACACTAAAGCACCAACTTCAGTGGTTGAAGCACCAACTCCAGTCTTCAAATACAAGAAAAAGTATATTACAAGGGGTTACCCTATTTCACTTCATACCAATGTACAAATTGGTTTCTCTACAATTCATTCCTCAAGGTTTGCAATACAATAACCTTTATTTCTTCACCTGCAAAACACTATCTCTTTCACTTCAATTCATATATCTCTTCGTGAGCAATTCACCTACAATCATCACCTTTCTTTTCAAAACAAAATCAATTACCACACTATTCAACCAAAAACATTATACACTTTGATCATCATGTAATACTGAATAGTTTGATAATCTTTACTATAGATGCCATTATTTCAAAGAGAATCAATTAACATTCTGCTAAAACATAAATTTTTCACAAACCAAAAACACCTAAGATCATTTCTCATACGAATTCCTGAAACTTCTTAATTGGTTTTTCTTTATGAAGATTTAAACACCATTCTCTTTCTTTAGTCATTTGCTGCTCTCAATCCTTCCATACACAGAATCTTCTCAATCAGTACATTATTGTCAATTAGTCACTTATTGTTCTCTGTCGGTCTTCTTTTCATAGCAATTATTGTCAATCATAATCTTTCATCGAGTTCAATAGAGTTCCAAAATAAAAGATCTATTTTCTTCTTGAAAAAATCTGTATTTTCATCATTACAAACTTACCACAAACAACTCAATCCAAAAAGGAAAAATCACATATGTTAGATTTTGGTGCCAATACAAAAACTCATACCTCTTCGCATTAAAAAATGGAAAGCTTTGCAAAAATAGTAGATAATGTTTTGACTCCCTTCAAAATAGCACCCTTGTGGAAATTTCATTAAGAAAGTTTTTAAAAGAACCCTTGATTTAATGCTGCCACCTGAACCAACTTCAAACTAGAGTCGTTGATTTTGATTGAGAAAACTTTATAAGAGTCTTAACTTTCTTGAACCAGTGAAGGGTTCGATTACAAACTTAGAACAACCTTGAAATTCTGACTTAAGTGACTTTCACTAGTGATACCAAGTCACTAAACAATCATAATAAAAAGGTTTTTATAAACTTTGCAAAATAAACTTCACTTAGGGTTTTAGAAAATTTTTGCAATCGATGAAAGAACCCTAGCCAAATTCAGATGACTATGAATGTGAAATAACATTCCTTCATATTCACCATATGCATACCTTCAACCATAAGATCAAAAACCTTTTATGTAGACAACTGTGACTTGATATTCATATTCTTCAAAAAACTTAAACCCTAGAATCACTTAGGGTTTTAGCTATTAGGTTATGAATATATGGATTTTTCAAGAATAAAAAGCTTTAGAATGAGATCACCATCATGTTACTTCACTTTTCACAATTTTTTGAAGCAGCTAAAGGAAATAGTGTCAAAGCCTTTTGCACCCTGAAAACTACATTTCATATCATGAACATAAACATGTACTTTTTTATGAACTATGAACATCAATGAACTATGAATACCAACTTGATATAAATGTTAAGCACTCTTTGCACTTTGACTTACACACCTTTGACATCAATGAAAAAACAATGTCACTGCCAACAAACTCCCCCTTTGGCATTGATGCGAAACTAAAATTTCACTTTCACTTAGATACTACACTTCCATATTCTCCCCCTCTTGACAACAATGACAAAGAAATGAAGATCTCCCCCTAAAGTAGACATAGGAAAATAAAAAATATGCATATCAATACCCATCTCCACTTTTATTATCACATAGCACTATCATGTCAAGCACCTTTGTAGCCACATTTTCATTGCTTTGTATCCACTGTAGCAAATTTGTTCCATTGAGTAACCACTTAACATTGACATAATTAGCATTGTCATACATAGTTGCCACTATTCTCAGTTGTTTAAATGCAGAAAACTACTACACTGTCATCATGTCATTGTCTCAAATTCATGTGATACAGATCAGTATCACCAAAGCAATCCAACTGATTGTGGCATTCCACTATGTAATCAAACTGATTGTGACATTCCACTATGCTTTGCAAGAACATTTTCTCAACATTGATGCAAACATCCATGACCTAAATTAAGCTTCTTCTCCTCTAGCATCATCAAGCATTGCGCAAGAATCAAGATGTGTGCTCCCCCTAAAGATACAATGAAGGTCAAACAAAGTAATGTCAAAATTAAAATGTTTGAACACATTTCCATTTTTATTGTTCATTGCAACATTTTTAATTGGCTTCATATGATGTCATCAAGAATACACTATCACCAAGTCATGATCTTAGAGTATATCTTGGACAACTACCTTTGCCAACAAACTATATTGTGTATTGTTGCTCCTTCATCTTATTGTGGACTATCTTCATAAGCATTATCAAGAATTGTTTATCAAGAATGATTTATTGTCATCTCAAGTACTATCTTTCACTATCATCAAATAAGAAAATTGACATGATAGATAAGAGAAACTCGAGGAACAATGCATTCAAAATGCACTTCACTGATAGTCTAGCACTACAAAATATTAGACTATCATTGGATAATGTATTGTCAATCCACAGAATCATTGCCACTATCACACATAATTACCTATCTCAAATAAATCATTGTCAAAATCAAGAGTAGAAAAATTAACTACCATATAATCCATTGTCATCTCAGTAAGTGTACAATCACATCACTATTACCAAAAAGAGTGCACCTCCAACAGCTTGCATTGTCATGACACTATTATCAAAAAGAGTGCACCTGCAACAACTTGCACTATCACAACATTGATAACTATCCCTTGATGCATTTATTTGATACAAACATAAAACATCAAGCAAAAAAAAATCAAATGAAATAACAAGAACAAGTGTCTATAATGACTGATATACTTTCACTTGAAGCACCAAAAGATCATTTGTAAGATTTTTACAAACAAGAATCCATCACCAATTATACACTGTCTTGGAGTAGACATCAAGCACCTTGAATGAAACATGAAACACCATTAAATATCACTACTACTATATGATATTGGCAAGCAATTAATTGTATACAACAAACATCAACCACTCAATGGTTGTCATAAACTACAAAATGATCATTGCCATTACTCCTCTTAGATAAATCAATACAAATCATTGGCAAATAGTGAGTGAGAGAATATTTAGGGAAATCATTGAATTTTGATAAAGCACCATAACAATGTCTATTAATATAGTCAAAGTACCATACCATTGACCAAGTACCATGTCACTGTTCAAGATCCATCAAGATTCATCTTACACATTGTCAAGGAAGAACAAAAAGTGTCCAAACTAATCACCATACCTTGGCCATAGTATGTAGGAATAATACAGTCCAAGGACATAATCAAAAATCACTTGAAGCAAGTATACCAAAAAGAACCATACCATGCAAGATACATAACCACTACACCAAAAGAAGAATGCTTGACTGAGATAGCATGTTGCTCATTACAGTATGGACCATGCTCTGCACCATCAAGACCATTTCATTAAGCTGCCAATAAGAAACCAATATCATTACCATGAGAAATTACCATAAAAGCACTATCATGTTCACATTTCATACTATTGTCCACTTGAAATACTGAACCAACTTAGACCTTCAGATCTCATCCATGTTGCCACTTGTCATTTGGACAAATTTTTCATCAATGAAAAAACCTAATGTCAACGAACTATTGATCATATGCAAAAGTATTGAGAAACAGTCATAGAACTGTTGATAGATACCTGCAAAAAATCATCTAAGGAGAAGAAATTGAAGCACTATAACATTTTCAAAGACTATTAACAATATCAAAACACCAAATTATTGCAAAGATACAACCTCTTTTTTGCTTACTATGGGGTTTGAATAATAAAACTATAAGCATGTCCCCCTAACCTCATGCTTCCCTTTATATACTAGAATATGTCACTTGTGCAGTATGCAAAAACTTGAATTCATGCTTCTCTTGGTTTTGTTTTCTTCTCCAAACCAATTTCATCTTATCAGCTTTAGAATGTGCATCTATTCTCTTTTGTTTCACCTCCAAGTTAGGTCTATAAAAAATAGCTATGTGACCAAAATTTCCACAATTAAAGCATCTCAACTTGTTTAAGAACTCAAAAGGACTTCTACTAACAAAACCTGACCTCCTTTTAGACAAAATCTTACACTCGCTAGCTTTATGCCCATATTGGTTACAATTGAAGCAATAACCAAAGAAATGTAGATTGTACATGAATGATGTGTTCCTTTTGCTAACAAATGAAGTCATGTGTCTCTTTTTTGTGACATTAGCGCCACCATCAACATGCTAAAGATTATTGGACTGTGAACACTCACCTTCTGCAAACCCTAGACCAGTCTTGTTCCTATGACCTTTTTTCTTGTCCAAGAGATCTACCAACTTATCACTATTGCTACACATATCCAATATTTTCTTCAAAGCCACAACTTTTGCTTCTAGAGAAAAACACTCATTTTCCTTTGTATTTAGCTCCATTTTAGTGACTTTAACAATTCTCTTATTCTCTTCAAGATGAAGTTTTAAATCTACAACTAGTTTTTCTTATTCATTGACCCTATTGATCAAATTTTCAGTTTGATTTCTTTGCTTTATTGCATCCTTTTTGAGTTTTTTAATTTAATCAAGTGCACATCTCAACTCTCCATCAAAATCAACCTCTCCTTCACTATTATCATATTGATATTCACAATTATTAGATTGATCTTCACTATTATTAAATTGATCTTCACTATTAATAATGGTCATAAAAAAAGTTTCCCCTTCTTCATTTGAATCTTCTGAGCAACTGTTTGTCACACCAACATCCTTAGCCAGTAGACTTTTTTTTTTAAATGAGTTTTTCCTTTTAGGATTATGCTTCTTCTTTTCTTGTATTCTATTGTTCTCCTCTTCACTTTCAGAATATTTATATGGAGATTTAGCAGAAAAATGTCCAATTTTACCACAGCTGAAACATTTAAATGGAAGCTTCCCCTTATACTTCCCTGATCCTTTTTTTCAGTTTGCTCACAAAGATAGATTCCTTGTCATTCAATTATTCTAAATCAAAATGTGCTTCTTTATCCTTCTTAACTGATTTAAAAGCAACTTCTTTTCTTATGGAGTCTTCATTTTAGATTCTCATTTCATAATTTGTGAACGCGCCATGAATTTTATCTAAGGTGAGCTTGTCTAAATCCTTTTCTTCAACAACAAATATTTTAGAATCATACTTGGTTGTAAGTGACCTTAACACCTTTTTGACAATTGTTTTCTCCTCCAAAGTCTCTCCAAGGCCCTGAATAGCATTGACTATTTCTTGAACCCTTAAAAGATAATCAACAATATCCTCATCTTCATGCATTCTTAACCCTTCAAATTTAGCTCTAAAGTTTTGCAGCTTAGCTTCCTTGAATTTATCATCACCTTGATAGATAATAGTTAACCTATCCCACATAACTTTAGTTGATTTACAGTCCATAACCTTGACAATAATATTATTTTTTAATCCACAATAAATAGCATTTTTACTTTAGCATTACATTCATAAGCCCCTTTCTCATTTGTAGTAGTAGGTATTGTAGTTGCAGTATATTCAGTTTCAACTGCTACCTAAAAATCATAACCTTAGGAAGTTAAATAGTTTTCCATTCTAAACTTCCAAAAGGAAAAACCCAAACCATCAAATAATGGTGCATTAGAGGTAGAACAACCCTCTTGATTAGCCATAATGAGTACTCCTTTACTGGAATCTCCCAAGTTGTTTAAACTTATGCAAACAGACCCGTGGCTCTGATACCACTTGTTGGAGTAAAGGACCACTGAGAGGGGGGTGAATCAATGGTCAAATTAAAATCAATCTCATAAACTAAACTCTCTTGATAAACCAAAGATATTGTATTTCATGAAAGACACTAAGATGTGCAATTTACAATATCACATAATAATTTGAAGTACTGAATCATATAAAAAACAACTCATTGTCAAGATAAAAGAGACACCAAATTTATGAGTGCAAAAACCTTGAAAAGGGTGAAAAAACCACTCTCAATAAAATCTTTATTAGGCCTCACTATTAAAAAATTTGTTGAATATAAATCATGTGTCTCATTGACAACACAACAAGCCTCACTGGTTATCTCACAATATGTCTCACTAACACCTACCTCATTGGCAAAAAAAAATACTAGGAGCACCCACTCATCACTCCATCTCCAAGGTCTCACTAACCAATCTCCAATCTTGATTACATTTAGTGAGAGCATCAACGCTCCTTTGAAGCACCATCTCTAAAAAACACCAAAGCACCAACTTATGTGGCTGAAGCACTAAATTCAATCTTCAAATACAATAAAAATTATATTACAGGGGATTACCCTGTTTCACTTCATACCAATGCACAAACAGGCTCCTCTACAATTCATTCCTCAAGGTTTGCAATACAATAACCTTTATTTTTGCACCTGCAAAACACTATCTCTTTCACCTCAATTCATATATCTCTTCATGAGAAATTCAACTGCAATCATCACCTTTATTTTCAAAACAAAATCAATTACCATACTATTCAACCAAAAACATTATACACTTTGATCATCATGTAATACTGAATAGTTTGATAATCTTCACTATAGACACCATTCTTTTCAAAGAGAATCAATTAAAATTATTCTCAAACATAACTTTGTCACAAACCAAACACACCTGAGATCATTTCTCATACAAATTCTTGATACTTCTTAACTGGTTATGCTTTATGAAGATTTAAACACCATTCTCTTTCTTCGGTCATTTACTGCTCTCAATCCTTCCATACATAGAATATTGTCAATCAATCACTTGTTGTTCTCATCTAGCCTTCTTTTCACATCAATTATTATCAATCATAATCTTACATCGAGTTCAATAGAGTTCCAAAATAAAAGCTTTGTTTTCTTCTCCAAAAAATATGCATTTTCATCGTTACAAACTTACCACAAAACCACTCAATCCAAAAAGGGAAAATCACATATGTTAGATTTTGGCACCAATATAGAAACTCATACCTCTTCGCATTCAGAAATGAAAATCTTTGCAAAAATAGTATATGATGTTTTGACTCCCTTCAAAATAGCACCCTCATGGAATAGTCATTAAGAAAGTTTTAAAAAGAACCCTTGATTTAACATTGTTGCCTGAACCAACTTCAAACTAGAGCCATTGATTTTGATTGATCAAACTTTATAGGTTAAGGGGCCAGTTAAAAATGTAGAACAACCCTTGAAATGCTAACTTAAGTGACTTTCACCAGTGATACCAACTCATTGAACAATCATAACAAAAAGTAAGCTTTTTATAAACTTTGCAAAATAAACTTCACTTATGGTTTTAGAACAATTTTGCAACCGATGAAAGAACCCTAGGTAAATTAAAATGGCTATGAATATGAAATCATGTTACTTCATATTCACCATATGTAGACCTTCAACCATGAGATCAAAACCTTAGATGTGGACAACTGTGACTTGATATTCATATTCTTCACAAAACTTAAATCCTAGAATCACTTACGGTTTTAGCTATTAGGTTATGAACATATGGAAGTTTCAAGAATAAAAAAATTTAGAATGAGATCACCATCATGTTACTTCACTTTTCACAAGTTCCTGAAGGAGCTAAAGGAAACAGTGTCAAAGCCTTTTGCACCTTGAAAACTACATTTCATATCATGAACATAAACATGCACTTTGTCATGAACAATGAACATCAATGAACCATGAATACCAACTTGATATCAATGTCAAGCACTCTTTTCACTTTTAATTACACTCCTTTGACATCAATGACAAAAAAATTCCACTAGTAACAAAGATCTAGTCCTCAAGCAGAATCAGAAGAATGTTCTAGATTAGGACAATAAAGGAAAGTTTGAGCCCAACTGGTTAGGAAATTTATTGTAACAATAAGCTATGGATCAAGAGCCTATCAATTATCAACACCTTAAGAAGAACCCTTGTAGGAACCAATCATTAGTATACATATCTCAAAAAAAATTATTCCTAGGCTTGAAGTGTCTAAATCCAAAAATACAAAAAAATCAAAAAATAAGAAAAATCCAAAAAGTAAGAAAAAGGATTGAAAGCAGTAAAGAAAAAAATCATCCTCTAGTGAAAACCACTTCGGTGATGCTTTGAGCAAGTACCTTGGTGAAAACCTAGCAAATAGGCATCTTACGTAAATAAGCATCTCCATTTATCATTAGCTCTTTTAGCTTATCCTAATTCGCATTGCATCCATCCATCGCATCAATAATCCTATTTATTCCATCACCCATCTACATTTGTATCATATCTTGATATTGTACAATTATCATATCCCCCTTTAGTACTACCTGGCACATTCCTAAGGTTAGTTTGTCCTACCTATATTGAGGTAGTCTACTGCATCACACTAGGGGCAATTTGTTATTCTTGCATCAGATTCAGTTCTTGTATATCATAAGTTTATGGGAAATCTATCAAAAAATCCCAAAAACATTTGAAAACCTCATCAAAAATCCAAAAAAAAACAAAATCTTGTATGCCAAAATCCAAAAACATTCAAAAAATTGTAAAGTCAAAAATCCAAAACATCTGAATCACATCAAAATCCCTAAATAGGTCAAAAATTCATATAATCAAAAGTATTACCATGTCGAACTACAAGTCTCTGAGATTGAATGTAGACAAGGCCATCATTGATGTGCCCTCAAGACACTTTAGGTCAGTCTTTAGGAATCCAACATAATAAACTAATAATCCATCAATGTTCATACCTCACCAATAAATGGTAATTGGTCAAAGTAAGTCAAACTATGTGGTCTCTACGTATATGACATAGGCGAGGCTAATCTTTGATAAGCCCTCGAGGCCCTAGGTCAATCCCTCTTAGGTCTTGGTCAAAACTTAGAAAACCCAAAACATTTAAAAACTTGAAAAAACTCAAAAACATTGGAAAACCCTAAACAACCTCAAATAATTGAAAACCAAAACATTCACATAAATATTTGAAAAAGATCAAAAAATAGCCTCAAAAACATTTCCAAACAATCAAAAACATTAAAATATTCTAGAAAATCCCAAAACCATCCATCCCATTTCGCTTTCACTTGCAATAAACCTTCATCTATAATAAATCAATCATCATCTTCAACTTTTGGTAAAACAAGTACGAAAAATCATTAAGTGTGAACCTAAATGTCAAAATCTAAAGTCTAGATCATAGGTAAACATGTCAATCAAACCTTATATCAATGACCTTTCAAACAACCTATCAACTTTCCACCATCCACTAACATTTCCTAGGATGCATCCTTCCTACAATGGGCATTATCTTTGGCAATCACTTTGGATACTTATCCTCTAAACAACACCTTTTGGCAAGAGATATAAATAACATTGGTTATTTGTTCATTTTGATCTTGTCTTATGATTTATCTTGTTGACCCATTTCAAGTACTTCTCGATCATGTCTATCAAAACAATTTAGAGATAAAGGAATGGGGCATCGATCATTATCTTTCGTTTGTTATGCTTGTGGGATGTTCTTGTAAAATAATCTTGGTGAATACTTAGTTGTGTGTAGGGAGATTGTTTTGAATAGATTGTTGACTATTGTGTATGCTTTGGTCCAAAATTTTCTAAACTACATTCCAATGAGGTTTCCATATGTCAATGTGTGAGCAAAGATTATCCTATCTATTTGCAGAGTCAACGTCCATCACACTAGACACAATGCCATCCTAGTTATCAATACAATGATGCATCATGTTTATGTGTTATATCAAAAATAAGGAATGATGAAGTATCCCAATTCTATAAATGAGCATATCATCTATCTCATCACCATATAAAGTAAATTCTCGATGACTCATGGACTTGTTGGACTTCTAAATCAATCTCGAAATCAATGGTCAATCCATTCATCTTATTCTTCTATATTATTTTTGTGCTAAAATGGTACCATGACAGTCAACAAAAATTAGAATGCATCCATCATACATCCACAAACCATTAGCATACATATACATCTGCATATCATCTTATAAGCATGACATCATCATATGGAAAATACGTAAAAAGGAAATGCATTCATCTCATAGCATGTCATAGAGAGATACTGAAAAAGAGAATGAAACATCCATTGCATTGCATCCACAACAAATATCATGGATTGTATCATCTCACAAAGCATAAATAACGAAATGCATCCATAACATCAACATTTGCATTTGTACATAAAGCATGAAATAAATACATCACATCATAATCAAATTGAGCCATCTCATATATATATCTAAAAAATGAATGTCATGGTTCAAATATCAGAGTTAATGTATCTCATCAAAATTACATATACAAGAGGCTATCAAAAATGAGCAAATGAATGTGTATACATATAAGAATAAGGATGTATATCAAAAATGTGTCTACAAAATGGGCATGAGCTATCCCTTGCTCTATCGGTCATCATGTTGAGACTGGTCCTGATGACCACCGGGTGGCTATCTTTGGCTACCCTCTCCTAGTTGTTTGATTGATGGTTGACCATCTGAACCCCTAGGAGTAGGTCCACTCCTCTACAAGTAGTCTAGTTGCCTCTACTCTCATGGGACATCCCTGTGGTAGAGTTTCCAGTAGTATGTTTCCTTTGAAACAACATCTTTGTACATACATGCAGATACTACCTATCCTTGTACGACCATCGTGATGGCCTCTAATTGCTACTAATTCCCAATCTCCTAGGCCAACTATAAATCTAGTTGCTATCACAATATTCGCTCATAGTCTCTATCAACTGTCATATTCTATAGATACTACCATAATTGGTATCTCTTAGTTGTAAGAGCCAAGATCTGTATGTATCGAGGATCCTGCCCCGGTTACTATTGTGGTTGCTCTTGATCCTGCTGCCCTAGTGGTGGTGGTCCTGGAATCTATCCCACTATCCGCTCTTGGTGATCATGGTCCTGATGACCATGATCATGGGGAGGCTAATACTCACCCTATTGTCATCCCCTACCTGCACCCTAACCTTTGGCTTTGCCCCAAGGATATCCTCCCATTGGATCTATCAAGCGTGTGGGAGGCACCCACCATACATCATAAGCTGAGGTAGTCCCCACATCAAGCTGTCCTTGATTGTATACCCAAGTCAGGCAACCAGTTGTCTAAAATCCTCTATGGCTACCTGCAGCTGAATCTTAGGGCCCCATTGAACCTCTCTCTGATCTCGAGAAAAAATAGTTGTATAATCCTCAAGGGGAACATCCTGTGTCTCCCTGAACTACCGAGCTATGCGGTTTGGAAGGTACCACTCTATCATCGTGTTCTCCTGACCCTGGATGTATTGGGTCTACCAAGCATAAAATAGATGCTCGTGATCGTCATACCATGGTGGTACTTGAAGCCATGGCTTCCATCTAAACCCAGTCATATCATCTATGACCCTCCTCCAATATGGGATCCCTATCGACCCCATGTGTTATAAGGTCATCACTGCTCAGTATTTGTAAACAATGGGCTCATCCTGATCAATGTCTACTAAGACAATAATGGGTCTCAACACCGCAATGTGCTCATATGCCCAAATGTGTAGAAGAGTGACCCTAGCTCCAATGCTCCTCCCCTAGTAGTATATCGCCTAATGCATATCATGATACAATGACGTGAGCATAACCAGACCCCATGCATACTAGGTCATCCTATGGAGCATGTTATGCCACACTAGTCCCCAACTTGGATTGAAACGTCTACCCCATTGATCTTGGGCAAACACACTAAAAGTAAAGGCAGCTAGAACCAATATAAAAACTAACACTCATCCTTGGTACAACTCCAAGTCAATCTAGGAGCTCACTAGAATGATGCCATATGTCTGTAGGAGCTTGTAGCATACATCCACCTAGAATATGTCATAAATGACTCACTCCCCATGGATGGGAAGCCGCAAAATCCACCAAACATCCTCCAAAGTGATAGTTGTCTCGCCAGTGGGAAAGTGGAATGAGGAAGTCTCACTATGCCAGCACTCCACCAACGTTGTCATCATCGCTAAGTGAGTCTGCACCTCGGGCAAGTAAGCAATGAATCCCAATCAGAGGACTCCCAAGAACTCTTGTTACTCCAAATAAAAATCGCATACCTCTGCAATAGGTTCAAGCCGATGCTCCTAGGACATGAGAGGTTGAATGTCCTCCTTGACACATGAAGTGAACAGTGTCATTTTGGCTAAAACTGATTAAAAATATGAGTTCCCAAGTCCTAAAATTGCAATAGCATCACTATATGTTGTGTGTCGCTATATCATTTTTACATGTGTGTTGTTGTTTGACCAACGCGTCACTATTTTTCAAAAGCAAATTTAGGTGTATCGCTCTAGCTAAATTTATCTTGCATTGCCATATAGAAAGTGCGCCACCATTTTTAAATGGCGGTGCTAGACCTAAATCCCTTAATGCATCATTGTTTGAAACATGTGTCACTATAAACTAAATGTGTCACTATACCTAAATTGCCTGATGCATCGCTAAAAGGAAAGTGCATCGTTATAGAATCAATAGCAACGTTGACCATTTCAAATGCGTCATGGTATAGAGACACCCCAAATTGACCTATTTCAAAACCTAAAATATATAAAAATGCGAAAACCAAGAATTTTTTTGAAGCACATACTCGGGGTCCTACATTTGTTGGGCGTTGGTACTCTCGAACTATGATAGAAAGGTGTGTAGGAAGCTCACATCATGCCATATCACCAAGGTGTTAGAGATAAAAAGCAACAATTCGTTAGAAGTGAAGAGTGCAAATGAATTGAAAGTGACCCCTTAACCTCTATTTATGCCTAAAAATTAGGGTTTCCCTAATTTAAGGGGGAAACTAGGGTTTTTATCCTGTTTTGCCAATTTCTGAGGTATGGGGCATGTTTTGAGATTTTTTTTTCATTTCTAAGCTTGTTTTAGCATCCCAAAGCTTGTTTTATACACTTGAACCTGTCTTGAACCTTTATCATGATCTCGACCCAAAATTTTTGCCCGATCTCTCAAGGGGGCAGGGCACCAATGCAATTTGTTCCATTGGGGCAATAGTGGGGCATCCAAAAAATAAAGATTTTTTTGAATTTTTGATCTAAGCAGCAATTTAAATCCGAAAAGCATCCATATTTGAACCAATATAATAGGTACCTCACTTCAAAGAGGGGAAAAATGTACACTTAAAATTATCTTGCATGATATTACACACTGGAATCTAGTCACTAACATTGTTTTATCCTAAAATTCATCTTCTTTTCGACACTAACCTTTCATCCTATTTAATTGAATAATGCAAATTATTTAATTTAAACACCTTATGTCCTCTCATTTAATTGAATAATCATAAATTATTGAATTAAATGTCATTTGCATCCCCTTTCATTAAATAAAGCAATCATTTAATGATAATCTTAATATTCCTCAACTTGCATAATTAAAGCTTTGTTTTAATTGATTAATTACTAATTTTCCTCACCCATCCACTTGAATAGGGAATATTCCAAAGGAATATTCTTCTATTTGACTCCAAAAAGGGAATGTTATTTCCTAACAAACTTTCTAACAACTTTGAAAGTGTGTTTGTTTGAACTATTGTAAGCCATTGATTGATTCTTTGATCCATGCAATCTTTGATTCCCATCCATTGATGAGAATCCTTGGTCCATGTCTTCACCCTTGATTCCATCTTGACCATTGATTGATCCATTTCATCTTGACCTTTGATTCTTCATTTTCTTTTATAAATACCTCACATTTTGGAGATAAAAGGATCCACTTCCATCAAAGCAATGTTATGTTGCACATTTCAATACTATTTTTATTCATCCTTGCATCCATTATCAATTTTTTTCATCTTTTCATCCATCCATAACATAGTTTTATCAATATTTTCTTAAGCTTTCATTGATGGAGTTTGATTAAATGCTCATTTTATCCAAGGGATTGGGAAAGGGTCATCATTCCATATCAATACAACACCAATCCTCTAATGGGATAAGGTTTGGAGTTCTATATTAGGTTTCTTTTATGATTTCATCATTTATTTCATGCTTAGTTTAATGGTTGCTTGGTTTTTAACGTGGCATTTTGGTCCACTTATTCATTGTAAACCTCACGCCTATGTTGGGTGATGTAGTAGATTTTATAACAACCACTAAATGATATTGTTTTCTATGCCATGCACGGCATGTAAACTCTCGACTATGCGTGATAAACTTGTTATTTGGCTACTTCCATGCCCTCCATAAAATGCTTTCAATATGCTTTATTGAATATACTTCCATCATTGCTTTTATAATATCAATAGTATGCTTTTAGCGTGATATAATATCCAACGCATATATTTATATTAGCTATGGTATGGTATATCATTATTCACATGTATATATATTATAATATATATTCTTTAATATAATATATATATATATATTATACATATTTTCATATTTCAATCGATCTTACATATATTTGAATATCCATCATAATCAATTATATGCATATTAATACATATACACATATATATATTTATATGCATTGATCATTTAATTATACATATTAATATATATCTATCATTATTTAAATATAATAACGTATCTATATATTGATGCGTATATATATATATATATATATATATATTTATATTATATGTGAATGTTTGCATACATAATAGGTATCTATGTATGGGTATACGTAGACATTTTTATCTACATATGCTCATATCTACAAACATAGATATGTATGCACCATTGCATATATACATACTATATGTATGTATACACAATATTTATCTTCAACTCATCACAAAGATTTTAACATTGATGCTCAAATCGGCTAAACAATCAAAGAGAATCAAAAACAATCACCCTAACATTCTTGTTAACTCAAAAAGCTATCAACATGGTTTATCACATACCAACACTGACTCAACAAGGTTTCCCTACTTGGTGCAGTATATGTGTGCATCTACTCATATGATCATGATAATGGTTTCCATACTAAACTCCTCTCTTGGGTGATACTCTCCCTCCCCCTCTGGAGGTTTCATACCTGTCTTGCATCCAACTTAGTGCAACATGAACGAATCTAGCTGATAACATGAAAATCATATTCATCATATATAATTTTCATCATTAAAGCATTTAAAAAGAAATCTCATCATAATGCATCTTCATTTATTTCATTCATCCATTTAACATATTAAAGTCCTAATCTTGCATTAAAACATATTTACTCGTAAAAGTAAAAGTAATATGGTAACTTAAAAATGAGGTGTAACACTTTTAGTGCTCCATGGTGAAGTGCTCCTAGAATGATTCTCTTTCAATGTATACACATTTTGAATAAGAGTTGCTTATGATTTAATGCACATTGAATGCCTTTAAATACCATGACATGATAATTAATTGCCCAAACATGTACAAGATGGCTTATAATGGCTAGTGGAATAAGTGTGAGTTAGTAAAGATTTAAAATTTAAAATTTAAAAATTGGGTTAATTTTGTGTGGTTTAGGAATGATCACAAACACTATGGGATCGATCATTTACACTATGAGATTGACCAAAGACAAGGAAATGAAAATAGTAGTGTGAGGAATGAATGTTTAGACATGTGGATAATAATAAACATAACAATTGATAGATTCATGGGAATATGTACAACTCCACATTTATGCCCCTCCCTTCATGATGTTGCCATGTTGATAGACTAGAGAATCTAGGTGGTAGCCACACTTGTTGCACAATGGAATAAATTTGTATTTGTGTTACACCCCAATGCTAAATTACCAGATTACTTTTACCTTTATGATTAAATATAATTTTTAATGCAAGATTATGTCTTGATGATATTCGATGGATGAATGAAATGTATGAATATGTATTACGATGAAATTACTTTTTAAATGCTTTAATTATACTTATGTTATATGATGAATGTGATTTATATGTTATCAACTAACTACAAACATTTTTCTCTAAGTTGGATGCAGGAAAGGTTCAAACCCTCCAGTGGAGGGAGGGAGAGTATCACCCAAGAGAGGATGTTGGTATTGGAACCATTGGCATTTCTATCTAAGTAGATGCAAACACTCACTTGCATAGGTTAGAGGAACCTTGTCGAGTCAGTCTGAGTATCGATAAGTGCTAAACCTAAGTTGATAGACTTTTGGTTGATAGGAAAATATAGGTTTGGTTGTCTTTGATCCTCCTAGACCATTTAATCAAATTAAATTAAAAATGATGAAACTCTTGTGAATAGCATATGTTATATGTAATATATATTTCAATATATATGTGTGTGTGTGTGTGTATCTATATGTACATATGTAGGTATGAATACATGTAGATAATGATATCTATGTATACTCATATGTATATACGTAATAAATGTGTAGGTGATTAAAGGTGATAGATGTATATATATATATTATCATATATATATTAACATATATATTATTACATTTAAATAGTTATCGTATATATATTATTATTATATAGATTATAATATATATATATATATATATTATAATATATAGATTATAATATATATTAATATATACATGATTATATTTAATACTTGGCAGCCATATTAAATGGAAAAAATGCCACACAAGAGTAATATTAATAGTATTTTGTAATGTTGTTGCAAATAGTTAATGGGATTGTCATTGAATGGCGTCACACTATGCATATAGGGATTGAGACATAGGAAATAGGGAGTTCACCAAAATGATGTGTGTGTTATGGGGTGTTTGATATGGATGGACCTATTTTCCCTTATTTCATTAGGAAATGAGATCCACACAAATAATTGACTTACAACCCTTAGGTGAGTCAAATCAATGAGGGAATATACTAATTTCCTTATGATTGACAACGAGGGGTATCAACTTGAACAACCCCTTTGGGAGAAAAACTAAAAAATATTAAATCAACTCAATTGTGCTCATTCAAACTTGAATCATCCATTTAAAGCATAATACAGACAAAAACAATAAAGTTCTAGCGGATCTAGAAATGGCAGAGTGATGTGTACCTGTCACCAAAATGCAGATCTAGGAGACTACATGGGACTCATTCACCCATATAAGAATGGGTCTCTGTGCAGAGGTTTGACTCAGCTCTTAGGATCCTTTGATGTTAGTTTGTAGCTTTTGTTTGATTCGAGTTTAAATGTCAAACAGTCAGAAATAAGGTATGTAGATTAGATTCTGTGAATTGACAACAAATTTGACAACTTTTCCAATTTTTCTCTTCAAGAGATCTTCAATCCTTCTTCAACTTAAGATCTACAACAAAAACACAAGAGGTAAAAAATTGTTTGTTTTTGGAAAATAGGGGTTTGCCTTGGTCAAACCTTGTTTGGGTAATTAAACCTTGAATTGAAATAACGAAACATGAAAGGAATGATGAATGAACAAGTTCTATGTTGCAACTCACCAAACCCTTAAATAAAACTTTGGAGGACCAAAATGTTGTTCTTGATCTTGCATGAAATGGCTTCAATGGATGTGGATCTTGATACTTTAATCTTGATTTGAATGCTTGACTTAGATCTTTGAAACCTACATCACAATGTTAGCTCCAAAAACATGCATGATTGCAAAAGAATTTGACATGATGCTTGAGATCTTGATTGTTGCAATAAATCACTAATAAATCTTCTCTTTAATGCCTTTGATCATAATATTTTCTCTTGTGAAATTTGAATTATGCAACTTAGACTTCTTAGACTTGAATTGATAAAAATACTTTGTATTTATAGATATGTATCCTTAATTTCCTAAAAATTAAACATCACAAGCCAAAATTGAAATTTGAATTTAGGGATATTAAAATACCGCCAAAAACATATTTTAAATTTGTTTTCAAAGGCTTAGGGAGGACCCATTCACCTATGGGTGAATGGGTCCCAGGTCCCTATTCCTAGAACACACATTGCTCAAGGTAATTACTTATGTATTGGCATTAATTGTTGTCAGGTTTTCCCCTTTGAAAAATGTAATTTATTAGACTTGTAGATGCAAAATAGGGCTTATTAAGGCCTAATTAAGTCCAATTTAATTGAGGGGACCCAAACAAAGTGTGAAAATGTAAAGGAGTACATTTTCCTACACTATGTTTAGCCCCCACTTTAGTGAGAGGATGGCCTTGCGTCAAACTCACACAAAAGTAGACAATCAAGAGAGGTCTAATTGTACAACTATTGAAAAGATAAGACAACAAAGGTCAAGGAGGGGGATCAATCCCCCAAGATCTAAGATCTCATGGAAAACCAACAAAGGCACAAAGAGACACATACCTTTGTTAAATATGTAGCAACAATGAAAAGATACTCAATCATACAATGTCAAAGACTTAAAGAAAGAGATAAAGAAAAAAGGGTGGATCAAGCCTTGACTGTTTGTCCAAATCGATGTGGATCAAGCCTTAGTTGTTTGTCCAAAAAAATTTACAAGTCGAAACTCGTTGTCCACTATGCAAACAACATGTTCTCACACGAGCTAGTGAAATTCTTTGTCCACTAGGTGAGCCCTAGGATGTGGCCAATGAGAGAGTCAACCATACCAAAGTTACAACTCTTGATAAATTTGATAAGGTGCCACACAATATGAACTTCAAGCTTCATAAGGCTAGCAAGCTACATTAGGCTAGACACTCATGAACAAAAATGACTCCACTGGAAAAGTAAGGTTGTTATGCTTGGTTGCCATGAAAAAGGGTTGAAACTTTGAGTTTCACAAGGCTAGAAAGCTGCATTATGCTAAGAACTCATGAACAAAGATGGCTCCATTGGAAAGAAAGGTGTGTTATGCTCGATGGTCGTGATACATGCAATAGGATATTCAAAGGGGTTTTGCTTAGTTCATGAAAGGTCTCACCCTAGGGAACATCGTGCCTAATGTCTCCAAGAGAGGACTATTTGGAAATAAAAGATTCACAACTTAGGCAATGCGATCCATATCATCACCACTAAGAGGAATGCCATATGCTCAAAAAGGTCACAATATTGAAGGACATCAAACCCAATGTCACCAAGAAGAAGACACGTAACATGAAGTAAGAAGACCGCACTAAGAAACATGAACCATAGTCAAAAATGTCAAAATGATAATGCCAATGTATGCCCCCACTTTAAAGAAATTACTAAACACCATGTTGTGAGAAATTACTTTAAAGTAGAAAATGATAAATGCTAAACAATAAAGAAGACATGAGAGCCTATTTGGAAAGCCCTATGTCAAACATATATTTCCAAATGAAGTTGCATCATGAAAAGGGGTTGCCCCCAAATGAAATCCCAAACACATAAGGGATCCATAGATTTGGGGTCAGTGTATGTCTTTGCTACAATGTTATTATAGAGCTTGTAAATTTCATCATTCCCCAAATACTCGTAGAACTGGAAGAATGATACATAAAGAGCAAAAATAAAGAAAAGATTTTGGGTCAACATGGAAGAGACCTAAATGTCTCGACACCTTGTGTCATACCCAAAAGGAAAACACAAGACAAGAGAAAAGATAAAGGTTTATGACATATAGAAGAATGTAGGTACAAATTGAGGAACTAACATAAAGACACATCAAACAGAATGATACGGGGGATCACATTACACACATGTAATCACACACAAAGAACATGAACAAAAATACACAGAGAAGACTAGTATAGCACATGCGATTCAACCTATAACAGGTCATCCACATCCTAATCTTGTTCATCATATGCGAAAGGCAGATAACTAGCCAAAGGTACAACGATGGGTGCCAAACTAGGAACATTAATAGGCTCAACATGTGGTGAGTCAATCTTTTTAGGAGGATCATCACGGTTGTTTTTATCTAAGCTCATGGAAGAGGAAAATAATAAATTCAACTCATTATGCACTTCCTCATCAATCTTAACAGTATCATCATCATCCAAGTTAATCACAATAGGAGGTCTTATGATAATATCCATGGAAGGTACTTGTTCTTGTTGTGGTTGAGGTATATGATTCTCTTGTTGCAGTAAAGGTAGAGAATCATCATACTATATAGGAGCGAATTTGCACCCCTCATGCAAATTCCCCTTTTGCACACCCTCGCCTTAGAAAATCAAATCCGAAGGTGAAATTCCACATCACCCAACTTCCTTCCTTCCACTTGGAATTTTTCTATTTTGTTGAAGGGAGAATATTTGTCAGGGACGTGTGTGCGGCACACAGAGGTTCATGTGGCATGGTGTCATCCTTGATAGATTCCTGCATCTAAAGTTGGTAGAGGTGTTACACTCCTGATTGGGGACAAATTGTAACATCCATCTTCAACCAAATGACCCAAAGAATTCCTTATTCTTCCTCATTCTTCCTTCAAATTGATCCATTTTCACTTTATTCCAGGCTCTTCGTAATTCAATCTCACTTTCTAGCATCTTATTCACTCTCAAGCAACACTTCAACACTCCATTGTAGCAGAAAAACTCCATCAACTCCACATAGAAAGTGTGAAGCAAGCCATAGCGGCATGGGCTTGGAGTCTTACAAGACCTCCCTTCATCACAATTGAGGTTGTGGTGACCTTGCCAAGTCTGCATTCTCCACCATTGGCTAGTGAGATTTTAGGTGGAGGTGGTAATGTTTCGCTCCTCTCCTTTGTGATTTGGTTGAGTAGCATTATATTGTTTTATAGTGTTTATTGCAACTTCTACTTTCTTTACTTCTTTATCATATATTTCTACTTCATTGCTATCTGGTTATTCATGGAGGTGGAAACACCAAAACGGGGGTTTGATTGAGGCAAACCCCTATACAACCCCAACATTTTTCCCTCTTTCTTGTGTGTAGGTGAATGTGCATTTGGAGCTAGCTAGCAAATTGGTGCATTGGTGAGATCATCTTCATCACTCTAGCCTTTATCTATCTACTTTATCATCTTCGTTTGTACTTTTCGTACTTTATTGTTCTATTTTGTTCATTTAAGAATAACTAGCTAGGTTGTTAGTTTGTTTTTTGCTATTATATATTGTACTTCCTATTTTCTAGCTATATGAATGCCAACACATCCGAAAGAAAACAATGCATCATGTTGTCATCCCAAAAATGCACTTTTGTCCTTGGATAGAGAGTTGTTTAAGGTATAGTATCGACTCTGAAAACTAGCTCGCCTAGCCTAAACTTGGATTTTGGGTCTAAAGAAAGATATAAGTACCTCATAGTCCTCATCATTCTTGACCTCTATCTAAAACACCCCTTTAGAGTGAGGTAAGTTAAGGTAGCCCTCCACTCTCGGCTCTCCATGACCTAGAGCCTTAACGTGGTTGGTCCCCCTCTCTTACATTTTTGGTGAACCCAACGTGAACCATTTTGGTTCCATTTAGCAATACTGAAAGATCCTTTTCTCATGTTCTAGGAGCGTTGCGGGGATTTTTGCCTTGCAACCCAATCTACAACCCCTAGTAGGCGTAATTGGAAGGTTTTGCAAGTGTTGTACAACGAAACCTTAAATGGGTCATTGTTTTGTTTTACAACCTTTGGGGGGATTTGTGAGAATATCATTTAGTGTGCGTGATGGCCTCTTTTTTACATCAACCTATCCCCTCTGAGTAGCCTGTGAGTGGTGGCCAATGTATAACCTTCACCTTGCAGGACCTATCGATGGGCTTCAGTAAAGAACCATCTCCTCTTTATATCGATACGCAAATCAATGGGAACATTGTAGCGGGTTTTCTCATTAACCCAACATCTCAAGTGAATATCATAACCGATGAGATTATGTTAATTACCTTTTTGCACAAAGATGGGTATAATGTACCTATGAGAACCATCTATACACATAGCAGACTTTTCATACCTCCCCTGGGTAGTATTCTTTTGTTAGTCCTTGTTGGACCTAAGTCCGTAAACTTGTTGTTTGACATGATCCTGGGTTCTGAACTCTTCAAAGTGAAGCTGGGTATCCCCTAGCTAGTAGCTATGAATGCAATTCTCTCAGTTGTGCATAAATGTCTGAAGTTCATTCATGGGGGTTCAATGCATGTGAGTCACAACACTAGGTGTAAACCACCGGTCACGTCTGATAGCTACTCCTTAGATCACTTTTGGCCTGCACCTATTGGTCCCCTTCCACCTAGGAAGGACCTCTTGTACCAGACATATCAAAAGTACAAGAAAGGGTGCTTAACACCTAAAGTGAGGTACCCTCCATCACCTTATGTTGTTTCGCATAGGACATGCCTAAAATCTGACAATGATGTCACCAAGGCCAGTAGAAGAGAAGAAGAAAATCCCTCTTAGGGTCCCTCTTCTTCCTCTTTCGTTGTTCAACCTGACGCTTCCTCTCTCCCTAATGTGGTGCCATCATATTTTGTTTCATGCTTGCGAGAGAATCTTATGGTACCTACTTGGTGAAATCCTAAGCGTCCCGCATTTGAGCTTCTTGTTCTACCCACAGAGCCTAGGCTCATTCGATATGGTAAAAGGAATGGTCCCTATCGAAAATCCTTGTTGGAAGACTGAAATCACTGAGAGGGGGGGTGAACCAATAATTTATAAAAGTCACAAATTTTTTACAAATCCAATGATTTAATTGACTTTTAAATCAAAACACCAAATGACAGTTCATAGGACAAATTTGACTTATGCATGAACCATGAATTAAACATATAACATTAACAAAGGTTGAACTTAACACTTTCACATGAATCAGAGCTCACATTAAATCAAAACCTTTTATGCATGAAATTTGACATAAACATTGGTAGATATGAAAGACTAATATTTAACAACCACTCAATACATTTGATGACATATTAAAATCAAATAGATAAGAAAAATCACACACATAAAACCATCACATAACACAATATATGTCCTAAGTGGAAAACCCTCTTGGGGAATATAAACCACTTGAAAAATGATGCCTCACTAGCTTAAACTCAAAACTCATTGTTTACAATGCCTCACTAGCAAAATTCAGAGCACCCACTCTAGGAGCACCAACCCCTTACAACCTTTGGGAGCACCAACCCCTGTACAAAAACACAACACAATAATATATCAGAGGGTTACTCTATTTCTATTCAATTCACATATTATTTTCATTCTCATACATTTAATATCTTAAAGATTCATTCTGGAGTCTCTAAAATATAAAATATATCAGTTATATACTCCGTTTTGCATCATACTTGCAAAAATTCAATTAAAAAATTATGTGTACACCTACAGCATGATAACTTTGTTAAAAACACCGAACTTAAAACAATGATCAACCACTGTTTATATAAGTATATAAAAATAAACATATGTTGCCATTTGTCTTTCATCAAAACTTTCAGATATAACTTTTAAAACTGATTGCAATAACTATAAACCAACTTGGTTAAGAGCTTTTAACAAACTCTTTTAACAAGTTTAAGAAAATACATCAATCCGACAACAAAAGAGAGTATATTATGTTGCAACCCGAGAAGAGATCATCCAAAAACCCTAATGGGTTTTTTTTGAACCATAATCAATCAAGAGTTAATCTCTTAAAATACCCTTAGAAAAAATATTTCAAAACCAATATTTTACTCAAATCCATACAGATTTTGCATTACCTAATCACGGTGAAAGAAAAATGAATAAAAACCATAAACATTTGTCATGAATCTCCATAACTACCCAGCAGGAAGACTAGTCCAACTTCCATAGTCGCAGCTGAAGAAAGACAACACATCTTCTTCCACAGTCGAGCTTACATTAGCTCATAGCTAACACTTCAAACACAAAACCAAAATGATAAAATTTTGAACCATTCTCACTGCCAGCAAGCTCACAATAAACAATATCACATCTTTGTAGTGTGTCGACTAAGAGAAGACTCCAAAACCTGCAGACTAACACGCTATCCATGGCAGTTAGGGTTCCACACTTAGCAAAGGTGAATGAAATAGCAAAAAGACTTTTGCCCTAAAAAATATTTAGGCATTGCAAAGACTTTTCAAAATATGATAATCATTTGAGATCCAAAATCTTTAAACTAAAACACCATAATCCCTTTGAATCCGCTGCCAAAGCAATAATGCCAACAACATAATAGTATAAAACATTAACCTAATGAAACGGTCAATGCCACATGAGATGCTAATGATGATTTTCGGTCATCACATGTAAAATGTGAATGCATAAACCCAATACCACATGCCAAGTGGCCTTTTTTAACAAAGTCATCATCCTTTACAAATGAGAAATATAATGAGACCTGATAATATCTCCATATGCCATGTTAATCAACAATAAACCAAGGTACTTTTAAATATACCAAATACCGATTATGCCATGTAAATCAACCAATGTCTCATAACCATTGACACAAGGGAAATTTGAATATGCCATGATCAAACTATGCTATCGTGAATGCCCTAAAACCAATAGAGTAGTACAACAATATGAGAGTAATAATGCACTAATATATTATTCAAAGACAACTGATAATCATCAACTGAATATACCTATGACTTGCAACATTGAAGGATCAACATGAAAAAAAAACCATCCTGACAAAATGAAAAGCACTGTCAGCATCATCATATACCAAAAGATCAAAAACTGGATTACAATTGTTGTTACTAAAAACAACATGTATCCTGCATATCATCAAACCACTATATCACCAAACCACTTCTGACATCAAGGAAAAACCAAAAATAAGTGAGAACCAACAATCCTCTATGTCCTAACCTCCACAACCTCCTATCACTTCTGCTCCAAAAGTAGTAAACGGAAAGAGGCTCGCTATCGAGAGCCGACTCCCCTCATTATTTCTCAACCTGCTCCTCCTGCTCCCATTTAGGAGCCTATCCCTCTGTTAGGAATGAATATAGTGGACACTCCTATGGCTAAGTAGGAGTCTTTTGTCCCTTCATAGCTCCCAAATTCTAGCTCAAAGAGTCACAAAAACCACCTTGCACATGAGCACAAGCGTCGGTGAAAGGCTTCGGCGACTAAGCAAGTCGCTTTGCAAAGAAAGGATGAGGAGCTAACTGCCCTTGTATTAGGGCCTCTTGTTGTGTCCTCCTCTCTTCTCCCCTCTACTTCCATTCAACCTAGCTCAGTCTCACTTCCAACTCCCACTGTGAGTACAAATGCGCCTAACCCCAAAAAGGTGCAGGTGTTCATCACTCCTTTGGTTGAGCCACCCTTGTTGATGTCTCTTCTGGATATCCCACCTTTCCCAAAACCCATAGACATGTTGAATACTTCAATGGTGTTTGTCGTGGTTTTCTCCTCCTCTTCCTTTGCACCTCTCACCTTGTATGTGGGGAGTTCCCATCCCTCGACAGAGCTGAAGGTAGAAGCAAGTCCTTCTAGCAATGGACGGCGTAAGAGGATCCCACCTTATTTGAAAGGTGGTCCTATGCTAGCTTGCTTTGTCCTAGTGACGAAGCCAGCTTTGGCTTACCCTGAGTTTGGCACCGCTCTCGAATCACTCAATGAGCCAAGTGGTGAATCTCAAGTGCAGTCCTCTCCATCCATTAAGGTATGACATGACACTCTAGTGAAGTGCATGTTTAACTCTCTAGATGAAGTCCCAGCCTTGTCATCGATCTTCGTAAATTCGCTAACCATAGCTCCATAAGAGCCCGACAGAGAAGACCTTATGGGGCCTTCTTCCTTAGCCCTTGTTGTGGGAGGGTCGGAAGAACCTCCCCTTAATATTCTATTACTGTAGGCCCATCCCTTCCCCTTATGATGATCTAAGGTGGGAAGCAGAAGACCTCTTGGTTGATGAGTGTTAGAGGGAAGGCCTCTTCTTTATCTTTAGATTAGATGTGTTTGTGTGTTGTAATGTGTTCCCCCGTACTTGTGCTATGTGTTCCTAGATGACCCTTGTCACCCTTGTTAGTGCTTGGATACAAGAGTGATTTTGTGTTGTAAACCTTCTTCTATTTGTATCATCATTCTTCCAAGTTTATGTTTGATTTTTGACAAATTGGGGACGATGCAAAGTGTTGGGGGCATTTAGGATCCCCTTCCATGTTGACCCAATTTTTTTATTTTCACTTTGTTTTCCATGCATTATTCCTAATTTGGTTGGGGATTGATGATATTTCGCCTTGCATTGCAATTACCTATTATTTATATAAGCGTGAGCAGATCTGACCTCGTGAAACCAGATCCCCCTATGTCCTTTGTTTGTCTCTCTTTCACTCTTTTCTTATCTTTCTCTCTCCTTTTCTTGAATTGTTTCTCACATGTGTGACAACGCCATTTCTATGATACTTCAATTTTCAAAAAACACATTCATCACTGACAAATCTTTCTCAAAAATCCTCGCAAACATTTCTTTTTTGAAAATTTCCTTCACAACTAAAACCCCCAATGGAACGTGTTTCCTTCATCATGGGTTCATAAAGAAAGAACTTGAGAACTTTCCTCTGAGGTGGAAGCAATGTTGACCTTCCCTTGCGAGGGGGCATTTTATTCCTTTCAAATTCCTTGATGAAGTGAACATCTTTCAAAGGGATTCCTTGATGATGAATCATTTTAAGAAAAAAATGTCTCTTTTACACTTCCAAACGGTGTGTCCCTTGAGTGGACCCCTCTTCACATTGGGTTCTCAAGGGACCCCTTTGAAAGCCTTCCAATTTGTTGACAATCTGCGTGACTATTTGTTTGACTACTCACATGGCCACTTTGATTTTAGACATGCTTTATCTGCGGGTAAACATGTCACTTTGTAGGTGCACTTATGAAGCTGCTTTCCAATTTGACTATGTGGAGTCCCCTTCTTTGGGTTTCCTCCATGTAAGATATCTTGGGGGATGCCTCCTTGCAGGTTTGTGGACCTATAAGATGCTTTTTTCTCTAGGTTTCCTTCATGTGAGAGATCTTGGGGGATACCTTCTTGCAGGTCTGCGGGCCTACAAGGCACATACTTCACGGGGCTTCCTTCATGTGAGAGATATTGGGGGCTACCTCCTTTCAGGTCTGTGGGGCTGTAATATGCTTTCATCCTATGAGATTTGTCCATCGTTGGTCCAAGGGCCTTTGGTGTACTTTGTGCAACTTCATAGTTATATGGGGCTATGTAGTCTTTTGTTTTGTCTTGCACTTTCGAGCTTGCCAGATCGTGGTCTACTCCTTTGACGGTTTAGATATAAATATCTAACCCTACTAACTCTTTGATCTACTTTACCAAAGCACTCATCAGTACTCTTGCTTGCTAAAGTGGGGGCAAAATGTATAGGAGAAAATTTGCACCCCTTACACAAATTCCCCTTTCACACACCCTCACCTTAGAAAATCAAATTCGAAGGAAAAATTCCACATCACCCAACTGCCTTCCTTCCACTTGGCATCTATCTATTGTGTCAGTGGGAGAATATTTATCGAGGATGCACACGTGGTGTACAAACATTTGTGCGGCGTGCTACCATCCTTGATGAATTCCTGCATCTGAAGTTGGCAGAGGCGTTACACTCTCGATTAGGGATGAATTGTAACATCCCTCTTCAACCAACTGACCCGAAAATGCCTTATTCTTCCTCATTCTTCCTTCAAATTGATCCATTCTCACTTCATTCCAGGCTCTTAGTAATTCAATTTCACTTTCTAGCATCTTATTCATTCTCAAGCAACACTCCATCAACTCCACATAGCAAGTGTGAATCAAGCCATTGCAGTGTGGGCTTGGAGTCTTGCGAGATCTCCCTTCATCACAGTTGAGGTTGTGGTGACCTTGTCAAGTCCATATTCTCCACCATTGGCTAGTGAGATTTTGGGTGGAGGTGGTAATGTTTCACTCCTCTCCTTTGTGATTTGGTTTGGTAGCATTATACTATTTTGTAGTGTTTATTTCAACTTCTACTTTCATTACTTCTTTATTGCATATTTCTACTTCATTGCTATCTGGCTGTCCGTGGAGGTGGAAATGCCAAAACGGGGATTTGGCTAAGGAAGACCCCTATATAGCCCCAACATTTTACCCTCTTTCTTGTGTGTAGGTGAACATGCATTTGGAGCTAGCTGGAGAACGAGCACATTGATGAGATCATCTTCGTCACTCTAGCCTTTATCTATCTACTTTATCATCTTTATTTGTACTTTTCATACTTTATTATTCTATTTTATTCATTTAAGAATAACTAGCTAAGTTGTTAGTTTGTTTTCTGGTATTCTATATTGTACCTCTTATTTTCTGGCGTACAGATGCCAAGCATGCTTGAGAGACAACAATGTGTTTCACTGTCATCCCAAAACTACGCTTCTATCCTCAGACAAAGAGTTGTTTGAGGTACAATATCGACTCTGAAAACTAGCTCGCTTAGCCTAAACTTGGATTTCAGGTCTAAAGAGTGATAGAAGTACCTCATGGTCTTCATCATTCTTGACCTCTATTTGAAACACCCCTTTAGAGTGAGGCAAGTTAGGGTAGACCTCCACTCTCAAATCTCTGTGACCTAAAGCCTTGACGTGGTTGGTCCCCCTCTCTTACACATGCATTACTTGAGTTGTTGATTCATCTTTTGCTTGTAACTGACAAGAAATAACACAACATCTACGCTTATGCTCTCTAGCATTTCAGTTTATTTTTGAACAATTTTTAAGTTGTGATTGTGTAGGAATGGGTTTATCAACCATAGGTTTTTTCTTCCCACAAGGGAGGAACAAAAGGAACCATGGGAGGTTGTTCAACAAATTTCTCTTTAACTTTATAAACTCGTTTAATTTTAGGAGGCACGATGAGACTTATTTGGTTATCTCTTGGTCTCTTATAAGAAATGGGTGAAGGATTTTCTATGGGTTGGTCTTGGTTACTTGGAAGGACTTTTGGTTTAATCATGGCTTTATAAATGATGGGAGACTCAATCACAGGTTGAGGCATATTGCTAAGGGATAACTCTTCTATTCACTTTGCCTTGAACTTTTGATAAGATTTGAAAAAGAAGTCCTCATGGGGCCTAATAGGTTCCATAGGTTCGAGCCAAAATAAATCCAATGAGAAATTCCCACAGGAAGACACAAGATTAAAACCACTATGATGCATAGTAAAAATTTGATTGTTAAAGGGAAACTTCAAGCATTTGTGAATGATCGATGGGACAAATTTCATGGAGTGAAGCCATGGGTAGCCCAACTTCACATGAAATTGATCCAACGACGAGATGATAGAGAATGAGACATTCAACTTTTTTGGTCCAACTTGTAGAGGAAGAGTTATCGAGCCTATCATAGGGCAAGCAAAACCATTGTGTTTTTTGATCCATGATTTTAGTTGTTCATAAATATCTTGATAAATTTCATGCACAAACGAGATCAATTAGTATCCCATTAGTAGGTTTGTCATTGATTCTTTTGGCAATGTAAAGAGGACCATCAGGTGCATGTTTAATAATGTCATTTTGTGAAAAAGATATGTCAAGGGGAATTTTGGTTTGGCACTTACGAGGTTGAACTTCAATGATTCCAATCATATTATCCATAGGATTCTCCTCATTATCATTCATGTTGTAAATATTTGTGTCAACATTCATCACATCATTTTTTGTTTCACTAGCTTTGACAAAGGAGATGTTACGATTTGGCACAAGATTGGTAAAGATTTGTGAATTTTGGTTGGGAGGGGCAATAGAATTATTACCTTGATCATTAACACCACAAATTTGTATGTGATTAGAATCAATGAGGTCGTGCACAATATTTTTAAGATGCTTATAATGTTTTGTATCATGTCCATTTTGTCAGCGATAATGAATTTTTTTATTTTGGTTATAGTTTGGAGGTAAAGGCTTAGTAGGATCAAGATCTCTAATAGGAGGTAAAGAAATTAAGTTCTTGTTTAAGAGATACAACATGACAGAATGAAGGGTATAAGGTAACGGGGTAAAGTCTCTAAGCTTTTCCCTAAATGAATATGAATTTTTTGTTTTATAGCAACCACTTGGGAGTCAACATGTTGAGTTGGTTGAGGAGCATTGAGTTGTATAAAGCCCTTATTTGGTTTCTTGAATGATTGGAAGTTGGTTTGAGGCATGGATTTAGATTTTTTAGGATGGTTAGAGGGAGTTTTCACTTCACGACTACTAACTGAATTTTGGTAATCAAGAAGGGTTGTACACAAGTGTGTGAGGGTGATCCCACAATAGTGGGTTACACTTTTTGGCCAAACATGATATTAAACTAAACTTTTAAAACTAAATCTTCAGTTTTAGACACCTATAGCTGCTAAACCATGATGAATTTGAAGATGATGAAAACTAGTGATTTGTGAAATTTTGTCTGTAAATTCTAAAAATATATTTTAAAAAATTTTAGAACCAAATTGCATTTCTTTTTCCATCTCCTTCGATAACTAGTTTTTAACAATAAACAACATTTTTAAAGATTGATGTTTACTGTATAACACATAATTTTTTTCTATGAAGGATAAAATTATATTTTTTTCAAATTTAGATTTGTAACTACGATATCTAGCTCCTTCATTTGGTTTCATAGTGTTTTATTGAATATTGTTTTATTAATTAAGTTTTGAAGTCAAACCAATTATAACTTAAACATAGGTTTACTATATAAGACAACTTTTTTGTATGTATCAAAATTAAAGTTATTTATTTTTGTTGGATCAAGGACATCAATACCAAGAGCATAGATATTTTTCATATTTTTTTAGTAATCTACTATTTTTCTACATGTGCAGAACAAAGAGATTGATTTTTGGTGAAAAACTTACATTCACAAGAAATAAAAAATAAATATATAATCAAATTAAATATATTTAAATTTATACTTTGTGGGAAGCTTATAATAAGGACTACATACTTAAAAACATAAATTTTAAATGAATTCATTTGATCATTCAAAAGGTAAATCAAAAGTGGTTTTTTATCAAAATTTTGATAGGTGTAGAGGAGACTCCATTATAGGTATGGTTTAAAAATAATGAGGTTCTATCCAAGGCTCGGGTTTGATCTAAGGAGATTTGATCAAACCCTCTTCAATTACAATCCTTTAAATGAAACCTTTCAAGGCTTAAATCATTATATTTTCTAAAAATATGTGATTTCAAAAAAAAACAAGATGTCCGAGAAAGTGTAACCTATTATTGTGAAAACACCCATAAAGGAGGGAAATTTCATCATCCCAATATTATCTTGAATCTTATGTTGCAATTTTTCAAAGAACATTCGTTGAAGATCGGGATCGAGAATCCTAATGTTGATTTGTGAGTAAAGCAATTGATAGTGGGAGATAAAGTCAGTGACCTTTTCATCATTCTTTTGCTTACATTTTATTAAATCTATTAAGGTCATTTTGGGACCTATGTGTATTTGGAAATGATTGAGAAAGGCATCAACAATTTCATTGAATGAACATATTGAGTTATTCGGGAATGAACATATTGAGTTATTCGGTAATGAACAAAACCATTCCAAAGCGGTATCTTTCAAGGATCTAGGGAAGATTTTAGCTAAGAGTTTGTCTTCAGAAATGAAGTCACTACAAAAGGCTATGTATACAGAAACATGGCTAATAGGGTCTCCTTTTACACCATATTTCTCAAATCTAGGAATCTCTATACCTTGTGGCATTTGTGTTCTTAATATCTCCAAGGATAATGGGTTTCTTTTGACATATTGTGAAGGTTGGCCATTTTGATTTTGATTCAATGTAGCAATTTGTTGTTGGAGGGATGAGACACTTTGTAAGAGTTGGTTAAGGATGGGATCATTGTTTGTGTTGTGAGATGGAGGTGAATATGGTGGTGTATATGTGTTTGGAGGATAAGTGAATTGTAAATTTGTGAGGGGAGATGAATTAGGAGATATGATATTTGAATGCACAAAGCTAAAGGGATTCCCAATGGAAATACCTTAGGTAGTATTGACATTGCTAGTTGGTTGTATGGTTGTAGTAACATGAGGATTGGTATATGTTGGAATAGAGGTAATGGTTGTAGGAGGAGGAATTTGACTTCCACCTTGAATTTCACTATACCCCAAAGTTTGATCACAACTAGTCATTGTAGGGACATGTTTATTAATGATATGAGATAGGCTACACACAAATTCTATTCCATGTTCATTATCAAGCATCTTCATCATGTTATTTATGATAGGAATCATAGTACCAACAATATATTCAGAACTCGCAAAGGTTTTCAATTCTCTAATTCTTCATCCATTTGTATTAGTTCTTCTTGAGGGATATTGGAAACCATTGATTCAACATTAGTAACATTGACTGTTGGTAAAGAGGTCATAGGAAATGAGGTGTCAAGGGTATGGTCCATGATGGGTTGACTAGTGTCAACACTATGAGTGAAAGATTTAGAAAACTCAGGATCCATGACAAATGTACTAGCACAAGATGTCATGAGTCTAGAACTACGTATCACTAGAGTATTGGCAATAGGACACCAGGTTGTGAAACTCATACAAGATTCACCAAACCTAAGGTGCACCCAAAATGGAGAATATGAAAGGAAAAATCAATAATAAGAAGTGCAATGCAAATATGTAAAAGGAGATAGCAATTTCTAGATTTTAAACAAGATAATTTTTTGATTATACTATGTCAATCACTTGAAAATAATATTTTTTTAAGTCCAATTTATGTTTGAAACTCACTTGAATTGATCAATTAACCTTAATGCAAATGATTGTAGAAAAACATAAATTCTAAAAAGTGAAACATAAATTTGAATGCAAAAACATAGAATGCAGACAGTTTTTAGTGCCCAAAAATTTAGAAATGGGCCTGATTAGGGACTCATTCGCCCATGGGTGAATGGATCTTTTGTTAGGATTTTTGAAAATTAAATTGAAAATTTCTAAGTTGATTTTTATGTTTCCAGATTTTGGTTGGAAAAAGGTAGTTACAGTTTCAAATTTCTGGAAAATCAGATCTAAATGCAAGTGTGAAATGATGTTAAATGACAAGTAAAAAGACCTAATTTGAGATGCAATTTTGATTCAATTTTTTGATTTAAGTGATTGATCATGCAATGTTATGTAAGCACTATGCAAAATGAGTCTAACACTATGCCATTTTTTAAATTTTTAGATTTTCAACAATGCCAAAATGCACCTTAATACCCTAAAATGCAAATCAGACTAATGCAAATTTGAGAGATCTAAAAATGCAAACTAATGCAAAAGAATGAAAATCTAGATCTAAGGTTCCAAATAAGAAATTATGATGTTCAAAAGTCAAGTTCACCAAAATGAAACATATAAAATAGAAGTTTCACCAAAATGATGTGTGTGCTATGGGGTGTTTGATATGGATGGACCTATTTTCCCTTATTTCATTAGGAAATGAGATCCACACAAAAAATTGACTTACAACCCTTAGGTGAGTCAAATCAATGAGGGAATCTATTGATTTCCTTATGATTGAGGATGGGGGTATCAACTTGAACAACACCTTTGGGAGAAAAACCAAAAATAGTAAATCAACTCAATTATGCTCATTCAAACTTGAATCATCCATTTAAAGCATAATATAGACAAAAACAACAAAGTTTTGACGGATCTAAAAATGGCAGAGTGATGTGTACCTTTCACCAAAATCCAAATTCGGGAGGCTACCTAGGACTCATTCGTCCATAGGCAAACGAGTTTTTGTGTAGAGGTTTGACTTAGCTCTCAGGATCCTCTGATGTCAATTTGTAGCTTCTACTTGATTCAGGTTTCAATATCGAACAGTTGAAAATAAGGTCTGTAGGTGAGATTCTATGAATTGACAACTTTGACAAATTTTTGCAACTTTGAAAAGTTTTCCAATTTTTTTCTTCAAGATATTTTCAATCCTTCTTTAACCTAAGATCTGCAACAAAAACACAAGAGGAAAAAAATGCTTGTTTTTAGTGAATGGGGGTTTTCCTTGGTCAAAACCATTTTGGGTAGTTAAACCTTGAATTGAAATAATGAAACATGAAAGGAATGATGAACGAACAAGTGTTATGTTGCAACTCACCAAACCCTTGAATAAAACTTTGGAGGATTGAAATGTTGATCTTGATCTTGCATGAAATGGCTTCAATGGATGCGGATCTTGATACTTGAATCTTGATTTGAATGCTTGACTTAGATCTTTGAAACCTACATCACAATGTTAACTCCAAAAACATACAGGATTGTAAAAGACTTTGACATGATGCTTGAGATCTTGATTGTTGCAATAAATCACTGATAAATATGCTCTTGAATGCCCTTGATCATAATCTTTTCTCTTGTGAACAACTTAGACTTCTTAGACTTGAATTGATAAAAATACCTTGTGTTTATAGATTTATATCCTTAATTTCCCAAAAATTAAATATCACAAGCCAACATTGAAATTTCAATTCGGGGATATTAAAGTACTGCCAAAAAAATATTTTAAATTTGATTTCAAAGGCCTAGGGAGGACCCATTCACCTATGGGTGAATGGGTCCCAAGTCCCTATTCCTAGAACACACATTGCTCAAGGTAATTACTTATGTATTGGCATTAATTGTTGTCGGGTTTTCCCCTTCGAAAAATGTAATTTATTAGGCTTGTAGATGTAAAATAGGGCTTATTAAGGCCTAATTAAGTCCAATTTAATTGAGGGGACCCAAACAAAGCATGAAAATGTAAAGGAATACATTTTCCTACACTACACGGATGTTAAAATTGCCACATAAAGTGGCTAAGCATTGCATTTTAAATAAGTTGTTACCAACCACGTGAGGTGGCGAATTGGAATTAAAAATGCATGTGTATCTATTATCATTCTAGTGCATGACTTGGGCGATATCAAGTAAGAGAGTTGGTATTGGCTTTGACTTGTCAACGTGCCAAATGAAGGACTTTTTTAAGTTTTGAAGTCGCCTAAACCCCACACCTAGCAAATTGGTTGAGTGGTGGCAACATGAGAGTTGTTTGAGCATTCTCTTAGCAACAAACTTTTATCCATTTTTAGTATAAAGGAGAGTAGTTGCTCATAGTTTTGTGGTTCATTCATGTAATCATTTTGATAATATGAGTATAGTGCATTCATAAGTTTGTGAGGAGAGTGAATTTGTGAGCCAAGAGTATTTGGAAATTTGTATTTCAATTTATCAAAAGAGTGAGGGAAGGTTGTTAGTTTTAGTTGAGCATTGCTTGGTAGTTGTAGTTATCAGTAGAGAAGCAAGGGAGAGCTGCAAGAGTAGAGTGGAGAGTTAGAAATTGAGAAGGAAACAAATTAAGGCTGAGCCATTGAGCAGATTTGAAGCAAGGAGTATCAAGAATTCAAGTTGAGCTATTTTAATCCAGGCATGATTAAAATACCTCTCTTTCCTTCTCATTCTAATTATGAATCTAAGCTTTTATTTGTCTGAAGATGCTTATGCCATCATTATATGAAAATTATTTCTATTAGCAAAGTATGTGAGTGCATGTACAAATAGCTTGATTATTTATGCAGAGAGCTAATTTAGAAATACAAAGAGATAAGTTAGATTAGGGAACCAAATGGGTATATAAGTAATCTTAAATTACATTGTTAGATTATGATGCATTACGTGAATCTAAGCATTATTTATAAATGTATTTGAGATAAAGAAAGTTTCCTTAGAAGGATAAATCTCTCTACAACTATGTTTAACTGAAACAACCAACTTGTTATATTATCATAGCAAAGAGAAGCTAAGTAGGGTAATATGATATTATCCCAATAAGACAATGTTTGATAATCATAATGTGATGAACAAAGGGGTTTGAAAATGTATTAGAAGTGTATACGTCTTTATTATATTTTGACTGATATTATCTTGTATTTTGACCAAGAGTCTATATCATTACCTAATCACGATAATTTAATCTTAAGAAGAGGACCTTACGTTCTCGACAAAACCAAAGCCATAATACGAGGAGAATTTAAGTGCAAAAGAACATATATCTCTCAAGGAGAAAATATTCTTTGACGTGGCTATAAGCTTATCATACATTTATATATGTAAGAATATGTGTGTCAAGATTATCTATTTACAAACAACATAGGTATTTTATATAATTATACAATGGATAATGTTGGAGAAACCTGCAAAGAATCTGGAGATTAGTCGGATGTTTCTCAGTCAAGTTATCAAAGGTAAGCAAATTATTATGCTAAGTCATTAATGAAGATTACTACGAATATAAGATTTTACATCGAATCAAACTAAGTGATATTTATTGGTTATGGTATTCTAGAAGGACGAAGCCATACTTGGTATGAAAATGAAGGGTCTAAACCATTATTTATGAAGAAGACAATTATTTAATAATGTCTACTTCAAGATTAACCATATTTGGTATGGATTTCTTAAGGAATAGATCCATAAGGGTAAACAATGGACATCGAAAACTTTAATACGAAGAAGTAATCTTCAATTCAAGTTTAATACTAGATTATTATACATATCAACATATTGTCAGTACTTTAGATTGAGACCAAGTGTGTCTAGTCGATGATATTATGTCATCTGTATTAACTAATTGTGCAAAAAATAGGAGAGTAGTAACTCCCATGATTAAAACTAAGGACTTGAGTAAGAGGCAGATACTTAGACCCTCAACGTTGCAAGAGCGTAACTTGGGTATTCTAGTTAGAAGAAGATAAATAGTTAAGTTGTTTATCGACTTAGTAAGAAAGGACTTGAATAAGAGGCAATTTCCAGACCCAGATTGTTACAAGTATGTAATAGGGTATTCAAGATAACCGAGTCAAACTTATTTGGTTGATTAATCGACATTAGTGAGTCATCACTTTTGAAATAAATCTTGATTATGATAGTTAAACTTTGGGTCATACCAAGAGAAGTGTTAACCATAGGTTAGTAGGGTTTCTGAGTCGAGTTAGAGGTGGGTGAACTTATGACACCACTTCCTTAGAAAGTGGATTGATTATATATATCAAAACTTTAGCCAAAGTAAGTGTAAAAGTCCTTGCTTACACTTTGTCGGTTCACTGTGCTCTAGGTTTGCATAGCTTGTTAGTAGCATCATGCATAGTTGGAAGGAATCCCTAGTTGTATGACCATATATGTTATGTAGGACACAACACTAGCTACTCATATAGGCATTACGAGAGGTTTCCATACCAAACTCTTCATCAAAGGGTAGGGCCACTTCTAGTTAGGAAAGTGTGTGGGGGACCGCTAAGTCCATGGTTGGAGGAAAAACACTTGGGTGATGCTCTCCCTCTTGCAAACGATATCCAAGACGTGAAATAGAAGAAGTGTGATCCAAATAAGGATACCTTGACCTTGATCTCTTGTAAGTTATGAAATTGAAAATATGATCATGAATCTATTGTAATTTGTATCTGAAAAGATGAGTTTCATTTGCTTAGAATTATGTTATGTTATTTCATTTATGCAATGATACATGAAATTATTTATGTAGTATGCAATTATGTTATTGAAAAAGAAAAATTTAATTTCCTTGTTTTTGGAAACATTGAATTATCCACTTCATAAGTTAATCTTAGGTGAAAACTAGAGAATAAGGATTGAGCATGTTACAATTTGCATGGTTTGATGGCTCCACCAATCATAGTGGTGGCTCCTTTTGGATATCACCTTCTCACCATTATCAATGGAGGTGTGTCCAACAAAGCCAAATGAATTTATTTCATGAACTACACTCAAACAAACATTGTTACAATTGATTTGTTATTTAAGCATGATTCTTTATCAAATTTACATGAACATTCTTATACTTAACAATTTAGTAGAAAAATGATTAATGCATTTATTTGATTGTAGTTCATAATTGTTCACATATAAATAAATTTGGGGTTGTGGTACTCAAGGGATATACAATAAGATGAGTTGGGACTCACGAGTGAGATTAAAATTTATGATTACCACCACCTATCAAATAGAAATGCCTAAAGTGACTTAATTTTTTCATCAATTCTTTTGTATGAGACAATGTTCATGCATTCTGAACTCTCTAGAATACACTCCAAACTCCTCAAAATGAATTTGCTCTCTACACATCCATAAATTTGAACTCCTTAGAAAACTAAGCGACATTAAGATATAGATTGTTAAGAACTTACATTGTTTATCATATTAAGAATTCATTGTTTTATTGATCTTCGTATACCCCAACCACATGTACCAATGATATGTATACATACACTTTAAATTAGAAATAATTAAATATTCTATCAATCTATTACCAAAATACGCATAACTACTGGTCCCTTCCCCCTATATTCTAATAAATTCTATTTAAATAACATTATATAGTTATAAATTACTACCAAGATACTATTGCTTTGTATTTGTACACGCTTAGATGTATTCCAGAAAGCATTACTTTTCCATCTCGATCTAGTTAAAACTTCCTATTAATCAGAAAAATAATTAAGCTAGAAAATTCTAAAGAAACAACATAAAACCACACCAAAGCCCTAATGGAGACTTCTAGACGTTTTGCCTGCTTAATTATACAACATCCACGGTCTAGGTAATCTTTGCCTAGTCTGTGTAAGAAAAACTCTATATTCTGTTTTCTGTGCTGATAGAGAAGTATCTGATTTCATTTTGAAGTCTTTTATTTCTCTGCAGTATTATTGCTACATATCATAATGTACAGAGCAGCAGCTGCACTCGCTTCAAAAGTTGCGTAAGTAGCAGTAGCCTTCAAAAACCATTTTTTTTTCTTGAATGTTCAGTGGTTTCGTTAAGTTGGAGCTCTTGCCATCTTTTTAGTTCTACACTATCTCTGCGTTTTTTCAGTAGGGTTTAGGGTTTAATGTTTAACGGGGTTTATGGCTAGTATGTTCGATACGTACACGTTGAGCTGATTTGTTATGTCTATCATAGATGATATATCCGTGAATATTTCAGGCTTGGATTCACATACATAAACACAATGAGGTTTAGGCATCTGAACGAAGTTTTAAACTTGCTTTATCTATTATTAGTTAATATGAAATTGATTTTGATTCATATGAATTTTTGGATCTGAATTGCTTGGGTAAATTTGGAAATGCATCATTTTCTATGGTATCAATGCTTAGTGCATTATACTTCGACGATAGGCGTCAGGGGAACACGGATCTTAAATCTTATATTCAATAAGATCAAGGAGGGGCTTTCATTGTGGAAAACAGACAAAAGTAGTAGTTTATGAGGACACCGCGTTCAAGAGCATAAGGAGAAAGTATCTCGACAAAAAACATTTAAGTGTAGGCTAGCATATGGTAAAACAAGCTGTCTAAATCATCACAGTGGGTGCTCTAAGTTTCCTGCTCAACTGCTTCTAATTTAATTAGAAGATTTTATAAATTTGTATTTTTTTCTTCTTTTTGTTTTGTTTCTTAAGAGGTTTCATGAAAGGTTCTCCAGTACCTCCTTTTCACATTTCTTGAATGACTATTGATTAGTCAGGCAAATTTACCTCATCAATTACTCAATCTTATATCTAACATCTTGGTCATCCTTTCCTGTCCGTCTAAGTATTTTGACTTGAGCTGACTGATGAAGTGCGTCTCCTTACAATGGCATGTCTGCATTTAGTGGTTCTTAAGTACCATCTTAGTTTGAAATGTGATGTATGAATTCTTCAAAATTGCATTTTGCTTTGCTTGGTTAAGGAAAATCAATAACATAGTTTGAAAATGTAATTTATTAATCGTCTCCTAGATTGCATTTTACTTAGGCGATAAAGCAAGTTTTAGTGTCATGGTTTCAAAATGTAATGTCTGACAATTTGAAAGTCAATTTATGTTAGGCGTTACTACCTTGGGGAAGTTTGAATTTTTTCATGTACTGAATACGCGAGAGCTTTTCTATGGGAACTTGTTAATAGGTTGTATTGTATTCCTAGCATAAGTTGTGTAAGGAAAGGGATGTCTAGATGTAGAGCATTTTCACTTAAGTGATCGTATACACATTTATTGTCTTTGTTAACTTACATTTCCTTTTCCTTCATGTTTCTGCAGAAGCAGGAGTAGCTACAGACAGGTTAGTGATCCTTAGTTTCAGTTGGAGCATTTTGATGAAACATTAAGCAGATTGCAATGTAGTTTTTAGATTTGGACGAAAGCTATATAAGGATCAAAAAATGATGTATTTTAAAACAGGAAGGCCTTGTCAATATGTTTAGTGTGGAAAATGGATAAGTGCATGATTCTCAAAGCCTTAAATAGCAAGGTGCACTTCAAATTTCTGTTTTCATTCTAATTGTATTTATGGTCTTCATGATTAGGGTGCCAGCAGGCTCAGCTGGAGCAGAAATTATGCCGCAAAAGAGATCAAATTTGGGGTTGAAGCTCGGTCTACAATGTTGCAGGGAGTGGAACTCCTTGCAGATGCTGTGAAAGTGACAATGGGACCTAAGGTAATATGTGGTTGAAGATTCTAGTAATTTCATGCCAGTGGTATTGTTTAGAAGGGTTGGGTTGGAAGTATTCCATGCTAGATATTGTGTTTCAAGTATTTCTCATGTTGTTTGTTGATTTATGAAGGGTCGAACTGTGGTTATTGAACAAAGCTATGGAGCTCCAAAAGTTACGAAGGATGGAGTTACTGTGGCAAAAAGTATTGAGTTCAGCGACAAATTAAAGAATGTTGGTGCAAGTCTTGTGAAGCAAGTTGCTAGTGCAACAAATGATGCTGCTGGAGATGGTAAATTTGTGTCCTGGGATTTTTTGGTTTTGTAGAGAATATCTTGTGATTCTTTAAACATATTGATGTCATTGCTGACTATTTTATTTTGAGTCTGAGAGAAACAGTTTTAGTCCTTATGTTTATAAATGATAAAAATAAAAGTGAGGTGTAACTGGCTAAAAATGCTAATGCATTCCAGCATTTAGCCATAGCCTAAAATGATCCAAGGACTTTTCAACCTGTAAACACAAGAGAACATGTCCCCTTCTTCCAAATCTCTATTTTGGAATACACTGCCCTTTTGGAGGTGTGGGGATGGCGATGATATGTTCCCCTGTTGTCTCCAATGCCCAGGGAGGGTTCTCTAGCTGTCTTGGAGATGTATTGCTCCCCTTAGGATTTCAGATGCTTCCTCCTTGCTAATGCTCAGAAGGGGAATCCTACAAGTGCCTGGAACATCCATGACACTTATAGAAGGCTTCAAACTGCCCCAGGTAACTGTAGAATTGTTGACTGATGGAGCAATGGTTAAAAACATAGAAAAATGCAAACTTGAAAGAAAAAAGTGTGAATGGCGAAGCTGATAATGAGTGTATATAAAGATTGAACTTTTTGCCCCATGCTTTACATTTTCTCATGTCTTGGATATGATTGTCTTTTTTTTTTTGGATATTTTGAGACTTCAGACTCTCATTACAGTTACATTTGTTATTATAATTTATTGTGTCTGATATTCATATTTTTATTTTATAATGTATTAATAGTAATGGAAAAGTAATTTATAGTTATTGTGTTTCAAATTTGCAATGAATTTTTTATGGGTGTTAATATCTTTAGATTGTGTAACGATGCTCAATTTTATGTGAGGAAAGCTCTAATTTATTATATTTATTAGTCATTCTCCATTGCCATTGGACAAAATTTTAGTTGTACAGGAAAGTTGGAAACTCATATTGCCGTTATCAAAATCTGGAGTTTTAGTTGTACTGGAAACGCATATTGCCATCACTGGTTGTATCCGACTGAGGAACTACGTGGAACATAGAATTTACAGCAAGCCTCCTCGAGTCTTTGTACAAATACAGCAGTTATTGCAGCCTTTTACCACAACAAAATATGAAATATATGAAGTCCTTTAATCAAATAGTTTGTGTGCCCTTGTGCACTACTATTTGCAAACATGTCCATCTTTGGTCATCAAGAACCCCTATTTCTGGGCGTTTTGTAGAAATCACATTTATGAGACCGTTCTATGCATATATCTAGCAATGACCGTAGTCCTAAAACCATACCTCAATGAAGCATTTAGTAAAATTATCTGTGTGCTTTCTGTGAACTGCCTAATTTTATGTTCTTGTCTATCCTTGAATTTGCCACTGTACAAAGTTTCAATTTGAATTAATCAGTGACAAATCTCCAAACCTGGAACTAAAGCTCGATGAATTCCTATAGCTGGGAATAGTGAAAGATGTCTACAAGACTGAGAATCATCCGTCAATTACATTTAATCAAATAATTTGACAGGGATACTTCAAAAATAATGCATACACACATGAAATATTGGAAAATGTTAGAAAATTTAAAATAAGTGTATGGGTTAACTATGGTACTTGTGCTTAAGCCCATTCTATTGTATGCAGGTACAACATGTGCTACCATTCTTACTCGAGCGATATTTGCAGAGGGTTGTAAGTCAGTTGCAGCTGGTATGAATGCAATGGACTTGAGACGTGGTATCAACATGGCAGTTGAAGCTGTTGTGACACACTTGAGAAGCAGAGCAAGGATGATTAGCACATCTGAGGAAATTGCACAGGCATGCAAATATCTGACTGTTATTAGATACACTTTCTTCCAACTAAAAGAAGTATTATAGCTGTGGAACTGTTATTGAAGTTTGATAATCAAAATCAAGCCATTTCTGCATGAACATATTTCTTTACATTATACTTGTTTTATTCTGGTTATGATTACATGCCAATCAATTTATGTTTCTGAAGGCTCGTATGTTTGAGAGCAGGTGGGTACCATTTCAGCAAATGGGGAAAGAGAAATTGGTGAATTAATTGCCAAAGCAATGGAAAAAGTTGGCAAGGAAGGAGTCATAACTATAGCGGTAAATCAAATACCCTTGTTGCTTGACGATGGCACTCTATAAAAACTAAATGTGCATCTATGTGTTGAAACTCTCTTGCTTTTGTTACTCAAAGAGGAATCACCTTTCTGCAGGATGGGAAGACATTATACAATGAATTAGAGGTTGTAGAAGGAATGAAGCTAGACAGGGGTTATATATCTCCATATTTTACCACAAATGAGAAGACCCAGAAATGTGTGAGTATTAATTTGGTATTCATTCTTGATAATATATTGTAGAAATTCGAGAGTAATACTTAGCATTGGTTATAGTACAGAGCCTTTGCATTAGTTCAGCACCTTGTTGCAATGTTACTCTGTTCGGAGTCTAATGTATAGTGAATCTCTGCCAACTTTCCTCTCGTGGCTCCATTGGAATGCTTTTAGAGTTCCTTCTTATCTAGATGAATTCACTTTATTTTTACTGTTAACAGGAACTGGAGAACCCTTTAATTTTAATACATGAAAAAAAAATATCAAGCTTAAATGCAGTTGTCCGTGCAATGGAGCTAGCATTGAAGGTGAGAAATGTTTGTTTGTATTTGCTCTTCATGAATTCTCTCCCATGTTTAGCATGAAGGATGCTAACTGAATTTTATGTTATTTATTCAGAAGCAAAGATCACTTCTGATTGTGTCTGAGGATGTAGAGAGTGAAGCATTAGCGACTCTAATTCTAAATAAGATTCGTGCTGGAGTAAAGGTAATGACTTATTTCTATTTTGTATCATCTTCCATGCTTTACCATTTTTTAATATGCATCACAATTGGCGAATGTTAAAATTACTTTGTTTCTGTTTTTTCTGTTGTACTCAATAGGTTTGTGCAATTAAAGCTCCTGGCTTTGGAGAAAACAGGAAAGCCAACTTGCAGGACCTTGCCACACTTACTGGTGGCCAAGTTAGATCTCTTCATCCTTAAACCTCCTTTCTTAGGGTTTGATATGGTGACAAAGTATCTCTTTTTCGAAAATCATCTAATTAATATTGATGTTTACTGTTTAGCTTTTGTGTTTTCACCAATAAATGACGGTTTATCTATAATAATATTTAGTTGTAATGGTTATTATATCAACTTTTTAAGAAATTAAAATATTTAGGTGATACTTTTCTTTCTTGTACCATAACACTGATAGTTGTTTCCCAATCAGGGGAATGTTCTTTCAGTATCTTTATATTTTGACTGTTGAATTAAGTAAACCTTGTTTTACATGGATATTAATTTATTTAATTGAAATCAGTTCAAAAATTATGATTTTAATTGGGTTTCCTCTACAGATGATTACAGAAGAACTTGGTATGAAGCTTGAAAAGGTTGAATATGAAATGTTTGGTACAGCAAAGAAGGTTGGTAATGAGTTTGTCCACTGATTATAGGATTTTGGGAGGTCATGTGTTATGGATTCAGAGCTTTTTAAATTATTACAATCTGGGTGGACCCAGCTAGACAAGTGTTTTGTTAGCATTGTTATGTTTAAGTTTTGTCTGGTTATGGTGGTGATAGGTAACTGCATCCAAGGATGATACAATTATTCTTGATGGAGGTGGTGCCAAAAAGAGCATAGAGGAAAGATGTGAGCAGGTCTGTGTTGACAAGAGTGTAATATGTATGCTGCTCTTTAAATGCTATAATATTACCTTTTGCATGTATTGTAATTTGTTTTTCATTTGTGAATCTGAAAGTGGCCAATTCATGCACATCCTTTATTAACTGTGTAATCATCATGGCAAGCAGATTCGGGCTGCTATTGAAGCAAGCACATCAGACTATGACAAAGAGAAGTATCAGGAGAGGTTGGCAAAGCTTTCGGGAGGAGTTGCTGTTCTTAAGGTTTTGAGTTAACTTGATTTCTTTTAATTTGCTGTTCAAGTACAGTTACGTATAGAAGTATAACAAGAAGTTAATTCTATTTATAGTTTTATCATTCCTGCTTTTCTTTTGTAGATTGGCGGAGCCAGTGAGGCAGAAGTTGGGGAGAAAAAAGATAGAGTTACAGATGCTTTAAATGCCACGAAGGCAGCAGTGGAAGAAGGTATTCTACCAGGTAAACATCATGTCAATAGGGGTATACTATTCTTTAATACACAAATGTGGTATAAAATAACAGCTTTTGAGTAAAGAAATGATTGCTTATTTCAAGCTTATAACTTCTATTTCTGCAGGTGGTGGTGTTGCCCTTTTATATGCATCAAAGGAACTAGATAAACTTCAAACTGCTAACTTTGACCAGAAGATTGGAGTGCAGATTATTCAGAATGCAGTGAAGGTGTGAGATGCAACGCCCATTTGAAATTTTTAATCTGATAATGTTTTATATGGCATCTACCATTAGAATTCTGATTCTGGATGTTGAATATTCTTGCAGACTTGTGCATATACTATTGCAGCAAATGCTGGCGTGGAGGGTGCTGTAGTGGTAGGGAAGTTACTGGAGCAAGATAATATGGACCTTGGTTATGATGCCGCCAAAGGTGAGTAGAGTATTCAATATAGTTTTAAAAAAAAAAAAATTCATTTTTTAACAAATCTTTAGTTCATTTTTAAAGCAAACATTTGGGTTTATATGATGTAGCTGATGTTTATAATGAGCCTAGTAAAAGGAATTTTCTGCTTTTGGACCAGGTGAATATGTTGACATGGTTAAGGCAGGAATTATTGATCCCTTGAAAGTAATTAGAATTGCATTGGTTGATGCTGCGAGGTAAGAATATTTTTCTATTATGTTGCCCTTGGAATGTGAACATCTTGCTTAGTGATGATATTCTGACAGCATTCTGGAGTGTAATGTGCTATTTACATACAAATTGGTAATCTAAGGGTATCGTTGGTTCCATGGTTTCTGGTATTTGCAGTGTCTCCTCACTGTTAACAACAACTGAGGCAGTTGTTGTTGAAATCCCCAAGGATGAGAGAGATGTTCCAGCTATGGGTGGTGGTGGCATGGGCGGCATGGATTATTGATAAGATTATTCCTGCACAGTGCCTCTAACATACTGTCCTGGAAACTAGGGTTAGACTTACTGCAGGTTAAATAGATCTGTTGCAGCTTTTTGACCTTTTCATTTATACCTAGAGCATTATTATCCCCTCATTGGGAATTGATTGAAAAGTTTGTGAGTGAAGTGCCCTGCAGCTGCTCCATTGCAACTTTCTGCAGGGAAAGAAATGTAATCAAAGAGGAAACCGAAATTTTTGTTAATTTAAGATAAAGCTGACTGATTCGGGACTTGATCATATGCAGTGCAATGTTTGTCTGGTTCTTTTTGTGGCTTTAAAAAATTATGCCTTGATTGGTTATCATTATGCGAATGTAAAACACTTACATACTTGAGTGCTTACATTTTAAATTTAAGTTCTCTATTTGCTTAAACATATATAATTTTTGTATGAGTGTGCTGCTTTTCTGTGAGTTTGGCGGATAAATTATACCCACTAGACGTTTTATACTTATAAAACTGTGTATCAATTGTGGCATAAGTACTGAAGATGGTTTTTGTGTAATTCACGTAAAGCTGTGGAGTAGTGATGAAAATGGTTACAAGATACATGTTCTGAAGAGGATTATCACGAAATTCATGGAAAATTGGAGTGATGATGAAAAGTAGGTGCAGAAACAAAATGCAGGAGAAAATTCTTAATCTTAAATTGGGAAAGCGGTACATTCTCCCAAAACAGTTTTAACTTTAAGCTTAGACGTCAGAGGGTAAGGTTTTTAGGTTATGATACCTTGCGCTAATGACGTCAAGGGTAGGATAGATATAAAATGTTTTTTGAAGTTTCCATTTGTTTAAACAGAAGCTAGTAGATGCTGGGTTCCTGGTACAGTATGTCGTGCATTTTGGGATGAAATTGTGCAAGGGCACCGGGACGAGATGGTTTTTTGGGATTGCCTTTATTTTGAAGCAAATCCATCGCTTTGGGCATCTTTTTGATGCACCGATGGCTGTGTTGCTGGCGTGTTTTGTTTATACTAAGCAATATTTCATCTTATAGGAATTTGTGATGCACCCTAGCAAGTGTGAGAATAGTACTTCAGACAATTAACTCTCTTATGAAGGTCACTACAGATCTTATAATGATGTTAAGAGATGGGAAAGCAACAAGGAGTGGAGTGTGTTGATCTTGAGTTCAAATTTTTTGTGTGGATCTATTGTGATGATTTCAGTAATAGTGGTTTCCAAGAACCCATCTGGTTCACTTAGTACTCATTTGAATGGTTTGCAAGACAGTGTTTGCCCAAAGTTTTGTAAAGTGGGTAGCAAGCTAATTGGGCTTGATTGTATTAGTATGGGATGGGGACCTCTACAAAAAAATTTGGTGCTTCACTTGTGAGAATCATCTAAATGTAATGAATGTTAGGTGGATCATACAGTCATGATAGATGAGTTAATTGGAGCCACTTCTCATGAACTATAGGTCAATGCAGATTGACTAGAAACTAGTATTTCAATGAAATTGATTAAAAACTACAATAGAACTTTGATGCACTTCGTTAACACAACTTACAAAATGTGTCACATAATTTGAAACATGGAACACCTTGAAAATACAACTTACAAATGAATGAATGAATGAAAGACTTTAATGACATCCACAAGACTAAACAGACTATGGGATCGAGAAACAACAGGCCTAATTTGTCTTCATGCTCTTTTCCAAGTCGGATCTCTTGCTATAAATTTTTTGATTAATCTTATCTTCCACAAATAGTTGGTGTATACTGTCCACTTTCAAACTATTACCATGCTGAGTATGGCATTCCATGAAGAAGTGCCATTCCGTTTCCACAACCCTTTTGTTGCAAAATATACAAATTCTTTCTTCCCAAGTTTCCTTGGGTATCTTCCACCTACCAGTTTCACACCTAAGGTGATGCGATCTCGTCCTCAATTGTGCCATTAATATTCTCGTCTTACATTTAATAGCTGCACCTATATAAGTTTCTTCACCATGATCCTTTGTCGGGTTAAACTCTTTGATGTAGTATGTTTTTTTTCTCCCAATCTGATTTGTCCATAATTTGAAACATGAAACACGCCATTTACATGAAAATGAATAAACTAGCGAGCTTTTTAATGAATAGTTTAGAAAGCACAGCCCTTGTACAAGATTTACATGAAAATGAATGAACTAGGGAGCTCTTTAACATATGGTTTGAAAGGCACAACCTTTGTATGACATTTACATGAAAATGAATGAGTTAGGGAGCTTTATAACGAATGGTTTATAAAGGTACTATTACAAATGGTTTTATAAATTAAGTAGCAAACTAAGTGGATTTGATTGGAGAAATATTGCGATCAAATGGATTTGGGTCGTAATGATATTATGTATGAGTAATCTATTGGAAAGTCTTAATGCTTTATCTCTGCGTGCTTTACCTAACTAACATACATATATTAATTAATAATATATATAAAAAGCATTGAAAGTTATCATTATTGAGGTGCAATGCTTACATCTTCATTAACATTAATTTCAAAAGTAATATATATATGATTTCATTGTTTCTTTTCAAAATAAAAATAATTCTGTTAAAAAAATATGAATTTCAATTTTTTTATAATTTATATTTTTTCTTTACTTAACATTGTTTTTCTTAAATTTTAAATATAATTTTTAATTTTTAATTTATTTTAATTTTCTTTTCAAAAATATAAAATATAAAATACAAAGTGATCTTTAGTTTTTGTTGATGTTATAGTAGTGGGAGATATCTTTCTCTCAAATTTAAAAATGATGGATAAATAATACCAAGGCATGTTAGACTTGCTATATATAATAATTTTATGAAGAGTTACATTGTTTCTTAAAAGAGGCCAACCCAAATGAAGAGTTGCCTAATTTTGTATAAATAGAAGGTGATGATCATTCATTTGATCATCAAGTCCATTCATCATAATTCACATTCCTAGAAGAAGTTCATACTTGAGCAACAGATCATCATCTTGTAGTAGCAGATCATGATTTTGTAGCAGCAGATTGATTTCAACAAGAAACAAATTTATTTGTATCTTTGCATCTAGGAGAGGTGTAATTATTCATTGTATCAAATTCGGCATTGTGTTGGGCTTGAGCTCCAAGCAGATTTTTGCTCTTATTCCTTCAATATATAAGAGATATATTTGTTGGGTTTTTCTCCTTCGAGTAGGAGGGTTTTCCCAGGGTATCTTGTTGTGTTCATTGTCTTATGTGTTGCATTTTTTGATTGCTTTCATTCTTGATCATAAATCTAACATGGTATCAGAGCGGGTCTAAGAAAATATCTGATCAAATTTGTTTAAGCAGTCAAGCCAACTTTTCATCTAGGGCAGTTCTTGAAGTATCACAGATCTAAGGTTCAAATTATTTTTGACCTAAGGGTAGATCTTTGAAGGTGAATTTGTGTGGAAAAAGAAGATGGTGAGCGGTGTCAAGGTAGAAGATAGACTTGATGGAGCTTCAAACTTCAACTCTTGGAAACCCAGGGTACTCATTGCATTAGAGGAGAATAATCTTCTTGATTTCATGGAAAGTGATGCCCGAGCCTTCTGATGATACTGAGAAAATCCAGTGGAAGAAAAATGGCACGAAGGCTAGAAAGATCATGATAGACTCTGTGATGAATCACCTAGTACCGATCATCTCCAAGTTGAAGACAACTAAAGAAATGTTTGATACTCTAAAAGGATTGTATGAGATCAACAACACCAACAAAGCCCTTGCTTTGAGACAACAACTTCACCATGTAAAAATGGCTAAAGATGATTCGGTCATCTCATTCTTTATGAAGATTGCTGATTTGAGAGATTAGTTGAGCGCTATTGGGGATATAATTGCAGACAAAGATCTTGTTATGTTGACACTAAATGGTCTTCTTCAATCTTGGGAACCCTTTATTCAATGCATCAGTGGGAGATCCAAGTTGCCCAAGTTTGATCGTCTTCGAGCTAATTGTATTCAAGAAGAGTCCAGGTTGGAAGCAAGAGGAATTGGGCAAAACTATCATGATGTAGAAAATCAAATTCTTGCTACACATACTTCTAGAGAAACAGGCAAAGGAAGAAAGAGGAATAGAGACAAAGAATCAGATTTTGCCCTAGAACCGAAGAAGAAGAAAGATCTCTCACATTCAATGTTTCAGGTGTGACAAGTACAGTCACTTTGCTTGAGATTGTAAATTAAGGTCTACACAACATGTTTCTATTGCGAAAATTGACATAGGAACATCTCGGAAGGAGCCTAACTCTAAAGTTGATTCATAAGGTTTCTTATTCTAAAGTCGATCAATTTCTTTGAAGAGGAGGAAATGACATTCAGAGGGAGTCAAATTCAGAGAATTCAAGGCACGAGTTGAGAGCTTGTCTAGGAAAAGGATTAAGGTTCTGAGATAGGTCAATGGAGGGGAGTTCACTTCCAGAGGATTTCTTTGAAATCTCTGAGGCAGGGATTAAGAGGGAGTTCTATGACTCACTAAGAAGAAGTTAAGGTTGCAGTGTTGCAAGGCCAAGTGCAAAATCCTTGGAAGACCTCCTTAGTAGCTAAGAACGAAATTGCACAAGACAGTTAATCTGGATTTGACATTGGTAGCTCCGCAAACCTATTCAGAATAGGGTGATCTGAGATGAGGTTGAGAAGGACAGTCCTGGACTCGAGCAAGTCAATAGTGTCAAAAGTGTGCATTGGAAACTGCTCCTCTAAAGCAAACATTGCAGACAATCTTGGACGAGGAGGTCAGGAGGTTGATGCAAGTACTTGGAGCTCCAGAGGGAGTCACATCATCATGAAGATTTTTCGTAATGTATATTTATCTGAGATAGAGAAATATGAGGTGAAAGCCCTTGTAGTGTATATTTCTCTAAGATGAAGAACTATGAGGTGAAAGCCCTTGTAGTATATATTTCTCTGAGACAAAGAAATATGAGATGCGAGCCCTTGTTCATCTCTATGACTGAGATGAGATGTCATATTGAGAAACTTCATGTCAACATCACGTTGAGAGACTCCGTGATGAATCCTTGTACTTATGTTTCTTTCCACACATGGGAGTAGCCATGGTGGACATCATGTTGAGAGACTCCATGACGACATCACATTGAGAGACTCCGTGATGAACCTTTGAGTTTTCCACAAATGGGTGTAGCCATTGTGGGTGTCATGTTGAGAGACTCCATGACATGGATATTTGAAAAAATACCTCCCTAGCTAAGAGGGAGTGTTGATGTTATAGCAGTGGAAGATATCTTTCTCTCAAATTCAAAAATGATGGATAAATAATACCAAGGCAAGTCAGACTTGCTATACATAATAATTTTATGAAGAGTCACCTTGTTTCTTAAAAGAGGCCAACCCAAATGAAGAGTCTCCTAGTTTTGTATAAGTAGAAGGTGATGATCATTCATTTGATCATCAAGTTCATTCATCATAATTCACATTCCTAGAAGAAGTTCAAACTTGAGCAGTATATCATCATCTTGTAGCAACAAATCATCATTTTGTAGCAGCAAACTGATTTCAAGGAGAAACATATTTATTTGTATTTTTGCATCTAAGAGAGGTGCTATTATTCATTGTATCAAATTCGACATTGTGTTGGGCCTGTTTTTGCTCTTATTCCTTCAATATATAAGAGATATATTTGCTAGGTTTTTCTCCTTCGAGTAGGAGGGTTTTCCCAGGGTATCTTGTTGTGTTCATTGTCTTATGTGTTGCATTTTCTAATTGCTTTCATTTCTAATCCTAAATCTAACAGTTTTAATAATAATAATGAAATGATTTTTTTAAAGTATAAAATATATTAACTCTATTTTTTTTTAGTTTTCAATGTATTATTTTATTTTACTTTAGATTTAAAAATATTTTATTAAAGAGTAGGAAAAACACTTTATATTACATAACAATTTTTTTTTAAAGTTACAATTTTTACTAGTCTAAGTTTTATTTTGTTTTGTTTTTTATAAAAGTATAATAAATATTATATATTTATGTATAATTTATTATTTTATTGATGCAATACACAAAACCTACTTCTAAAAATAGTTCTTTCATAAACTATAAATATTAATTCTTAAATAATCTTAAAGAAAAATAAAACAACTCTTAAGCAAATAAAAAAAGTTCTTCAAATAAAAAAAAAGTTTTGAAGATAAATAAATTAGTCTTTATCCCATTCTTATTTAAACATAAAGTTAGCCTTCACCAAAACTTCAAATTAAATTTGCTGAGTTTTTATTGACACAAACCTCACATACTCGTTGCTTTCACTGTATAACAACGTAAAAATATTAAATATAACGTTTTTAATTATAAAAAAGATCTCTAAGACTAATATTCATAAAATATGAGGTAATACAGAATAACTCAAAAATATACAATTAAATTTAGATAGTAGTTAAAAATTTTAATGCATTGTATAAACACCAATCAATTGAATTGAAAAAAATCTAAGGTGCAAGGTTTGTTATTTGGGGATCCACAGCACGCCCTATAGTCTACAAGTAGAGTGTAGTTGGAAATAAATCTCTTCTGTTTAGATCTGCAATGATGAGTAGGTTAAGATCTAGATGCATCAGGAGAAATAGATTCAAGATGCGTATACTTAAAAGACAATAATGGTAACAGCTGGAGATATCTAGTACATGTGCCTTAGCTAAAGCAGATTAACATTAACCTTGAGCATTTGTTATTGTAGTAGTCTTAAGATTCATCATTTGATTTTTCTATATGAATATTTATTTAAACTATTATGAATATACAAATAAATAAGTAAATAGATGAAAAAATCACAAAGAAAATTTTAGTTTATTTTAGAACTATTCTATATATTACATATATAAATGAACACATAATTTAAATATTTTTAATGGTTATTATTTGATACTATATTATTTTAATTTTGTATGTAACTTTTGATTTTAATTTTGAAAAAGTTCTTATCATTTATTTTATGGTTTGTTTTATTTTTACTTTAAAAAATGTACCAAATCTTATATACTTATATACTAATAGTTTCATTTGTAAGTATTAATATATATTTTAAAATTTTTCTATATTTTATAAATAAATATTAATTCTAAATAATTTTTCTTCATTTTCTTTTACAGCCATGGCATTAGATGTTTGTCTCCCTTACAACTATTGTCTATCATAAAAATAAATAATTTAGATATTAGAGTTGGGTTAATAGAATGTTGATTTCAAAAATTAAATGCAAAGAAAAGGCATATTTAGCTATTGAATTAATAATACAATATTGATCTTGACAATTTGCAAAATTCACTTGTCATAAAATAAAAAATAATGACCTTGTAGTGTAGACCATCCTTAACTTTGCACAAGTTTAAAACTTTCTATGGGCTGATTTTGTGGCTCAAGATTGATCTCATATAGTGTGGATATGATGTTTGGGGTACAAATCAAATCTAGCCAAAATTTAAAATTTAAATTATTATGATTTAGTTAATTGTGATTTTTGCTTCTTGTTGATGTGTAAGGATTGGTATTATTTGAAAATAGCTTGAGAAAATTATTAAATTGTGAAGGTTCATGTTCTCCTTAATCAACCCCTTTGAATGACCAATGTTATGGTCTTGGACAAATGTTGGTAGATAGAAAACAAATGTGCAAGTAATCTAAATGTGAATTTTGATGCAAGTACTATTCTATTTAGAACTCAAAATCTAGATGTTCCTCAAATGCTCCTTATAGTGCAAATAATGCTTGTTTTTTGGGATGTGAATTGTTTCTTAAATGGATGTCAGTAATTGTGAACCCATAATTAATAAAAATACAAAATGTGCAACAAGTTGGCTCCCAACAATTATGAGGAAAGGTCGAGAGTTGACACATTGAATTTCAAGTTAGATCTATCATGTGAAATTGTTAGAGTAATCATGCATTAGTTAATAATTAATTTCTTTTTAATTGATTATTAGTCTAATTTATTCTCATGCACTTAAGCTAAATTTAGGAGTTCTTTTTTTGTTAACAAGAGTGAGCTTTTATTAGATCGTTCTGACTCACCACATAGGATGTTGAGATTTGTCATGATCAAATCCCTTTATCATTTAGGGTTGCTCTTATAAAACACCCACCTTCATAGTATTATCTAAAGACCTCCATAAAGACTCCTGAGGTTCATTCTACAAGTTTTTCTAGTTGACGATATAACATATTATTGTTTGCAACTGTCTTGCATGGAAGGTGTTTTTTTTCATTGTTTGACCCCTCATCTCTTGTTTATTCACAATTCTAACATGGCATCAGAACGTGGATTCAACGAACTCCTCAAATTTTTAGGGTTTTCTTCAACTAGGGTTATAGGGCTTCAAATTTAGAATCTTCATTTTTTTTACAAATTTTGGAGTTGGGTAAAATTTTAGTGCACTTTGGTGTGAAAAGGACCTCATTGTTACATTTAGGAGGTCGATTTGATGAATTTTGACTATAAATTTTCTTTATTTTACTATCGAGAGCTTCTAAGGCAATTTTTTTTATATAAGCGCTTGTACGAATTTTGTATGACCATACTTGTATGTCGAATTGAAAATATTGTAGGTGTTTTGGGGTATGTGGTACCCTGCTGCTTATGCAGCCCCATCAAGTACTTGGCCCCCATGTGGATCACATGACAATTTTGATTGTCGGGCCCTTTACAACCGTTAGTGAACCTAATTGAATTCTAACCCTATTTGAAGCCTAATCCTAACCTTGACCCTTAATTTTACTCAAATCCTATTTGAACCCCTAACCTAACCTTAACCCCATGTTTTTTTCATAGAACACTAAACCTAACCCTAATCCTACTTGAACCCTAACCATAAACCTAAGTGATCTGTAACCCTAATCAAACCCTCCCTAATTAAATCCTAAGCCTAATTGAACCCTAACCCTAAATTTAATCTTAATAGTAACCCTAATTGATCATTATTCCCAACCCTAATTGAACTCTAATTGTAATCCTAATTGAACCCTAGCCCCGATTGTAAGACCAACCCTATCTTTAACAATAATTATAACCCCAATTCCAAACCTAACAATAACCTTAATTCTAACCCTAATTTTTTTTATAATGTGACACTAAATTTAACCTTGATTGTACACCTAACTCTATCCCTAACACTAGTTGTAGTTATACTTGTAATTCTAACTCTACTTCTTACTCTAATTCTAATCATAACCTTAATCTTCACCCTAACCCTAACCTTAACCATAATTCTCATGATTTTTGAATTATAATAAGAAGAATTAGGGTTCAAATTATAATATTATTAATAATTATAAAATTAAGGTTAAAATCAATTATTTCAACTATATTTCTAAAATTAATAATTTTAACACTAACGTTAATATATAATCATTAAATTAAAACATTTAAAAGTAATTATTTAATAAGGTTAAAGTTATAATATAATTTGATTTTCTCTCTTTATCTATATTTGGGTTCATTCTTTTTCTTCCTTTATTTTTAATTAGTTTTTTTTTTATTAGATCTTATCTTATCAATATGTGCACATATACCTATACTTCCACATTCATTATGCCTATTTTTTCACTATATTTTATCAAAATCTACCCCTAACGCTTATTATAGTTGTAACTATAATTCTAACTCTACTTCATACTCTAATTCTAATCCTAACCTTAACCTTCATCGTAACCATAATACTAATAATTTTTAAATTATAATAAAAAGAATTAGAATTAGAATTATAATATTATTAATAACTATAAAATTAAGGTCATAGCCTTAAAATTAATTATTTCAATTATATCCCTAAAATTATTACTTATAACCCTAACCTTAATAAATAATCATGAAATTAAAACATTTAAAAATAATTATTTAATAGGGTTAAACTTAAATATTATTTAAGTTTGTGTTCTAAGTATTAGTGTAGGTAGTACAAAGGATTATTATAAAATGGTCATAAACATTCACATGGGAGATTATTTTCTTTAATAAAGTGCTTGACTCTAACTATGATAGATTAATATACATGCACAAAGTGATAACCAAAATAAGGATGGATTATGTATTGGTTATGGTTTGTGTCAAGGTAAATATTTTGTTTCTGTAGTGATATCTATTGTAGTGCCTTATATAACCCCCCCTTGGTTTAGCAAAGCTAGAAGTTGTAGAGGAGGGGGACCGATCGCTCAGGACCCTAGGTCATGGGAGGGTCTCAAACGATCAATTACCTTGATCTACCTCACACTAAGGATTGTTTAAGGTAAGTTTGTTGTTTTAAGAGAGTGAAAAGGAAGGGAAATTGATCTTCCACTGTCCTTTTGTCAACCTGAAAGGTTTAGGAAATCAAGTGAGCGAATTTTGAGTCAAGACTATGACTTAGGCAACTCTTTGTCAGAGGACCCCAACGTAGAAGACAAATGACAACGTGGTGCACTAGCATCCCGATTGGGCGCCGAAATCCGTACAAATAGAAAGTATGTTGGACAACTAAGACTAACAAGGAATTAACTGACTACCTAATAAAAATATTTTTGAGCAATGATGAAAAGAAAGAAATAGCTAAACTACTGAAAGTAAACAAGAAGAATACTTTAACTTAGGAAATGAAGGTTGATGAAAACAAAGGTGGTAGAAATACAACTCAGGATTGGTCCAACATCCTGCGAGTTCCACACAAACATGATCACCTACACATAGTAGAACGGGGGTAAATGTTGGGGTTGTTTCGAGGCTTGCCACAATCAAACCCTCGTTTCGGTATTCCCACCTCCACGGACAACTAGAATAGCCATGAGATAGAAAAATGTGATAAATAAAGTAATGGAAAGCAAGTACTACCAAGAAATGGTAACAACACTATGCTACAAAATCAAACGACAATGCTAAATGAAATGAATATCACCTCCCAAACAAGGTAACCTCAAGCATGTGAAGGGAGATGCAAGCTCACAAGCTTGAAGGTGTAACTGTTGATGCAACAAAGTGAGTAGAAAATCCAGCATAGTAATGTCTTGGAGCTTCAACAATGGAGAATTCTATGAAAAATGAAGTGTGAAATGCTCAAGCAGTGTGTACAAGATCGAATTGAATGAAGAATGAGATGCTTTGAGATGGATAGAAGCATAAAAGAGCTGTTCGAGGTTGGTCAAGGGCGTAGGGGCGTTACTCTTTATCACCAATGGAGAAGTGTAACACCTCTGCAAATTTTAGAGGTGAGAATCCTATCAGGATGACCGCGTGGCACACTAAAATCCACGTGTCGTGTTAGTGTCCTCGACAAAAAATCCCCCACTGACACTATAAATAGCTACCAAGTGAGTGAAAAAAAATGGGTGAGGTGAAAAAGTATCGTCAGGTTTAAGTTTTCCAAGGTAGGGGATGTAAATGGGGAATTTGCAAGGGGTGAAAATTCACTCCATTGCATTTTCCCCCCACTTTAATGAGCATGTGTGCTACTAGATGTGAGGTAAAGAAGATCAAAAGAGTTTAGAAAGGTATACCTGAATCATTGAGGAAGTAGAACGCAATCCGATTCACTTGAAAGTACAGGAGGAGGAGATGACTCCATAGGTCCTCAGACCCAAGGGGAGTTGAAAAAAATGCGCTGCAGATCCGCAAACCTATGAATGGTGAATAAAAGGCTCTATAGGTCCGCAAACTTACAGAGTTGAACAAAAAGATCCGGTAGGATGTAAGAGCTTCACAAGTCCTCAAAATTGCAAAGGAGGCACCCCCCAGGTGCTTGGTCCTGAAGGAAGTTGCATGTAAGAGGCTTTGTAGAGTCTGATTGAAAAGTAGCTTCACAGGTGCACTTGCAAAGCAACATGTTAATCTGCAAACAAAACATGTTATATCAAAAAGAAGCCATATAGGAAAGTAGACAAATAGTCACACAAACAACCAATATTTAAAGGAAGAGCTTTCAAAGGGGTCCCTCGGGAACCCTTCAAAAGAAAAGGGGTCCACTCGAGGGATGCTCAATTTGAAAGTGAATAACAAATCTTGAAAAGAGAATATTTTTTGCCAATGATTCTAGCATCAAGGAATCCTAAGGAGAGAAATATTTTGAAAAAAGTAGATATTTTCAAGAGGAGATTTGTTGGCCACCAAATGCATCTTTTGAAAATCGAAGTAGTATGATAGGCCCCCCTTAGGATGGTGTGTGTTGAAGAACATAGAGGAACATGACATCCTAGAGAGAAAAACAAGAATGAAAGTGATGTTGTGGCTTGCAAAACATGATGAGATGTAACCGTGGTTATGTTGTCGTACATGCAAGGGATAACACATAAGCACCAAAACATCATGAAGCAATCAAATAAGAGAAAGTATAGCAATGACATAACAAATAAGAGATAGGGGGATTTGATATTTGGGGTCAGAGCTGCTAAAAAATATAGATAGATAGATATAATAATATATGTATGAAGTGTCATCAACCCCTTACTATATTAGACCATGTGAAGAAAGGCACATGAAAACAAAATGAAAATTAAAAATTGGGTCAACATGGAAGGGAGGCCTAAATACCCCCAACACTTTGCATTGTCCCCAACTGTCAAAAATCAATATACAACAAAGAGAAGACTGATGTGACAAATAAAATAAGTTTTATGATAGAAAAACACTCTTATATCCAAGCACCTAGGAGGGTGACAAGGGTCATTGAGGAACATATAAAACAAGAATGGGGGAACACAACACACACACACACACGATCTAATCTATAGATAAAGAAGAGGTGCCCCTAGTCCTCATTAACCAAGAGGTCGTCGTTCTCCCAATCTAGATCACTGTAAGGGGAGGGCAGAATATCTTGCAAGGGAAAAATATCAAGGGGGTACCCTTCGACTTTCCTGCAGCAAGAGCCAAGGAAGAGGGCCCCTTGAGGTTCTCTCCACTAAGTTCCTATGAGGTGAACTTCAATGATCTCGCAAAATCCACCAATAGAGTTGGGACATTGTCTATAGAGTTGAACATGCACTTTACAAGAGTGCCATGTGTCAACTCAACGGGCGATGGAGGAGGTGCCCGAGATCCACTACTAGCCTCACCAAAATATTCAGGAGTAGTGATGAATTCTGGGGATGCCAAGGCTGCCTCCATCACTATGACGGTGCAAGCCAATGTAGAACCAACCTTTGAAGAAGGTGAATCCTTATTCCAACCCCAATTGTAAGTAGGATTTTCCTCCATAATTTGCTTCATCGAGAGATGCAAAATACCCACAAATGAAGAAGAGGGCGAGGAGGAAGAGGAGAAAACCGCGATGAACACCACCAAGGTATTCGACATTTCCATGAGTTTTGAAAAAGGTGGGATGTCTGGAAGGGACATTTAAAGGGGAGGCTCAACTGAAGGAGCAATGAATACCTGCACCCACTTTGGGTGAGGATCATTCATTCTTGCAGGGGGAGCCAAAAGAAATATTGAGGCGAAGGGAAGTAAAGCATAAGGAGTGGAAGAGGAGGACACAACAAAATATGCTAAGGTAGGAGCTAGTGGCTCCCATTGATTCTTCTACAAGGTGAACAACTCAACAGCCAGGGCCTTCCTCTGACGCTTGCACTTTCACACAAGGTAGTTTCTATGGCTTCAGGAGCTAGAGGTTGCAACTTGAAAAGGGACGAAAGACTCCTGTTCAACCATAAGAGTATCCATCACAACTATTTCTGATGGAGGGAGAGACTCCTAGATGGGAACAAGAGGAAGATATGGAGAGGTAGATGCAACAACAGAGAGGGGAGCAGACTTGAGTGCCTTAGCGATGAGCCTCTTCTCATTCACTACCTTAGGGGTAGGAGTAGTAGGGGGCCACAGAGGTCGAGACGTAGAAGATGCTCCACAAAGACCCTTCCCTTTACTATAAAAAATGGGTCGAGGCACCGTGGGTAAGATGGGAAGTTCAAACGTCTGTCGCTTGGCATTTTTCTGAGTGGGCATCATCAGACTCCCTAAGAGACGCATAGGTGTGGAATTCGAAAGTGCCGCAACAGGGGGAGGAAGAAACATATGGAACAATGAAGGAAGAGGAAGAAGGACCCTGAGCACGGGCAAGCTTCCCCTTCCCCTTTTGGGAGGAAGAGACAACTTGCTATTGCACCACAGGGTGAAATTGTTTTGGCTACACCTTGGCCCTAGTCATTTACTTAACGCAATTTTGATAAATTAGGTCCATTCTGGGAGGAAGCAGACCAACCGAGGTGGGCGAAAAATGATTCAAGGAATATCCCCCACGTGATACCAATGGTTGATACCTAGTGTCATGCACGAAACCTTCATGAGAGAATTTTAGACATTTGTGAATGACAAAAGTGACCCCGTTCATGGAAGCTAGCCAAGGGATGCCTAACTTCATCTTGAACAAGTCAGATTCTAAAAAATGACATTGAAAGTAGTATCCATAGACCTAGGTCCTACTAGGATGGAAAGAGTTTTAGATCCATATAGAACAAGAGAGAGACCATCATGAGTACGTATAGTGGTTTTTTTATTCTCATACTCCTCCCTTTGTAAAGAATTTAGCAAAAGAGTCTCTTTCATAATAAAATTTATGTGGCTCGCGGGGTCCACAAGGACTCTGCCACAATTTTTCCATTGACGCAAGTAGGAATGCATAAAGGAGAGGCTTTGTCATTCATGGGAAAATATTGTGATGTAAAAGTCACATCGGGTGAACCATTTGTAGGTTGAGGGGGAGGACTATGAGTAAACGAGACCACATTTAAGTATGCATAAGGACCTAGTTGATGGGATCAAGAATGGAATGCCTAACAATCAAATTAGCAAAATGTGATGAAAATGGATCCATGTAGATCTGCAATTCACTATTATCCTTAGCCATAAATTTTTTTGTATTATGCTTTTTACCATCAAGGTGGATGGTACCATCGTCGATGCGATCTCATATCTCATGTAGGCACATACAACGTTCAGTATCATGCCTGTGAACACGATGGTACTAGAAAAACATGTTTCCATCATACTAGTCAAGATAAGGCTCTTGATAGGTCAAGGATCTTCTAATGTTATAATCTTATCCTTCAAAAAATTTTGTAGAATAGAAGAATAAGACTCAGATAACTTAGTAAACTGTTTGTTGCACTTGAGGCCTTGGTCATTAGTCACAAAAACTACATTTGCAACAAAATTACCTTTTTCTTGAGATTGATACTATAGATCTTCCTTTAATATGGGAGCACAAGGAGGATCCTCTGAAGTAAACAATCATTTGCTAATAATCCCGCAATGCAGCACATAGATGTGCGAAAGAAGGATATTTCATTAAGGAAAACTTCTCCTGCCAAGATTGTTGTAGGTTGCCTATGAACACCTTCTACACATCTAAGTCAAGCAATGGGTATGAGATTTGAGAAAAGAGCGCTTGGTATCGAGAAATGAAATCAATGATCTTCTCATGCTCTCCTTGCTTGCATCAAATGAGATCTAAGAACGTCATCTTCGGTCCGATATTAGCCTAGAACTTCCAGAGAAACTGATTTACCAGTTGATCAAATGAGAATATAGAACTATCATGCAAGGAACAATATCACTCAAGTGATGTATCCTTGAGAGATCGAGGAAATATTTTATCCATCAGAGAATCATGGTGAAAGAAATCCATACACATCGCGTTAAAAGCTGACATGTGTGTTTGGGGATCTCCTTTACCACCATACTTCTCAAACTTAGGTATTTCCATCTCTTGAGGGAAGGGAGTATTCAAAACTGTCACTGAAAAAGGGCTATGTTGGAAGAAGGGTTGAAAGATAGGCTAGGTAGAGGCTTGGGATAGGCTCGCCAACTGGTTCTGTATTTGACCCATATTTTGCAGCAAGGAATTCAAAAAAGGGTTAGATGAAGACATAGGACTAGTAGAGCCACCACTAGAGCCACCACCAAGACCACTGCCGTGACCACCACCATAGCCACCACCATAGCCTCTATTGGAGCCACCACCGTGACCACCACCGGAGTCACCGCCGTGACCATCACCATAACCACCACTAGAGCCACTAGACATACCAAGACCACCAACCCCCATTCTATTGTAAATCCCATTGCCAAGAGTAGAGCCTCCCCTAGGGGGAATAACATTGAACCCTAGGGGTATTGTGATTTCTTTGACAGTAGGAGGTGGATCAAGAGTAGAGATGGAAGGGCCTATTTTAGCCATGTATACTGATGTCATAGGCATCGAGACACTAGTCTGTCTTTCACAAGTGTCATTCTCATGACCTCGATCGATTCTCGATCTAGGATCATAAGAGGGGACACATGCTTGCACTAAATCGGTGAGGCCACAAAGAAAATCTATTCCTATTTGATCCTTGCCTAGCATATACTTGATCTCATTAGCAACCCTAGCAGGCCTAACCATGCTTTGATCTTTTTTTAAGTGATTTGCAAGATCGAATAACCTCCTATCTAGAGCCATGAGATTCTTTGTAGGAATAGGGACGAGTTCATTCTCATCTAGAGGTGGAGGCGAAGGGGAAGTAGGAGGTGTATGGGCACAAGTGGTTTCATTGATGTAACTCGTCTCCATCGTCGATACCATCTCTTGGGAGGCAAGAGCTGAAGTGACCCTCATAAAGTCCATTCCTAAGTGTCGATATGGCACACTCCTTCTAACTACATACCCAAAGGTTGTAGAATGAGTTGTGAAGATCATAAATCTTCACAACACGTAATCTCACAACCCACGTGACACAAGGAAGAGAACCTCAACACAAGGAAACATATATCACAAGCATCACGTTGGGCTCACCAAAATGTAGAGGGGGACTGACTTCTTAGGACCCCAAGTCAAAGGACGGTCTTGAGCGATTAGCTACCCTGATCTAACTCACACTAAGGATTGTTTAAGGTAAATTTTTTGTTTTAAGAGGGCGAAAAGGAAGGGAAATTGATTTGCCACTATCCTTCTATAAACCCGATAGGTTTAGGGAATCAGGTGAGCGAATTTTGAGTCATGATTGTGACCTAGGAAACTCTTTTCTAGAGGACCCCAATGTAGAAGACAAACGACAACACAACGCGTTGGCGTCCGTACAAATAGAAAGCATGTAGGACAACTAAGAATACCAAGGAATTAATTAACTACCTGATAAAATTAGTTCTGAGTAATAACAAAAAACAAGAAATAGCTAAACTACTGAAAGTAAACAAGAAGAATAATTTAACTTAGGAAATGAAGGTTGATGAAAATAAAGGTGGTATAAATACAACTCATAGTTGGTCTAGCCTCCCGCAAGCTCCACACAAACACGATCACCTACACACAACAAAACAGGGAAAAATGTTGGGTTGTTTTAGGGATTTCCGTAGTCAAACCCCCATTTCGGTGTTCCCACCTCCACAAATAGGCAAAATAGCCATGAGATAGAAAAATGTGATAGAGTAATGGAAAGCAAGTACTACCAAGCAATGCTAACAACACTATGCTACAAAATCAAACAAAAATACTAAATGAAATGGATATCACATCCCAAACAAGGTGCCCTCAAGCATGTGAAGGGAGATGCGAGTTCGCAAGCTTGAAGATGTAACCATTACCACAATAACACGAGTAGAAAATATAGCAAAGTAATGTCTTGGAGCTTCAACAATGGAGAATGCTATGGAAAATGAAGTGTGGAATGCTCAAGCAGTGTGTAGAATTGTGTAGAAGATCAAATTGAATGAAGAATGAGATGTTTTGAGATAGATAGAAGCCCAAAAGAGCCATTCGAGGTCGGTCAAGGGCACATGGGCATTACTCTTTGTTGCCAATGGAGAAGTGTAACACTTCTACAGATTCCAAAGGAAAAAATCTGTCAGGATGACAACATGCTACGTAAACATCCGTGCGTTGCTCTAGTGTCCCCGAAAAAAATTCTCCCACTGACACTACAAACAACCACCAAGTGGGTGGAAAACAAATGGGTGAGGTGGAAAAGCATCATTGGGTTTAATTTTTCTGAGGTAGGATATGCAAATGGGGAATTTGCAAGGGGTGCAAATTCACTCCATTACAAAAGTAAAGAATGTTCTACCCACCTCAATAATTAGTTCTTAGTTGCTAAGCCTTGGCATAGGTTTTGTTATTTTATTCCCAAGTTTGACACCCTAGGCACTTAAGAGATCACACAACCTTAGGGATTTGAGACCCACAACTCAAATCACCAACAAGCCTTTCTTTGGTTCCATTTTCTTCTTTTATTTTATGGAATTTTATTAATTTTGTTTCATCCATCTTTATCTTACCCTCTATATCATCTTGTATTTTTCTCTTTAGTTTTTAATTCTTCCCCTACTCCTAATTATACTCGATTGTAACTCATTTGTGATAATTATTATCACTTTCTTTATGCTTCTCTATTTATTACATTTTTTACTTATCGATTTACTCCTCACTATTTTGGTCATTGTTACACTCTTTAATTATTGCATTTTTGTTGATATAATATTTTATCAGTCACATCATCTTAATCTTGAATTTTATTTTAATATCATTTTATTTTTTGTTATTATTTTTTCTTACTATTTTCCCTTAAGTCACCTCCCACATTGTTTTTATTTATTTATTTACTTATTTTCTTTTATTATTCTTTTGTTGTATTATGTTTTTAGACTTTATCTTTACTAATTTTGTCTAATTTTTCTCTTAATACTCCCCTATGTATCTTGTTTTTCATGCAGTCTATCTTTTTTTAAGGAATTAGTTGTGCAATTGTGTGTGACATAGATTTTAATCTATTACATAAACTATGGAAATTCCATATCTTTTAACGTTAAAAGTAATTTAAAAAAATATTTTAAAATAAATTAGAATTTATTTTTTTGATTAGTTAATCTTGAGAATTTTTTATCATGGTTCGTGCCAATATGGAGGCCACAATCAAGGGCCCTCCTCTATGACATGAATGCAAGTGACCAGTCCAAACCTGTGAGCATGGTAGCCCAGCAAGGGCACAAAGCCTGTGAGCACACCAACCTAGCGAGGGAATGGAACAATATAGGCTCAAACGCCTATCACATGACATGAACACTATTAGCAACCTCAATGCTATAGTTCAAACTTGTGAGTGCATTGGATCAACAAAGACATAATCACCCCTATTGGACAACAACGACACCACCACTTTACCATTACACTATGGGATGAACCCAAATAAATTATAATTTATTAATAAGGTTCAATAATTGATAAAAAGTTTATTGAGAATTAATTTTAAATAAATTTAACAAAATAAAAAATAATTAAATTTTGAATCTTATTCACATAACTAACATTAAGTTTAATATTATAACATGTTAAATCTCATATTGAAAAATAAAATAATAGTACTTTTTATTTTAAAAAAATCTATATACTTAAAACATAGTTTATTTCATTCATTTTAAGTTTTAAAGTTGTATAAGATTATAGTTTGTTATTTTCTTAAAGAATAAAAAAATTATGGAAGAGTTGAAAAAAAAACATTTGTAGAGGATAAAAGAAAAAAGAAAAAAATACTATTTGATTTGAAGAAATGGAAAGAAGAACAATAGGTTGTTGATTTGAATTTGATTTTGCAAAGTTTGGTGAGGTAGAGACATAATGATTAAAATGGGAATTTGGAAGTTTCTAGTCTAATCTTCTTTTTATTATATTCTCATTTTAATGCATATGGGTTGGATGAGTGTTAATAATTGGTTGTTGAAACTTTATTATTATTTTTAGCTTGATGCATAAGTTGTTGATTATTGAAGGTAATGGTTTGAGACCGTAATAATGCTCTTGTAAACCATTTATGTATATATAAATTTATAATTTATAAGAAATGATGAAGAAACGAAACAAAATGCCCCCAAAAAAGGGTCGATGTTGAGGAATGAAACCCTATTAGAAGGGTCATGACCCTCCATGTGGCTTGCCAATTGTCATCGTGGAAAATCAAACCCCTTGTAATGGCTACTACAACCGTAAAACCACCAATGCTTCCAATATGTGTTCTTTTCACAACAAACAACTCCTACATGGAATGGAATGGATGAATTAACTCTACTTCCACCTTGTTATCACATGGCTCTTCATTTGCAACAAAAAAATTACATAAAAACCATTATAACCTAATTAAATCAGTTAAAAATCATAAAATCCATAGAATCTATATGTATTTTGTAACCAAATCACCCCTATTTTTCTCGAGTTTCCCATTGCTCTTCTTTGATGTCCCCTTTAATATATTTTATCATCCAACGATTTGTCAACCACAACAACAAAAAAATTAAATATTATTTCAACACTAATGATAATTCATTGTACAAATGTATTCATTCCCACTATAAATTCACATTTTATGCAAACACCATCGTACCAACACAAGGATGGAGATATGTTAGGGAACTAAACATATTTATGCATTACAAATTTTTCAATTGCATGCACATAAGAAACATCATTATACACATAAAAGTCTATGTCAGAGCAGATAACCTGAAAAAATTAGAAGAGGAAATTTTTCCTTCTTGATAGGAAGACAATAACAATCATAAAGGGGTCTTATGCCATAAAATAGCATTACCAGTTCTCATATCAAAGCTATTGTTGCTAACTTCACTTGTGGATGCCTGCAATAAGAGTCCCTTGTATGAACTACTTGGAAATATGGCATAACTTGAGGGAAGGAGGGCAATGCGGGAATAATCTTTCCCATTCATTGTAGTGTTGATTGCAGACACATCCAAAAAAGCATATACTATAAGTTTTCTCCTTTTGTGGTTTTGAGATCCTCACATTTGTTTGGTTGTATTATAGAATGAAATATTGAAGAATACTATAAACTTACTTAGAGGAGCAATATGAAACGACTTAATATCAAGGAAGAATCACAGTTCCATATTCAATGATATGCATTGGCTTAATACTAGAAAAAGGATGGCTCCACTACCCTGCCAATATCACTTGATTTCATTTATTATTTACTTTTAAAACACCAATGCCACTCTCCCATTACCATCTGTCAGTTACACTCTAATGTAGGTTCATATTTAAAGACCAACAAATGGATGTCAAATTAATGGTTAAGAGTTTTTGTTTACACTAGGTTTTTGCTGCCACTATAGAGACTCCTCTCAACATAATACATATATGTGTAAAAATATAAATATATAAATTATAATGATGATTATATATATGTATTTATGTATGAAAAACATTAGAAAAAAATCTAATGATGAGGATTTTAAAAACTATCGCGATCTTATGAATTCCATTAAAAAAATCATAATGCTACTATGATAAGTTTTAAGGTTATTATAAATACTAAATATATATTTTTAAATAGTTATTTTAAATCCTACAATATATTTAGTTTGGATGATATTACATGCAAATCTCATTTTGATACGTAAATAGTTTGCAATTATTAAATTAACATTTTACATTCTCATTATTTAAATGCACTTTAGATAATCATAAGTATCAATTTTATAACACATCACAGTTCTGAAACATAAAAATGTGGCAACTCTAAGATTAGTGTCCATAACCTAGGGCCATTTCCATATTTTTATAAATTTCATTGAGATGTAGATCACAAGGTAAAATAATTAACTTGCAACCCTAAAGGTGAGCCAATCAGATTTGGATCTACATCTATTGGGGAATTGGAATTGATTAGAAAGATTTTTTAATGATTAACTTAGTCATCCTATATGACCTAATAAATAAAATATAGATTCTTGAAAATTGGTAGACTGAAACAACAATTTACTAGTGGATTTGGGAAGTGTAAATAGTAGACAATATGCTAAAAAAAATTGGTTTCAACCTCTGTAGAAGGACATATTTGCCCAAGGGAAAATGGGTCCTTGTAGGGGTGTCATGGTAAACTTTTGGGGTCCTCTGGTGCAATATCCGAGCTTCTGTTTTCCTCAAGTCTCACTATAAAAAAATCAAAAATAAATTCTAAATCCGAGTTTCCATGGCTTGACAAAAATGATGACAACTTATGCAATGTTGCAAAATTGCTCCTTGAGATCCTTTCAGTCCTTCTTTTGTTAGAGTTATCATACATTAGCCAATAATTAATTAATCTTTAATTGATTATTAGTCTAATTTATTATTTTCACTTAAGCTAAATTTAGGAGTGCTTTTATGCTTTATTAATCGAGTTAATATTAGATCATTATGTCTCATCTCATGTGATGTTGACACTTGTCATGATTTGATCCCTTTCTCATTTAGGGCTTTGCTCTTATAAGCACTCAAGCCTCATTGTAAATGTCTCTCAGAAATTATCTAGAGCTTTCATATCTTCTTGAAAGTCTCTTTTTGTAGCTTTTTCTTGTTGAAGAATATTGCACATATTGTTTGTAGATCTCTTGCGTGGAAGGTGTATTTGTTTTTTTTGATCATGTGGCTCATGGTTTTGTGCTTGTTTCACAATTCTGACATGGTATTAGAGCGTGGATTCAACAAACCCCTTCTTGATTTATGAGATTTTATTTCTTCAACAAGGGTTACAGGCTTCATATTTGAATCCCCTTTGCTCTTTCTACAAATTTTGGAGGTGGGAAAATTTTTGTTGCATTTTGGTGTGAAAAGGACCTCACCGTTGGATCCAAAGCTATCAAGAAAGTCAAATTTGGCTTTTGTTTCGCCCGATTTCTATTCCTGACACTAGATCTATAAGGTTTTGAAGTGGTTGCTCTTTTTCCAGATCCAAAGGGTAGCTATATTTTTGGCGCATTTTGGTGCGAAACAAACATCACCATCGCGCTCAGAAGGCCCAAAAACCTTAAAAATGCTTGTCAAATCATCAAATTTGGTGAAGTTGGCATCTGAGGCAAAAACAATTTGCCAGGAACGCTGTACGGCTTGCCCAACACAACAATTGATGTTTTTTTTTTTTTTAAATTCTAAATTTTTTTCCTGCAAAAATAAAATTAAAAAATAAAAAATTATTCAATTTTTTTTTATCGACCTTTGCAAGGGCCCACAGGTTTTTCAAAAGTTTTTTAATAAAAAAAATATTTTAAAATATGTTTTGGGTGGTACCCAAGGGTACCACTGACCTGCCATAATGGTAGGCGATGACCCCTTGGGCCCCGCCCCCTTTGCTGTGGAGGGTACCTTGGGGGCACCGCCCCCTGCCATTGGCAGGATGGTGGCCCCACTGCCATAACATTTTAAAATATAATTTCCTTTTAAAAACATTTTTTTAATATAGTTTTTTATTGTTAATATATATATATATATATATTTTAAAACAAAAATATAATAGTTTTTTTTAATGGTTTTTTTTTAACTGTAAAATAAAAAGCCAATTCTTTTTTGCAAAATAATCTACATGCAGCCTAGTTGGAGAATTTTTATCTGCATCACTGAAATTGGCAGACCTCCAAATTTGGAGGTAATTTTGCTAAATTTGGCAAAGGAGTTCTTTTTTTCTCTACACAACCCCTCTTCATTGGGCTTTTCAATTTTGCACCTCAACTTCCAAAGGCCATATCTTGGCCATACGGTGGTCTTTTCGCATGTAATTTTTTTTGAAATGAGGTGAAATTTCATGCTCTTCGCAGTTGTATAGGTATTTTTCAGTTTGGACTTTTGGTTTTTTCCAGAATTCAATTTTCTCATTGATGTTGTTGTTCAGTTCTCATTTCAGAGAATTCAACGGGCCATATCTTATGCATTCAGACACATTTTTGGGTGTTCTTTTTTTGAAAGTGCATTTTTTTTGTGTACTTCACCATGGTGCTACTAGTTTCCTCTTTTTTTTGTAAGAGAAATGTATTTTCAACATGTTATCCTTTTTTGGATATTATGGGCTCCCATTGTATGCACTTGTTATTATGTAGACACATTGAGATAAAGTGCCATTTTGGTGTATATTATATGCACTTCTTGGTTTCACACAGTTTCAGTGTACCTGTCATTCCATTTTCAACATTATGGAGGGGTTTCTATTGTTGGTGCTAATGCTTCCTCGGTTTCATCAATTGGAGTGATCTACATATCTAGTTATTGTTCCTATGTACTTTCAGATGCAACCTACATCATTGGCTGGTTACTTGAATTTGAGGTGAGATGGATCATTTACCATATGAAAATTCTTACATTCCTATTTTTGGAGGCGACCTTTCATTTTCATTTGATCAGAGAATTTTGGTACTTGTGTCATTTGTATCTTCAAGTTACAGTTTTCCATCTGACTTGAGTAGTGTCATTGAGGACACTCATGTAGATTATTGTCTAGATCTTGTGATCAATGTTCTTCAGACTATTTGGCGCCTGTATTGTCGACTTGCATCTTGCATGTTGAGTAGTGTCGTTGGGGTCACTCATGCAGATTCATGTAACACCTGTATCTTTGAATACTAGATGTTTGCCTTTATTTTCCATCTGATTCGAGTAGTGTCGTTGGGGCACTCATGCAGTATAGTCTCCTTGATCTTGACATTTGTATCTTTTATTTCCAGATGTTTTGCCTTTGTTTACCATCTGATTCGAGTAGTGCTATTGAGGCCCTAATGCATATTCTTGTTATCTTGATCCTAATCATCATTTTTTTCAAAGGAGGTTCTTCATTTCAACACCATATTAGTCTTCATTCGACAACAATCTACAAATTCTCTGTGCTTCTGTGATGTTCTACATGTTCCTATTTTTTAGGACATTGTCTTCTTTGGAGGCTTCTTCAATCCTTCACTTGGCTTTCATCTCTTTTTGTAGTAGATTTTTTCCCATGATTTTTTCTCTGTTTCTCCACATTACAAAGATCTTCTATTTGTACATGGGTACCTTACATGGCCTTGTTTGTCAGGATCCATCATGCATTCTTTTTAGGGTTTTTAGCTACTCCCTAAGTTCATCTTAAGGAGGCTGTTAGAGCTATCATACATTAGCTAATAATAATTAATCTTTAATTGATTATTAGTCTAGTTTATTATTTACACTTAAGCTAAACTTAGGAGTGCTTTTATGCTTTATTAATTGAGTTAATATTAGATCGTTATGTCTCATCTCATGTGATGTTGACACTTGTCATGATCTAATCCCTTTTTCATTTAGGGATTTTCTCTTATAAGCACTCAAGCCTCATTGTAAATATCTCTCAGATATTATCTGGAGCTTTCATATCTTCTTGAAAGTTTCTTTCTGTAGCTTTTTCTTGTTGAAAAATATTGCACATATTGTTTGTAGATCTCTTGTGTGGAAGGTGTATTTGTTTTTTGTTTGATCCCGTGGCTCATGGTTTGTGCTTGTTTCACAATTCTAACATCTTCAACCTATAATCTATACATACAAAGAGAGCAAAATTTGTTTGTTTGAATGGTGGTTTGCCTTAGTCAAACCCCATGTTTGGTAATTAAACCTTGATAGAAAGATAATGACAATTGATAAATGGAAGGAATGATGAATGAAAACTTGCTTGCTACAACTCACCAAACCTTTAATGGCTTCCCTTAGAGGAATAAAGTCAAACACATCACTCCAAGGAACTTGATCTTGCTTTGCTTGATTTTATTGGATACTTGAATGCTTGGATGCTTTAGGATCAACAATGCATATTAGCCTTCACAAGATGACATGAACACACATAAGCTTGAAAATGATGATGGGATCTTGAATGCTGCAATAAATGACTAAAAAATCTGCTCTTGAATGCTCTTGACAATAATATTTTCTCAACATTTTCTCCTTCAAAAGTGTTAGATCTAAAATGATGAAGTGTTTATCTAATTTCCAAAAAAAAAAGATTCCAAAGGCCAACAATTGCATATGAAATTCGAATCATTAAAATACCGCCAAAAACATATTTAAAAATGGGTCATGGCACTTAAGGAGGACCCATTCGCCCAAGGGCGAATGTGTCCTAGCCCAAAATTCTAGGATATATTCATTTTAGGGTGATTAAAATATTAGTTGCATTGATTAAATATATGTTTCCCTTTTGAAAAATGGGTAAAATAAGGCTTTGGAATGCATAATTTGATAAATTAGGAGCTTGATTAAGTCTAATTAATTAAGGGACCCAAACATAGTGTGAAATTGTAAAGATATACAATTTCTTACACTACAAGTTCATACAATGAATAGTTGTCAATTATTCGAGTTGATGGTATTACATATTTCAACATTTTTTATGAACAATACACCAATAAGATGAAGCCTTGTATCACTTAATGATTAAGATAAGTTAATGAATTCCATTTTTATAAGAGGTTAAGAAACTTAGTGGCATGAATAGTTGGAAACATTATTAAACATGTTAGTTAACTAGTAAATATTCATTTTTATTTACTTGAGAATGTGATTTTGGTTAGTTGTTGTACAATGATAAATTCATTAGAAAAACTTACAATTAGATATTCAAAATTTTCCAATGAGTTCTTAAAAAAATTGTAAATAGTAGCTAGTTTATTTAGTTGTTATCATTAAACAAAATTGTTTAGTTTTTAAATGAATTGATAATGAAAACATTGAATTGTTTATTTAGCTTTTAGAATGTAATTTATCAAATACTATTTTACTTGAAAGCTCAATAAAGTTATTTTTGTTGAAAGTGTAGATTTTTTTTATTGCATTAACAATTTGTTTCAAAAATTGTTGGTCTTAAGGATAGATTTAAATGTTTTGTTTTTAGATTCTTTCATTTTCTAGCTTATTTAGACAAACCTAAACAATGTATGGAACAAAAACTAGCAATGTTCAATAACAATGGTGCCTCTTATTAAAATTTATGAGTAATGTCATTGCATTTGAACTATTGCACTTATAGCCTTATACAACTTCATTAATGACATATGCAACATCATCCATATAAATTGTTGAGGAGAAATAAGGGACATTTTGTTGATTAAAATGTAAGGAAAGGGTAATCTTCCTTTAATCACAAATTAAGAAAGATAATTCAAAGGAACAAATGATGTTAGTTCAATTCAAGAAATACATCATGTAATTTCATAGGGAAGTAGAAATATCTTCATATAGGTTTAACAAATATAATTATCATCTTTTGAACTTCCAAGGGAAATGAAATATTCACATTATAGATCATGAAGACTAAGAACTATCATCATATAGTTTAAAGTGAATTTATTATTGGATTAGGATTAGGTATTAGAAGAAATTAGTAAACAACTATCGATTATGATGACCAAATATTTTGATATTAAATTATTTCCTTCATTAGAAGTCACGAAGAAGTTGTTTGAGGAAAAAGGGCCGTGTATGTTGAACAAGACAACTAAGATGGGGGGGGGCTAGATGGCTCATTGCCACAAAGATACAAAAGTGATAGCTTATCACCAAAAGTGAATTGATGAATTACACCTTTTTGTACTGGATTTAGTTCTAGATGAAGCTCGATATAGGTAGTACTGGATATCAGTAATCACTCAATAGTTTTTCTCTGATCATGCACTTATTATCTTCACTTATTCTGTTTTGCTATATTTTCTACCTTTTCTACATTTTCTACCTCTATATCCTTCCTCGCAAAAAAACCATATCTTCCATATGTTCTCATGTATCTTCATCCTCTATTTTGGAGAGACATATATGCATATATATATGTATCATACTCATCAATTAGGTTGGACAAACATCCATAGAGCATTGCACATGCTAAGTTGGACAAGGTCTTTGAATATCTAAATCAAGTTTATTACACGGTAGGAATCGGACCTGAAAACCACCATACCGAACCACATATAACGATCATTTTCAATGGGAAATATCTTTCGGTAAACAAGTCATACATATAGTACTGTGTTGACATCAATGACAACCTACTGACATCAATGATAACCATTTGATGCAATCTTCAATCTCCAACAATCTCCCCCTTTCTCATTGATGGCAACACAAGATGTGAAGAGCCAACAATAACAAATTTTGTAAACCTTTCATTTGTTTCACATGATTCCTTCACATGCTTCCTTTCTCCTCTTTTGACATCAATGACAAAATATTTTCAAGTATATTGTGCTGAGTGTACAGACAACTCCCCCTATCAAATTTTTTCTTCACAAATAGTTTTTCCTTTGAATCTTTATCTCTCTATCTCTCCTTTTTATTATAGGAATTCTAAAAAAAGATCATAAAAAATGATTCTTTACCTCAATCCTTCTTTCTTTAAAATATTTCCTTGTCTTTTTCTTTCAGTTCTGAAAGAAATGTTTTCCAAGAATCTACTGCTAGCTTGATGCATAGACAAATATTGTTGTTCTTTGCTATAGAATCAATTGTTTCTAGAAGAGTACCCAGAATAACAATATTATGTGCATTGTTCTCAGCATCTTCCAGGAGACCAAAAATTTGTTCCAATCTTAACTCAATTATCTCTTTGACTTTCCAAAAGGTCTTCACAATATTATCCCTTTTTACCATGATGACAACAAGATCATATTGTAAGGAGTTGATCCTTTTCTTTTGCGTTCCATCTTTTTCATTAAGAACATCATATGTTTTTCCAATAGAGTTCAATTCATGCTCAATAGAATCAAATTTTGTTCTATAGTTCCCAATAGTAGTAGGCCACTGGAGACAATAATTGTATACATTGTTTGTACTCTTGATGCAGGTTTTTAGCTCATTTATACTCTCAGTCAACTTCTTTTGTGCATTCCAACATCTTTCTTCCATAGCCAATTGAATTTCATCTTTTTTTGTTGTTTCACCAGGTGATAGTTCCTTTAATCTGTCTTCAATCTGTTTGATCAATACTTCTAGTAAGGTACTTTCCAATTCATTTTGATCAATATCATTATGAATTATGTAAATGGCAAGAGCATCTGTAATTTCATCCTATTTATATGAGGGTCAGGTCAACCACATATCTCCAATCTTATTCAATCCATCAGGTTGCTTAAGAATTTTTAACACTTTTTCTTTAGTGACATCTTCTTCATCATCATCTATTGATACCAGATCAAATGTTTCTACAATTTTTGTTTTCTCTTCTTCTCCCTTTTTCTTTGTCTTCTGCTTCTTTATTTCCAAAGAGGAACAGGAACTGATTCTTCTCGTTTTCTAATTTTTAGAGGAGGATCTTTCTTTAGATGTCATAATCAAACTGGAAACCACACCAAAATTCTATGCATTCATTTTGATTTCAAAATATTCTTTGCATACCTTTTATTTTTGAACTAGATAGTTTAGATATCAGTAAACTTGTTTCCCAACAGGTGTAGCTGACTTCCACACAATATTTCTTTCAATGGTAATGAATTCAGAAAAATACATCATCAAGCATATAACTAGAGATCCAAAGTGAAAATGATAGTTGTCATTATTTTTCATTGTTATATTTTCCATTAATTGATTTCTTAGTAGTTCACACAGGTCAAAATCCTCCTTATTCTTAACCATTTGATGCACAACATAAATGACAATCGCAGAGGTAGAACCTTCCCTATTCCTGGAATAAATCTTATATGAGATGCCATATGCCACATGCCTTATTACTGGGTCGATTATGGTGTGAATTATAAGTTCCCTTTGATCTCCTATTACTCCAATTAGGGCTTCAACCTCTTTGTTCTTTACAAACTTCTTGAGTGGAATGGGTCCATAATTGCATAATCCTGTTATTGCTGCAATTGCTTCTTTTGTGATTTCATAGGGTTTGTCAAGGATCATTTGTTCACCTTGAATTCTACTTAGAATAGATCAAAAAATGTCCACATTCAGAAAGTATGGAAATTCACTCCAAATTTCTAATGCTTAGTGCCCTAGATTCTTGACCATTTGCATTTGCTCAACTGAAAGAGAAGTCTTGAGATTCCTTATCTTTTCTTGATCAAACTTGTCAATCTGTAACATACTCAATTTTTGCAATTCATTGCTTCATGGATTGAATATCACCATTGCCTTTGACTCCATTTCTTCAAACTAGTTCTTCATAATTTCGCTTGCCAAAAAAATAACTCTTTTACTTCTCATCTCGTTTACTTCAAAATGACTACTCAATCTTCCTTATTATCAATTTTTAGGGTTTCGTCATAAAGGATAAATTATTGCTTGTGATATCATCATTCGTACTTCAGTTTGTCAGAACCTTCTCCTGCCAAAGTTGTTAGCCATATTGTGAAATGTATTGCAACCAAAAATTGTTTCACAAATCCTCTGTATTACTTGTTTTCTATCAAAATTTTCTTCATTGCCTTCAGAATGAGAATTTTCATTTTATTCTTGTGTCATCACATGAAACCTCTTATACTAGGGGCTAGTTAAATTTTTATATGATAGCTCCCCCTGAAGCCATTACCAGATTTGGTTCATAGAAGGGGCATCTGCACTGGGTGCAAATACAAGATTCTATGATTTGTCCTTGTTCTCAAGTTCTTCTTTCTTTCTCCAAGTATTTGCCATTTCTCTTCTCACTTCTTCTAGATTTAACTTGTCCTTCTGTTTTGAATTCGGTTTCTTCCCAATTTTTTTCTTACAAAATTTTGAAAAATGTCCTAGTTTGTTGCAAGAGTGGCACATAGGCGGTCTTTGATTATGAGAGTTTTTGTTCATCTTTGTCCTGTACAGGTTGGCCTTGTGTCCAAAAATATTTCGTATGTAACAATAATCTTGGAATGAATGAAGTCTTCCAGCGGTATTGAATCTGTTCATTATTATCCGACTTCTACATTCGGTAGATCTATGTCCAAACTTGTTGCACACATAGCATTATCCAACAAAGAATCCAATATTCTAACTTAATCTATTATGATTCATCAAACTTCTGCATTTTGTTGCTCTATGTTTGAATTTATTGCATGAGTAAAAAAAACCATTAAAATATGTGTACCTTTGATCATTAGGCTATCGGTTGGGTATTCTTTTGGTATTGATCCTTCTATTCTTGCCTTGATAAGTGTCAATTCTCCTTTGACTATTCATTTTGTTGATACTTGGGTCAGTTTTTGAGCTTGTCCTTCTTCGAGTCCTAGACCACCTTTAACCTTTGCAGGCTTCTGAGATGAAATCAATTCATCAAGCAATCCCAAGCTTATCTTGAATTTGTCTTCAAAACTTTTTGCCTTTTCTAGATCAGATTTAAGAGTTACTACTTCTTTTCAAGCCTTTCACATTTTTCTATTTTTTGATTGACAATTTCTTTGCTTTGCTCAATTTACAATTTCATACTTTCTTCCACCTTTTTTCTTTCTTCAAGTTTCATCCTTATATTTTCAGCAGTCTCCTTAGCTTCTTTTAGTTCTTGATAAACTTCTTTGTGCTTCAACTTAAATTTTTGGATTTGATTTCTTAGTTTCTGAATACATTCACCAACTTGCTTGACATTTTCTTCCAGATATTCATTCTCAGATTTTGAGGTCTCTATTCTCAATTCTTCATCTAGGTCAGATCCCTTCATCATTTGTTCAACCTGCCAAGATCTCCTTCAAGTTGTTAGACTTATTCCGAAGGACCTTGCTCTGATACCAATTGTTGAACAGGACAACTAAGAGAGATCAGTTGTCACCAATATATTTGCTTTCACTATTTACCGGAACTAAATCATTAATAATTTATCTATAAATGCATAAATTGAAAGCTATCACATAAACACAATAACACTAGATTTATGTGGAAAATCCAATGAGGGAAAAACCACGGCGAGGATTAACTCACTATAGAGAATATCAAAACTGATTACAAAAAGGCTTATTTCCTAGAATAAGGCTCATTGCCTGAAGTAAGGACTCACTATTTGGAATCGTTGTCCATAGGGCTACAACCCGGATGGCTCACTGCCATAGAGATACAAAAGTGATGGCCTACCACCAAAAGTGAATTGATGAATTACACCTTTTTGTGTTGGATTCAGTTCTAGATGAATCTCGGTATAGGTAGTACTAGATATCAATAATCACTCAATAGTTCTATGATGATCACACTCTTAAAGTCTTCGCTTGCTTCACTTATTTTGTTCTGCTATATTCGCTACATTTTTTGCCTCTATATCCTTCCTTGTAAAAACCCATATCTTCCATATGTTCTCATGATCTCCATCCTCTATTTTAGAGAGACATATATGCATATATATATGTATCATACTCATCAATTAGGTTGGCCAAACATCCATAGAGTATTGTACATGCTAAGTCGGCCAAGGTCTTCGAATATCCGAATCAAGTTTGTTACATGGTAGGAACCGAACCTAAAAACCAACATATTTGACCACATATAACAATCATCTTCAATGGGAAATATCTTCCGGTAAAGGAGTCATACATACAGTACTGTGTTGACATCAATGACAACCTGCTGACATTAATGACAACCATTTGATGCAATCTTCAATCTCCAACAGTTTACCCACACACATAATTCACATCAAACATAGTTTAGAAAACAAATTTATATACATATATACATACATATATATATGTATGTATATATATGCATATATAGATGTATACATATATATGTGTGTGTGTGTATATACATACATATAACATATATATATTCACATACATACATATATATATACATACATATATATATACATACATATATATATATATACATACATATATATATATATACATACATATATATATACATACATATATATATATATACATACATATATATATACATACATACATACATATATATATATATATATACATACATACACATATATATATACATATATATACACACATATACACACATACACACACACACATATATATCACTTTGATCCTATATAGAAGCAATGTATGTAGGCAATCTAGTGAACGAAGGAGGTTTTTAGTATGTAGGTGTTCAAGTAGAAGGTTGGGAAGCATTATAGAGAGTTTATACTAGCTTAAACATTAATATTGTGTTAATTATTTAATAAAATAATTCAACTACAACTAATGGTGAAATCCTAAAGAAAACAACAGATCCTCCTAATAGGGTTGACTCACCTCAAGGTTGAAAGTCAATCCTATCCTTGGGAGATCTCTTTTTTATAATGAAATTAGGAAGGTGTAAGTGTATAGATCACACACCTTTTAATAATTCCACATTGATTTGAACATGGAGGAGCACCAGCGAAGGCAGGGTTTCCGAAGGCATGGCAATCTGTTGTATGGCGTGGGCCGACAGGAAAGATGGCCGTTTAACTAGCGGAATGGGAGGACTAATACCCGCCCATGATGGGTCAATCCAAAAAGGGCTTGGCAGGCTCCAGACAACAAGGGTGGAGGCATGGGCAAGCTTAAATCGCTAACGGGAATACAGTCTAAATAGGGCGACCAGTTCAGGACTTGGTGTCCTCCCGAGCGTTTTAATTTTCAGAATATTACGCTGAAATTCTGGCACCCGAAGCAGCAGGCCGAGAAAGCCGGCCCAAGTTAGGTATTCCCAAAAAATTCCCATGCTACTGTGAATACTGTGCTTGTGGAAAATAATGAATGGAAAGACTTTGTTAGTTTTTTAAAAGCTAAAGCATTCTTTCTGATGGGGTGGGAGATGGCCGACTTACTCGAAAATGAGGGCGTGGTGTGATAGACATTGAGGTCTTGAGTGTGAGCTAGAAACACTTGAGAATGGTTTCTATTTGGTCATCTGTAAGACCATGATGGATAAGGAATGGATCCTAAATAGTGGACCTTTTGTAATGGAAGGGCTGGGCTTTCATATTAAAGATTGGACACCCAACTTCAATCCAAACGACACTATGGTTGAAGACATCCCTGTCTAGATTAGGTTAAAAAACCTCCCTCATGAGTATAGGGATCGGGAAACCCTCAACATGATTGGCAGAAGGTTTGGAACCTTTGTGAAAATGGAGGAGGTGGTAGACAACACAAACTTAAGCATTTACCCTAGAATCTATGTTCTCAGGTAGGGGATTCACTCCTTACTAGAAAGGCTTGAAATCAAATCTGGAGAGGGGATATGGTTACAAAAGCTAGAAATTGAAGATGCTTCCTTTGAATGTGTTGGGTGCATTGGGAAGCCAAAATCCAAAGAAAATCTTGATTCATTGGAAAAGGAAAAGCTCCCCTGCCATAATAGTCTATTTGAGATTATCCTTAATTTGTCAGAGAGATTACAAAGGGAAAAATCCAACTTTGATGTTGAATGGGGTATTCAGGATCGTAGTGTCACTCAGGAACTTAATGCCTTAGAAGAAGGAGGGTGGACAGTAAATTGCCAAGAAACATACTTTATCTTTGGAAATAGCTATGGAAAGGAACCTCAAGTGGGAGAAGCGTGGGCTACTAAAGGTGATTCTTCCAAATCCATCCCTGCTGAAACAATGATGGGTGTGGGAAGTGCACAAGGAGACTAGTTGATTGGTCTGGAAGTTATAAGAAGTGGTTTTGAGGGGGTTTGGAGAAATGGATGTCACCACAAAAATATCTACCCCAAGGAGGCCAACAACATACTAGCTGGAGTGAGGAAAATGGTCTTAGAATCCAAAGAAAGGCTATTCATCTTCAACACACTGGTACTCAAAATAGGGCAGAAAAGCCTGGCGAGCCTTGGTGCCAAGATCAACATCTGAGGATTGAAAACATGGGTAACACCATTCCTTTTGATCAAATGACTAATTGTGAATCCCCAGGGGCTAAAACTACTTTCAAGGATATACCCATATCCCTTATAAGAAACCTAGACACCGCTTTTGATGGGGTTTGTGATACTGGTGGAAATTTGGAATTTTCTTCCTCGAATTCAGAGGCTGATGAAATTCAAGATGAGGAGGACTTCCTGGGTCTTTAGGATAACTTAGAAATTGTGGAAACGCGCACTATTAACCAATCTGTAGCTTTAAACAAGAAGGCTAAGATTGGTGAGAAGAACTAAGGGGTCCTAAAACAAATAGGATGCGTCTTGAGATGGCTGGGAATGTGGCGGGACAAAGCAAGATGAGGTCGGGAAAAGGCATAGCCTTTTCCCGATGATCATGAAGATCCTCTCATGGAATGTTAGGGGCTGCAATGCCCCTGACAAGATTTGTTTGATCAAAAGATGTTTTGATCAAATGAGGCCGACTGTAGTTTTACTACAAGAAACGAAGATTAAGGAGAGTGAGGTGGAAGCTTTTTCAAAAGGCTTTGGTCGATGGCGATGTTCCATGTCAGGAGCACTAGGTGCTTCTAATGGTTTAGGTTGTTTGTGGAATGAAGCTCTTGTTAATGTTCAAATAGCCAGATAGGAAAGGCATTGGCAATGGTGTAAAGTGGATTCAAAGCAGTTGTGTGCAAGCTTTTGGATTCTCAATATTTATGGTCCTAACAATTCTACTCAGAAGAGGATACTTTGGCAAGAGCTTTCTAACATTTTGAGGGAGATGGTGGGGGATTTATGTCTTCTTGGAGGGGATTTTAATGCAATAATGAAACCTTCAGATAAATTTGGGGGTCTATGCTGGTTTGGAAGGAGTTAACAAGATTTTTCTGATTTTGTTTTAAATAATGGTTTATTTGAATTACCCTTTAGAAAAGGGGAATTCACATGGGCAAATAGACGTGGGGGATTCCTAAACATTGCAAAAAAGTTGGATAGATTCTTCATAGCTGGAGAATGGGCTGAGCAACAGTGGCAATGTGAAGCAGAAATTCTTCCCATCACGGGGTCAGATCACTACCCAATTTCTTTAAGGCTCCAAGATGAAGCAACTCCAGACAGATGCCCCTTTAAATTTGAAACAATGTGGCTGAGGGCTGACAATTTCAAAGAATTAGTGCAAGCTTGGTGGATGAATGCCCCAAAATGGGCGGGGAATAAAGCTTTTGTTTTCTTCAAAAAGCTACAAGTTATGAAAGATTAGTTGAAACTATGGAATCGAGAGTCATTTAAAAATATCTTTGTGGAGAAGGGAAGGCTGGAAAGGGACCTCAACGCTCTGCATTCTAAGATAATTGAGTTTGGAATGATTGAAGACGACTACACACAGGAAAAAGAGTTAAATAAAGCCTTCTCTGAAACATTAGCTCGGGAAGAAGTGTTCTGGAGACAAAAATCCGTAGAAACATGGCGGAAAGAGGGTGACCGGAACTCAAAATTCTTCCATAATTCGATTAAAGTGCGAAAATCTAATAACAAAATTCTATCAATAAAAGATAGCATGGGTGAATTATTGCAAGATGTTGATCAGATTAATAGGGAGGTGGTAAGATTTTTCTCTGATAGCTGTAGTAAGCAACCAAAAAATATGGTTCAGAACCCAGAGGTTTTGGAGGTGATTCCAAGGTGCATCTCAGAAAACCAAAATAAGATGTTGATGGAGAAAGTCTCTTTAAAGGAGGTAAAATGAGCTCTTTTTGCTCTGGGGGGTGACAAAGCTCCTAGCCCCGATGGCTTTCCCGTAGTGTTTTTCCAAAAAATGTGGGATATTTTTGCTCAAGATTTGTGGGGTGTGGTGGAGGAATCAAGGAGGGAAGGGTTTATCTTAAAAGACCTGAATAACACATTCATTTCCCTCATACCGAAACGGGAGGCTATAAATTCCTTTGAGGACTTTTAGCCCATATCTCTATGCAATACGGTGTATAAGATTATTTCCAAAGTAATGGCCAATAGATTGAAGTTAGTTTTGGGTTCTATGATTTCTACGGAGCAGAGTGGCTTTTCACCCAATAGATATATTTTTGAAGGAGTAATAGTAGCCCATGAAACAATTCACTCAGTGAGAGTTGTGAAAGTGGAGAGGATGTTGGTCAAGCTAGATATAAAGAGAGCATATGACGAGGTGGACATAAATTTTCTATTGCAAGTTTTGGAGCGGTTTGGTTTTAGTATTGAGTGGTTACGGTGGGTGGAAGGGTGTATAAGGACACCCCACTTTTCAATTCTAGTAAATGGTATCCCACAAGGTTTTTTTGAATCCAAAAAAGGGATTAGGCAAGGAGATCCCATATCACCATTTCTTTTTATCATTCTTGCTAAGGTGCTTGGCAGGCTTATTGCTCAGAAATGAAGGGAAGGGCAGTGGAAGGGGATTAAAGTGGCAAAAGGGATAGCCCCAATATCTCATCTATAGTTTGCAGATGATACCTTTCTAATGGTGGACTCTACTGTGCAAGAAGCTCATGTGATGAAGGGCACTTTGGACAACTATGGACATGTCTCAGGCCAACACATCAATTGGAATAAGTAGGAAATTTTTTTCTTTAACACCCCTAAGCAAAGGCAAGTGGATATATGTCGGATCTTGGGAATGAGGGCTGGTAAACTCCCAAGTAAATTTTTGGGAATCCCTCTTTTTGGAGGTGCAAATAGAGCAAATATCTTGAAAGACCTAATTGAATCTTGCCTCAAATGAATGGATGGCTGGAAGAGTAAATGGCTTACCTCTGCAGGGAGAATCCTAAAGCTTAAATTTGTGATTTCTACAATTCCAATTTTCTCAATGATGTGTTTGAAAGTGCCCAAAAAAGTAATTCACACAATTGGGCAGCAAATGAGGAATTTTTTTGGAATGGGACTAGCTTAGAGGACAAGATCCCTCTGTTGGCATGGGAAAAAGTATGTAAAGCAAAAGATAAAGGAGGTGCTGGTTTGAGAGATTGGCAACTCCTGAATGAAGCTCTTGGGGCTAAATTGGTTTGGAGTTTGTATGCTAACCTGGATTTACTATGGGTGAAGGTTTTAAAAGCAAAATATCTGGATTCAACTGAGGCGCATCGGATCTTCACAGTTCGTAACCCTCCGAAAGGTTCTGCAATTTGGAACTTCATTGTCTCTTGTAGACCAGTGGTAATAAATCACCCCTCATGGAAGATTGGGGATGGTTGTCAAGCTTGTTTTTGGGAGGATAGTTGGAATGGAATGCCAAATTTGGGTGATAGGCCGGACCTGGCTGATCTTATAAATATTTTCTCCCAGAGGTGGGGGACCAAAGTAAAGGATTATTTAACTACATAGGAGAGCCCTTTAGGGTAGGAGTGGATTTGGAAATATTTTTCAATGGAGATTCTGACCCCTCAGCAATCTCTACTAATGCAAGATCTCTTTAAGAATCGTAGGATTCAAATTTCAGGGGCCGAAGATAAAATCATTTGGTGTGGTTCAACCTATGGTAATTACTTAGTGAAGCTTGGCTATCAATTATTGGATGGTGAGGACAGAGAGAACTTCTGGGAAAAAGATCTATGTTGGAATAAGGATTGCCTACCTAAAGCTGGCACCTTTGCATGGTTAGCTGTCAGAGGTCGAATTCTCATGGGGGAAAGGAGGAAACGTTTGGGGTTTTCAGGCCCCACGAAGTGTGTTATGTGTGGGAAGGAAGAGGAATCAGTGGATCATCTACTCCTCCAATGTGAGGTGGCAGGTATATGCTGGGGTCATGTGCGAAGGAAATTAAACTGGCAGAGTCCTCTACCATGGACTCTTAAAGAAATGTTTGAGAGTTGGCCTGGGAAGTCAAAGAAAACCCTATTGTCGAGTATTTGGATCTGCACTCCTTTAGTCATCTGGGAAATCTGGAAAGAGAGGAATCATAGAATTTTCTTGGATAAATATGAAACCACAACTAGGCTGGTTAGTAGAATTGACCATAGCATAGAGGAGGTGGTAAGTAATACTGCATCACAATCATAGAATTGGCATAATTTCTTCTCTTTGGGGGATACACTAGTGCAAAGGGCTTGGCTGGAATTCAGCTAAGAGCAGCTACTGGTCAAATTGGGAAACAAACCAAAAGTTTAGAAGGCTCAAAGGTGGTTTGGTGCAAACTAGAAGAGGGCTGGTTTAAAGTAAATTTTGATGGAGCAGCTAGTGGTAATCCTAGCCCATCACGGGTGGGGGCAATAGTGAGGGACCATTTGGGCAACACTATTGCAATTGCTACAAGGAAATTGCCACCAGGAACTAAAAATGTGGCTGAGGCCAATGCTGCCCTACTTGTAGTTAAGCTGGCTAAAAGTATTGGAGTGAAAAAGTTACAACTGGAAGGGGATTCTCTAATCATCATACAAGCGATAGTGGATTCAGGGGTGAGAGCATGGCATCTACAAAATATTATTAAAGAAATCTCAGGGGAACTGGAAACCTTTGAGAACTTTGACATAACACATATAAGGAGAGAGGGCAACAAAGAAGCGGATGTACTGTCCAAGTGGGCAATATCTTTTAAAGAGGAGAAGGAATTAGTCATGGAGGATCTTAGGTTTCTCCAATTCATGGAAGGAGAAACGACTAGATTATGAATTTGCAAGTGGGCAAGCCTTACAATAAATAAGAAGTCACATCTGGAAGGGATAACGTTACTTTAGAACATGTTGAGTACATTTTTCGGGGTACTGATAGTATGAGTTGGCGACACTTCAAGTGTAGGAGAAATCATCCCTGGACAGGACAGGAAGTGTGTGAAATGACACAGATTACTAGGAATGTAGGGAAATGCAATGGCTTTTCCCACATTTATTAAAGCAAGGATGGTCTGTGGACAACGGTGATGCAGGGGATGACGCTGGACTGAACTTCTTGTGGTATGGAGATATGACAACATTAATGGGAAAAGCCATCACTTTGCCAGTAGTTAAGAAGCATTAACAAATCCTAAGGCATTAGTCGCTTTTGGTGTTGGTTTTGGAGTGAGTGATAGCTATGAAAAATGGAGGCGATGATGGGTTTTTCAACCAATTTGCAGTAGAAGGCTTTCTTCGGCCAACCATCGGTGAAAAGATTGAAGCAACTGCTGCTAGTGCCAAGCGATGGGGTGGTAAAGGCTATCCTTGAAACATTAGGGCCGCACTTTCGTGAGGCAACGCATAGGGGAAGACAAAATGCCGATATTGCTTCCATGATTTTCGCATGGGAAATGGAGTTAGGGGAGGATCCGAAGGCAACAAAAAGGGTTATGCTCACTCTTTTCCATGAAGACCTTTTGGGCAAATTTGAGTCTTTCCTTGAGTGGGCAGTCCCCGGGGTTGGATTTGATGTCTTTGAAGGAATCGAGGAGGTGGATGAAGAAACAGAGGATGGGTTAATCCCATTCATAAGGTGGTGCAAATTGACAGACAAAGAAGCATATAAATTGAATATAATTTATGCTTGGGAAAACCTGAAAGTGGAGGTGCGAAGGGTTGAAGAGGAGTGGCGCGGGAAAGCTGCAGAGGTACCCAAAATCTACCAGAAGAAGAAACGGTTGGCGCCAAGAGGAAGTGGTCGTGGAGTGGAGTAAGAGTGCTAGGTAAGGAAGGAAAAGAAGGAGGTCAAAGGTTTTTTGGGGGAAGATCGTTTTGAAGCGCGGAATAGCCTGGTTAGAGTTTGTGAAGGCAATGTGAAGGTGTCACAACGAAAACAAAATAGTCGGCCAAGTTTATGGGTGAAAGATGATGTTTTAATTTTGAAGGACTAAGAAGCGAGCAAAAATGATGTAGGATTAGCAGATGATGATGGCGATGGAGGTCAAAGAAGCCAGTAGAAACAATGCAAGGATAATAGATGTTGGTGGCGATGGAGGTAAGGGTGACAAAAAATTAGAATCTTTTTGGAGGGAGCTAGTAGTTGAGTCTCCTAATGTCATATGATGAATTTCTTGGAGCTTTTTGTAAACTTTAATCTTATATATGTAATCGTTTTAATATTAATAAAATGACTTGTTACCTATTAAAAAAATAAAATTTATATAATTAATTATACATTATGAAATGTCATATATAATTTATTAAAAGTTAAAATTTATGAAGCATTATAAATATTAAATAAATTAAAATAATTTAAAATTTTAATATTAACTTTTAACTTTTTCAAATGTTAAAATGTTTGGTTTTAAGTAAACATGGTTGGCGACACTGTTTCTCCACAAGCCTCTCATATTGATACACTTGGCACCATATTCTCTTGACTTGGCACGTTAGAATGGGTAAATCTCTACAACACGGTTGTAATAAGCTGCTTTTCATGCCCTCCTCTACATTTATCACCCTGATGATAGATGGAGTGTTAGATGGCGGTGGCTTGTATTGATTGGAGAACCACTCAAGTTTTTGGTGGCATCATCATCGCTCCTAGATCTGAGCTACAACTGGCAACCAGTTATGGAAAGTCTGATCGCTTACTATTTGTCAATACTTGTGTTCAAAAATCACTGCAACTGGTTTAAATGCGTGCATATCAAATTGCTACGGGCCCTCCTCTTCGTTTATTGCCCATGGGGACTTAACCCCTGCTAATGGTAAATGGGGAGTAGGGTGGCGGCGATCTTCTTAATCCGCGCACACAACATTTCAAGAGCATTTGAGTTCTGTCAGTACGCTCAGATTGGGCCAAATTTGGCATGTAAAATGGAAAAGCTAGTTGTTAATCACCACCACTTATCACTCCCCTATCGCCATTTTTGGTAACCTTCTCTTGTCAGCTTTTTGGTGAATCGTTTTGTATTGATGCCAAAGGCCGTTGCAGGGAAATTCAGTAAGATTGGCCCAGATTGCAAAAAACATTTTGTCTATGGTCCTGCTTGATTGTTCCTTCAAAACTGCCACACAACAAGTTAACTAATTATTGGTACTTCTCGCTACTCCTTGCAGTATAGTTTTACGTTGGCACCACCTCCTCTCGGCTCAATGACATTTTGATTCCATTTATTTCACTTGCTTCACTGCTATCTACTAGGTACTTGGGCTTTACATTTAAATCCACCACCACAAGAAGAATGTCACCATTCTGGGTTTTATTTGTGCGAAGTCTACTATGGAATCGTACTTCAGAGTGTCTATCCCTGCTTGCTTCCATGAAATAAGGGATTCTAAGTAGTTTAACAAGGAGAATCATAGTAAGTCTTGCATCCTTAAGTGTAAACAGGTTGAAAATGCCATTATCACCGTCATTGAGCAAGACTGGTTGGACTTTCATTTAATGGCATTACCAAACGAGGTGGCATCAAGATTTGTGTCCAATTTAATGGACGTCATGTGGTGCGGGGAAATGGTGAAATTCCTCATCGGCAATTACCTGCTCCCACCTCCTCGCTTTCTGCTCTCTTGTGTGCCATGGCACACGATCTCCTAGATGACTGCTCTTGCACCTTTCGGCGCTTGCATAAGCTATCTCCGCATTTGGGAAACACCATTTCCAATATGCTCAGCGAGCTCTTCGACGCTGTGAAGTTTCTTATAAGGCATGCCTTGGTGTAACCTCACTCCACCACATATTTTCCACCTCCCGCCGAATTGGAATCCTCGGCGGAAAGCGGGGTTTAGCCCTTGTTCTCCTATTTCTTTTTTGCTCTCTTTTGTTTCCTACTCACTGCACTCGATGATTTTTTATAATTTTCTTTGGCAACGTGGGTTTTTCTCAGTTCCCTTTGTTTTCGGGTAGCGACTCCTGGAGCTCTTTGTGTTGCGTTAGGCTTATGAGCTCTCCTTCGGCACCAGATCTGCTCCTAATAAATTCTCGACTCGGTTTCCTGTCTCCACCTTGTCAAGATGAATCCTTGGGCTTCTTTGGTCACATTACTTACTGGTAACCTCTTCTTATGTGACCACATTTTGATGTACTCCCTGCTTCTTTTGGTTCTCACTATTTTTGGAGCTCTCTTGTCCCTTCCATGTATAATTGACAGTGGGTTGATATGCCCCTATCTCTGGTTTTGTCCATCTCTGCATGTAATTTTGCTGCTCAACGAGCTTTTCTTTATGTAATCCTCTTTTATTCAATAAAATGTTTAACAGCCCTTCCGTTTTTTCAAAAAAATAAATTATATTAAAATATTATAAAATCAATTTATTTAGTTTCTAAGATTTATAATAAAATTGATATTTTAAATAATTTAAATTTTAAAGTTAAATTTGTAATTTTTACTTTTACTTTTTTAAAATAATAATTATATGATTTTTATACAATAAAAATATTTAAATAATATTCTAAACAAAAATTATATAATATTTAAAATGTAAGTTAGTCAACTTTTGTATACTAAAAAATATATTTAAAACACAATTGCAAATAATTTAAAACTCTAAAACACAAAATAATATAAAAAATAAGTGAATATGATGGTTACTTGGTGAATATGCATGCAAAAAGTAAAACTTTCATTGTAGAGTGAAAAATTGGCAAATAAGTTATCTACCTATAATTAGAAATAGCCTTATTATACCTCCAAATAATGTTAATCTCTTTGGACATTTTGCACCACTACAAACATGCCCAATCATAATGGAGATTTTTTTTTTAATCACCAAGCATAAAATATTCTCATATACATAAACTAAAACATTAAAATAGATTTCATCAAAAGAAATTAAAGAATTTGATTGGCTTAAATTAAAACATTTAATCACTAGTTAAAATCTTGCACATTTTCACATCTATTTGAATTGATTTAGTGTCTTAATATAATATAAATTGTTATATTAATAAATAGATTATATAATATATTATAAATATAAAAAATAGAATATTTATATAAAAAGTTATAAAAATATAATAAAAAAAAAAAATATTATAATGTAATATTATATTAATATATTATACAACATTAGAAATAATATATAATATAATATAATCATCATATATTATATATTTTCTATAATATTATATATTCTATATTATAGTTTATATAATATATATTTACATTACATATTCTATTTTAATATATTTATAATATAATATTGTGTAAGGGGGAAACAATATGCGTGAAGAGATCAAAACATGGTTGAATAGAAACTAATCTAATCCAAACAAAAGCTATAATTCATACCCATTACTCATGAAATAAAGTTTTTTAACCTATTGAAAACAAACAATAAAATCTTAAGAAATCATAACGAATTCAAAAACAAAGAAAAATTTACCATCCCATGTCCAAATGTGTTTGCAAAGATGTTGGATTGTTTGTTGTATCAATGCAAAACCTCCATTTGTGCGTAGCAAAAGATTCAAATTGCGATGTTGTTGATCAAAGATGTGTGGAAAGTTTATCAAAAGATCGATTGTGATTTTGGCATTACTTCGTTGTGAAAAATATGTTGATTCTTTGATTATTTTTTAAGAAGAATATGATTTTTATATAGATTTTGTGTTTCAAAATGAACACTCAAGATCGTGTAGTAGAATATCTTGATCAACGATTGAAAGATGTTGAGAGGAAATAGATAGGATTAATCAATACATTTTGATTTCGTAATTAGTGTGATTGAAGAAATCATTTTGAGTGTTTAGTGGGATTGAGGAAATAGATTGAATAATATGTGGAATTGAAGAATAATTGATCAGTCACAAAATTGATGAATTAGTTAGAAAGTAGAGTGACCAATCGGGGGGATCGTAATTTGCTCAATCATGAAAGTGGATGAGGGTAATTAATTAATTAATCCTTTTTGAGTTGAACGTGCAAATCATGTTTGAATTTTGCAAACAAAGTTGCATTTGTTTGGATTTGACCTTTTTGAATAATGTTTGAATAATTTATTTAATTATTCATGTATAGGGAAAAGTGATGTAATTAAACTATTATGTTTTAATAATTTAATTGACTTAGAGGAATAGAGTGAATTAGGGACATAATTAAATAATTGATGTTATTTAATTAATTAGGAAGAATAAAGTTAGATTAAGACTTTATTAAATAAATTAAATTTATTTAATTGGTCAAAAATGATGAAAACGTGAATTAATTAAATAACATAATATTATTCAATTAATAGAAGAAATTAGTGTTTTAGGATTTTATTAAATAAATGAAATTTATTTAATTCGTCAAAAATGGTGAAAAAGTGAATTAATTCAATAATGTAATATTATTCAATTAATAGAGAAAATTAGTGTTTTTGATGCAATTGATGTGAAATGTAGTGATATTAGGTGATAATGATGCTGATGACGAGAAAATATCATTTAGGATGTATGAAATGTGTTAGCTCATTTTTACATGTCTATATTTTTCCCCTTTTTGAGACAAAGTAGTGGTTGCTTTGTTTCAAATAATTCGATGTTAAGATCAAGATTTGAAAAAAAAATATATGCCCCATTATGCCCCGATGGTCAACAAAATGATGGTAGGATGTTGGGCTGCCCCCTTGAGAGGTTGGCTGAAAATATCAATTTGTAGGTCAACCTCGCGACAATGTTCTATTTCAATTTAGATGCATAGGGGACAAAAAATTAATTTTATAGGACTCTCATTGATTGTTCAAATGATCTTGAGATATCCTAATTTCAGCCTAGGAAGGTTTCCTAGGTTAAAAAAATTAGGGTTTGGGGGTTTAAAATAGGTAATTAGGGCTTAATTCTCTCATTTTCACTTTGAGCCTATATAAAATTATTTCCTCTAGATTTCATGATTTTTTGATTCTCGAGGAGCTATGGTGAGGATTCGAGGATCCCCACATCGCGCAAATGCAGTTTGCAAGTTTTGATGGCCTCCAAGCATTGGTGCCATGGTATGTACCCTTTCCTTTCACGTTTCTGACTTTTCATTTTTGTGCAATTAATGCATGAAGTCAAAGTAGTTGATAGCGTTAATTTCATTTTTTATTTGCTTTTGCACTGTTCTTAGTGATTTTGATGTTTATTTTCATTTTTCTTTTGAGTTTTTTTTCCACACTTGACCGAAATGTTTGCATTCGACATACTTTTTCACTTTTGTTTTCACGCTTTCCTAAGATTTTTTCTTTTGATTTTCTTGTTATGCTTTAACCACCTTTGTCAAAAAATTGTGCTTTTGTGAAAGTTTTTCACTTTTGTTTTTTAACACATTTTCCTCTTTTTGATGCTTTCGACAAAAAAGTCACCACTTTCTCTTGCTTTAACACTCCTTCCAAAAAAGTTCATCTTTTGACAAAAAGTTGTTGCTTTGATTTGCGTATGCTTTTGAGTCAGTGTGTTTGTGATTTGAGGTTTGTTTTGTGTTTTTGTAGGGAATTTTTAACATCGTGGGTTGAATGGCTACAGGCAGTTCTCAATCCACTTATGTTGAGGGAGCAACGACCGTGAGAGCTGTTCGATTTGATCGCTAGGTTTCAAGAGTTGGAGTGAGATGTTTTAAATGTTGTTGGGTTGTGACACATTTGCTACATGCCAACTATCAGATCTCACAGAGCTATGATGACCACTCTTGTGGAGAGGTGGCACTTAGAGACCTCGTCCTTTCATTTACCTACTAGCGATGGAACCATCACCCTAAAGGATGTGTGGAGGATCCTCCATGTACCTATTCATGGAGAGATTATGAATTATTACATACATTGGGGTACACATGTCATGCGTCGAGTTCTTGGTGTGAGAAATCTTCAAGTTCACGAGGCAGAGATATACTTATCTACTTTTGTTGGCAGCGCGGATCTAGTTTCCTTGGTTCTATGTGGTTTGGTCATGGGACTCATCATTCTTGATAGGTGAGGCAGATAGTTCCCAGTTGGTTGGCATATGTGCATCGAGTAGATGTTCGAGCATGGCACTAGATATGCATGGGGTTTGTACCTCGTTACACATTTGTATAGAGATATACACGAGGTCGCTTATTCAGGAGGTAGATCTATTTATGCTGGTGTGTCTCTATTGCATGTATGGGCCTGGGAGCACATCCCAATTACTTGGCCTGATCATATTTTGGATTGGACTCCAAAGGATCTATATTCTTATCATTATGGTGCTTTTCTTCACTACACCTGGCCTGGACAACTTCCTCACTGGCATCGTGTTTTAGATGATATGCCAAATTTTGTGTGGAGGCCATATTTGGATTGCAAGGCATGACACAATGACCAAGAGAAGTTACCATTTTGCAGAAAAACTTGATGGCTTATTGGTCATGTTCGTTACTTGCTAGAGAGATATCTACCTGATAGGGTTTTTCGATAGTTTGGTTATAGATAGGGTTGTTTTGCAGATGCTTATGAGGCTCTTTCTAGCTGGACTACCAGAGAGGTCCGTGTATGGGGTTTACAAGCCAATCGTGATGCTATCATTGTAAAGTTTGGAGCTCTTGCCCCATTCGAGTGGGGATGACCTATTGGTTTAGTAGATCTTGGGACTACCCTAGATTTTGATCAATGGTGGGCACAACATATTCCCTTGAGGTTTATAGATCCTAATAGCATTCCTTTAGTAGGCAGAGAAAGTATTACTGGTCATTGTGGAGAGTGATAACAAGTTTAAATTGTCATTGAGTAGCTAGGCAGAGGTCGAAAAGATGGTTGGCAAGGTGGATAGGATGATCCTATGCAGTAGGATCAGGCACAGGTTTTGGGTCCTCCCCCACCACCTAGAGATGCAATGGTGTAGTTAGCATAGATGAAAACTATGAGGGATGTAGAGGTAGTGTAGTGAAATGTTGTGAAGGCTTAGATTGTTATACTGACTATAGAGCAAGATACAACTAGACAAGAGAGATGTAGCCAGACAGGAGCTAGTGGTCGAGCATCATCAGAGACAGGCTACCGAGATTTCCTTGGTTGCCTCTATTCCTATGGCTTAGTATCAGTATGAGTCTGAGTAGTTGTTGCAGAGGGTGACATACTATCAGACTCTGTACGAGGCCTTTATTCCCAAGGCTCAATGGTGACTATGTTTTGGAGATCCTAGCATTGCTATGAGTGTTGAGTCAAGTGGGCACTTAATCAAACAACCTGATAGTCATAGCCTTCTCCCCACTATATCCAGGATCCTTAGAGTTCTCCTCTAGCAAGGCAATAGTTTTATTGTTCTTGATCATTATGATGTTCACTATATTGTTGTAGACATGATTTTGTATATATATTCATCGAACCAGTTGAGGCCTCGTACATATGTATTTTTTCGTATTATCCTATCACACATGTTTCATTATGATGATGTACTTGACATTGTTATTTTTGATGATGATATATATGAGATATACATGTTTCGATTTGACATCATTATGTGTTATTTGCTGATCATGGATGATGATGTATGAATTATACATGCTTTTGTACTTTTCTGATGTATGCATATGATGGATGGGTTGATTGATCATATTTTATTTCATATGATGTTTTATTATGTATATGATGGATGTTGATATATGATGATCTACACAATGTTTTTATTGCTTTATTATCCTCATGATATGTATTAATGAAATTGTGAATGTAGGGTGGATATGTGACTAACGATTTTGTGATGTAGGATGGATGTTAGTTAGAAGAAATATTTGATGATGGATAGAAATTTGATGTTGTTAGTTTGATGATTTTTCTTTTCCTTTGCATAGAGGCTTCGTATCTTTAACAATCCTTTTTGATGTAGCAAAAAAATATGATGCACTAGGTTATCAATAAGCAAGATAACTTTTTATCCATTGTGTGGACTTTGACTCAACATACAAAGTATATTCTTGCTCATACCAGACATACAAAAATTTTGTTTAAAATATATGGTTGGGTTGTGTTAAATTTTTTTGGACCAATTGCATAGAGAGGCATGAAATACCTTACATGCAACTGCTATATGAACTGTCTTAGAACAACTTCCATACACTCAATAAAGAAAGTATTCGACATGGTAGTATCACATAAACATCTTACAAACATAAAACTAAAATGATGCTCAATTGCCCCTTTCCTTCTTCTCTAAATCCTTATGGACATCCTCAAGAAATCCTAGGAATGAGTCAATAAAATGAATCAGAAAGATAAGACTATAAAAAGATAAAAAAAATGTTGTAGTATTGTTGACGCAAGATTTTGCAGGGGGGCAATAGTATTATGGGAAGCTTAGCTATTGGGGGACATTATGCGCTTAGCTAAGTGACCTCTGGGTTTTATCAAAGTCGGCTCTTCATTTTAGTGGGGGAGGTAAAGGGTTAGGAAGATAACTGAAAATGTTAAATCTAGACTTAAGGCGATGCGCCAAATCATGAACGAAATTACCTGAGCATAGTGCTGGATGCAAAGGCTCGAACCACTAAATGCTGTTTATTAAATAAATTTTCTCAAAAGCACTTTAAAACATAAGAACACCTTCTAACTGCATAACATAATCTTGTACAACTTCAGCCAGCATAGAGGAGTCGAAAACATGATCTG